>OX377206.1:44268640-44732640 GCA_947396885.1 Heligmosomoides polygyrus polygyrus
GTCCTTCCTCACCCCGCGTCAGTCGTCGACCTCGCCGGCACCAAACGCTGGACGTGCGAACCACTTTAGGCATTCGGCTTCGGGATGGCTGGCCACGCTAGGAACGTAGCCCAGTCATGCTGGTTATCCTTCTTCACCCCGCGTCAGTCGTCGACCTAGCCGGCACCAAACGCTGGACATGCGGACCACGCCAGTCATTCCGGCTTCGAGTATGGCTGGCCACGCTAGGAACGTAGCCCAGTCATGCTGGTTATCCTTCTTCACCCCGCGTCAGTCGTCGACCTAGCCGGCACCAAACGCTGGACATGCGGACCACGCCAGTCATTCCGGCTTCGAGTATGGCTGGCCACGCTAGGAACGCAGCCCAGCCTAGCTGGTGATCCTTCCTCAACAAGTGTCGCGGGCCATGTCAGGCTTTCCGGCTTCGGGTATGGCTGGCCACGCTAGGAACGTAGCCCAACCTAGCTGATCCTTCCACACCCCGCGCCAGTCGTCGGCTTCGCCGGCACCTGACGCTGGACGTGCGAGCCACTTTAGGCATTCCGGCTTCGGGAATGGCTGGCCACGCTAGGAACGTAGCCCAGCCTAGCTGGTGATCCTTCCTCACCCCGCGTCAGTTGTCGACCTCGCCGGCACAAAACGCTGGACCTACGGACCACGTCAGTCATTCCGGCTACGAGTATGCCTGGCCACGCTGGGAACGTAGCGCTGATGATCCTGATGATCCTTCCTCAACAAGTGTCGCGGGCCACGTCAGGCTTTCCGGCTTCGGGAATGGCTGGCCACGCTAGGAACGTAGCCCAACCTAGCTGGTGATCCTTCCTCACCCAACGTCAGTCGTCGGCTTCGCCGGCACCTAACGCTGGACGTGCGAGCCACTTCAGGCATTCCGGCTTCGGGAATGGCTGGCCACGCTAGGAACGTAGCCCAGCCTAGCTGGTGATCCTTCCTCAACAAGTGTCGCGGGCCACGTCAGGCTTTCCGGCTTCGGGTATGGCTGGCCACGCTAGGAACGTAGCCCAGCCTAGCTGGTGATCCTTCCTCACCCAACGTCAGTCGTCGGCTTCGCCGGCACCTGACGCTTGACGTGCGAGCCACTTTAGGCATTCCGGCTTCGGGAATGGCTGGCCACGCTAGGAACGTAGCCCAGCCTAGCTGGTGATCCTTCCTCACCCCGCGTCAGTTGTCGACCTCGCCGGCACAAAACGCTGGACCTACGGACCACGTCAGTCATTCCGGCTACGAGTATGCCTGGCCACGCTGGGAACGTAGCGCTGATGATCCTGATGATCCTTCCTCAACAAGTGTCGCGGGCCACGTCAGGCTTTCCGGCTTCGGGAATGGCTGGCCACGCTAGGAACGTAGCCCAACCTAGCTGGTGATCCTTCCTCACCCAACGTCAGTCGTCGGCTTCGCCGGCACCTAACGCTGGACGTGCGAGCCACTTCAGGCATTCCGGCTTCGGGAATGGCTGGCCACGCTAGGAACGTAGCCCAGCCTAGCTGGTGATCCTTCCTCCACAAGTGTCGCGGGCCACGTCAGGCTTTCCGGCTTCGGGTATGGCTGGCCACGCTAGGAACGTAGCCCAGCCTAGCTGGTGATCCTTCCTCACCCAACGTCAGTCGTCGGCTTCGCCGGCACCTGACGCTTGACGTGCGAGCCACTTTAGGCATTCCGGCTTCGGGAATGGCTGGCCACGCTAGGAACGTAGCCCAACCTAGCTGGTGATCCTTCCTCACCCAACGTCAGTCGTCGGCTTCGCCGGCACCTAACGCTGGACGTGCGAGCCACTTCAGGCATTCCGGCTTCGGGAATGGCTGGCCACGCTAGGAACGTAGCGCAACCCAGCTGGTGATCCTTCCTCAACCATTGTCTCGGGCTACGCCAGGCATTCCGGCCTCGGGTATGGCTCGCCACGCTAGGAACGTAGTCCAGTCATGCTGGTGATCCTTCCTCACCCAACGTCAGTCGTTGGCTTCGCCGGCACCTAACGCTCGACGTGCGAGCCACGTCAGGCTTTCCGGCTTCGGGAATGGCTGGCCACGCTAGGAACGTAGCGCAACCCAGCTGGTGATCCTTCCTCAACAAGTGTCGCGGGCCACGTCAGGTTTTCCGGCTTCGGGAATGGCTGGCCACGCTAGGAACGTAGCGCAACCCAGCTGGTGATCCTTCCTCACCCCGCGTCAGTCGTCGACCTCGCCGGCACCAAACGCTGGACATGCGGACCACGCCAGTCATTCCGGCTTCGAGTATGGCTGGCCACGCTAGGAACGTAGCCCAACCTAGCTGATGGTCCTTCCTCACCCCGCGTCAGTCGTCGACCTCGCCGGCACCAAACGCTGGACGTGCGAACCACTTTAGGCATTCGGCTTCGGGAATGGCTGGCCACGCTAGGAACGTAGCCCAGTCATGCTGGTTATCCTTCTTCACCCCGCGTCAGTCGTCGACCTAGCCGGCACCAAACGCTGGACATGCGGACCACGCCAGTCATTCCGGCTTCGAGTATGGCTGGCCACGCTAGGAACGTAGCCCAACCTAGCTGATCCTTCCACAGCCCGCGCCAGTCGTCGGCTTCGCCGGCACCTGACGCTGGACGTGCGAGGCACTTTAGGCATTCCGGCTTCGGGAATGGCTGGCCACGCTAGGAACGTAGCCCAGTCATGCTGGTGATCCATCCTCACCCCGCGTCAGTTGTCGACCTCGCCGGCACAAAACGCTGGACCTACGGACCACGCCAGTCATTCCGGCTTCGAGTATGGGTGGCCACGCTAGGAACGTAGCGCAACCCAGCTGGTGATCCTTCCTCAACCATTGTCTCGGGCTACGCCAGGCATTCCGGCCTCGGGTATGGCTCGCCACGCTAGGAACGTAGCCTAGTCATGCTAGTGATCCTTCCTCACCCCGCGCCAGTCGTCGGCTTCGCCGGCACCTAACGCTGGACGTGCGAGCCACTTCAGGCATTCCGGCTTCGAGTATGGCTGGCCACGCTAGGAACGTAGCCCAACCTAGCTGATGGTCCTTCCTCACCCCGCGTCAGTCGTCGACCTCGCCGGCACCAAACGCTGGACGTGCGAACCACTTTAGGCATTCCGGCTTCGGGAATGGCTGGCCACGCTAGGAACGTAGCCCAGTCATGCTGGTGATCCTTCCTCACCCCGCGTCAGTCGTCGACCTAGCCGGCACCAAACGCTGGACATGCGGACCACGCCAGTCATTCCGGCTTCGGGAATGGCTGGCCACGCTAGGAACGTAGCCCAGTCATGCTGGTGATCCATCCTCACCCCGCGTCAGTTGTCGACCTCGCCGGCACAAAACGCTGGACCTACAGACCACGCCAGTCATTCCGGCTTCGAGTATGGGTGGCCACGCTAGGAACGCAGCCCAACCTAGCTGATGATCCTTCCTCAACAAGTGTCGCGGGCCACGTCAGGCTTTCCTGCTTCGGGTATGGCTGGCCACGCTAGGAACGTAGCCCAGCCTAGCTGGTGATCCTTCCGCACCCAACGTCAGTCGTCGGCTTCGCCGGCACCTAACGCTGGACGTGCGAGCCACTTCAGGCATTCCGGCTTCGGGAATGGCTGGCCACGCTAGGAACGTAGCCCAACCTAGCTGGTGATCCTTCCTCACCCAACGTCAGTCGTCGGCTTCGCCGGCACCTAACGCTGGACGTGCGAGCCACTTCAGGCATTCCGGCTTCGGGAATGGCTGGCCACGCTAGGAACGTAGCCCAGCCTAGCTGGTGATCCTTCCTCAACAAGTGTCGCGGGCCACGTCAGGCTTTCCGGCTTCGGGTATGGCTGGCCACGCTAGGAACGTAGCCCAACCTAGCTGATCCTTCCACACCCCGCGCCAGTCGTCGGCTTCGCCGGCACCTGACGCTGGACGTGCGAGCCACTTTAGGCATTCCGGCTTCGGGAATGGCTGGCCACGCTAGGAACGTAGCCCAGCCTAGCTGGTGATCCTTCCTCACCCCGCGTCAGTTGTCGACCTCGCCGGCACAAAACGCTGGACCTACGGACCACGTCAGTCATTCCGGCTACGAGTATGCCTGGCCACGCTGGGAACGTAGCGCTGATGATCCTGATGATCCTTCCTCAACCATTGTCTCGGGCTACGCCAGGCATTCCGGCTTCGGGAATGGCTGGCCACGCTAGGAACGTAGTCCAGTCATGCTGGTGATCCTTCCTCACCCAACGTCAGTCGTTGGCTTCGCCGGCACCTAACGCTCGACGTGCGAGCCACGTCAGGCTTTCCGGCTTCGGGAATGGCTGGCCACGCTAGGAACGTAGCGCAACCCAGCTGGTGATCCTTCCTCAACAAGTGTCGCGGGCCACGTCAGGTTTTCCGGCTTCGGGAATGGCTGGCCACGCTAGGAACGTAGCGCAACCCAGCTGGTGATCCTTCCTCACCCCGCGTCAGTCGTCGACCTCGCCGGCACCAAACGCTGGACATGCGGACCACGCCAGTCATTCCGGCTTCGAGTATGGCTGGCCACGCTAGGAACGTAGCCCAACCTAGCTGATGGTCCTTCCTCACCCCGCGTCAGTCGTCGACCTCGCCGGCACCAAACGCTGGACGTGCGAACCACTTTAGGCATTCCGGCTTCGGGAATGGCTGGCCACGCTAGGAACGTAGCCCAACCTAGCTGATCCTTCCACACCCCGCGCCAGTCGTCGGCTTCGCCGGCACCTGACGCTGGACGTGCGAGGCACTTTAGGCATTCCGGCTTCGGGAATGGCTGGCCACGCTAGGAACGTAGCCCAGTCATGCTGGTGATCCATCCTCACCCCGCGTCAGTTGTCGACCTCGCCGGCACAAAACGCTGGACCTACGGACCACGCCAGTCATTCCGGCTTCGAGTATGGGTGGCCACGCTAGGAACGCAGCCCAACCTAGCTGATGATCCTTCCTCAACAAGTGTCGCGGGCCACGTCAGGCTTTCCTGCTTCGGGTATGGCTGGCCACGCTAGGAACGTAGCCCAGCCTAGCTGGTGATCCTTCCTCACCCAACGTCAGTCGTCGGCTTCGCTGGCACCTAACGCTGGACGTGCGAGCCACTTCAGGCATTCCGGCTTCGGGAATGGCTGGCCACGCTAGGAACGTAGCCCAACCTAGCTGGTGATCCTTCCTCACCCAACGTCAGTCGTCGGCTTCGCCGGCACCTAACGCTGGACGTGCGAGCCACTTCAGGCATTCCGGCTTCGGGAATGGCTGGCCACGCTAGGAACGTAGCCCAGCCTAGCTGGTGATCCTTCCTCAACAAGAGTCGCGGGCCACGTCAGGCTTTCCGGCTTCGGGTATGGCTGGCCACGCTAGGAACGTAGCCCAACCTAGCTGATCCTTCCACACCCCGCGCCAGTCGTCGGCTTCGCCGGCACCTGACGCTGGACGTGCGAGCCACTTTAGGCATTCCGGCTTCGGGAATGGCTGGCCACGCTAGGAACGTAGCCCAGCCTAGCTGGTGATCCTTCCTCACCCCGCGTCAGTTGTCGACCTCGCCGGCACAAAACGCTGGACCTACGGACCACGTCAGTCATTCCGGCTACGAGTATGCCTGGCCACGCTGGGAACGTAGCGCTGATGATCCTGATGATCCTTCCTCAACAAGTGTCGCGGGCCACGTCAGGCTTTCCGGCTTCGGGAATGGCTGGCCACGCTAGGAACGTAGCCCAACCTAGCTGGTGATCCTTCCTCACCCAACGTCAGTCGTCGGCTTCGCCGGCACCTAACGCTGGACGTGCGAGCCACTTCAGGCATTCCGGCTTCGGGAATGGCTGGCCACGCTAGGAACGTAGCCCAGCCTAGCTGGTGATCCTTCCTCACCCCGCGTCAGTTGTCGACCTCGCCGGCACAAAACGCTGGACCTACGGACCACGTCAGTCATTCCGGCTACGAGTATGCCTGGCCACGCTGGGAACGTAGCGCTGATGATCCTGATGATCCTTCCTCAACAAGTGTCGCGGGCCACGTCAGGCTTTCCGGCTTCGGGAATGGCTGGCCACGCTAGGAACGTAGCCCAACCTAGCTGGTGATCCTTCCTCACCCAACTTCAGTCGTCGGCTTCGCCGGCACCTAACGCTGGACGTGCGAGCCACTTCAGGCATTCCGGCTTCGGGAATGGCTGGCCACGCTAGGAACGTAGCCCAGCCTAGCTGGTGATCCTTCCTCAACAAGTGTCGCGGGCCACGTCAGGCTTTCCGGCTTCGGGTATGGCTGGCCACGCTAGGAACGTAGCCCAGCCTAGCTGGTGATCCTTCCTCACCCAACGTCAGTCGTCGGCTTCGCCGGCACCTGACGCTTGACGTGCGAGCCACTTTAGGCATTCCGGCTTCGGGAATGGCTGGCCACGCTAGGAACGTAGCCCAACCTAGCTGGTGATCCTTCCTCACCCAACGTCAGTCGTCGGCTTCGCCGGCACCTAACGCTGGACGTGCGAGCCACTTTAGGCATTCCGGCTTCGGGAATGGCTGGCCACGCTAGGAACGTAGCCCAGCCTAGCTGGTGATCCTTCCTCAACAAGTGTCGCGGGCCACGTCAGGCTTTCCGGCTTCGGGAATGGCTGGCCACGCTAGGAACGTAGCGCAACCCAGCTGGTGATCCTTCCTCACCCCGCGCCAGTCGTCGGCTTCGCCGGCACCTGACGCTTGACGTGCGAGCCACTTTAGGCATTCCGGCTTCGGGAATGGCTGGCCACGCTAGGAACGTAGTCCAGTCATGCTGGTGATCCTTCCTCACCCAACGTCAGTCGTCGGCTTCGCCGGCACCTAACGCTGGACGTACGAGCCACTTCAGGCATTCCGGCTTCGGGAATGGCTGGCCACGCTAGGAACGTAGCCCAGCCTAGCTGGTGATCCTTCCTCAACAAGCGTCGCGGGCCACGTCAGGCTTTCCGGCTTCGGGAATGGCTGGCCACGCTAGGAACGTAGCGCAACCCAGCTGGTGATCCTTCCTCACCCCGCGTCAGTCGTCGACCTCGCCGGCACCAAACGCTGGACATGCGGACCACGCCAGTCATTCCGGCTTCGAGTATGGCTGGCCACGCTAGGAACGTAGCCCAACCTAGCTGATGATCCTTCCTCACCCCGCGTCAGTCGTCGACCTCGCCGGCACCAAACGCTGGACGTGCGAACCACTTTAGGCATTCCGGCTTCGGGAATGGCTGGCCACGCTAGGAACGTAGCCCAGTCATGCTGGTGATCCTTCCTCACCCCGCGTCAGTCGTCGACCTAGCCGGCACCAAACGCTGGACATGCGGACCACGCCAGTCATTCCGGCTTCGGGTATGGCTGGCCACGCTAGGAACGTAGCCCAACCTAGCTGATCCTTCCACACCCCGCGCCAGTCGTCGGCTTCGCCGGCACCTGACGCTGGACGTGCGAGCCACTTTAGGCATTCCGGCTTCGGGAATGGCTGGCCACGCTAGGAACGTAGCCCAGCCTAGCTGGTGATCCTTCCTCACCCCGCGTCAGTTGTCGACCTCGCCGGCACAAAACGCTGGACCTACGGACCACGTCAGTCATTCCGGCTACGAGTATGCCTGGCCACGCTGGGAACGTAGCGCTGATGATCCTGATGATCCTTCCTCAACAAGTGTCGCGGGCCACGTCAGGCTTTCCGGCTTCGGGAATGGCTGGCCACGCTAGGAACGTAGCCCAACCTAGCTGGTGATCCTTCCTCACCCAACGTCAGTCGTCGGCTTCGCCGGCACCTAACGCTGGACGTGCGAGCCACTTCAGGCATTCCGGCTTCGGGAATGGCTGGCCACGCTAGGAACGTAGCCCAGCCTAGCTGGTGATCCTTCCTCACCCCGCGTCAGTTGTCGACCTCGCCGGCACAAAACGCTGGACCTACGGACCACGTCAGTCATTCCGGCTACGAGTATGCCTGGCCACGCTGGGAACGTAGCGCTGATGATCCTGATGATCCTTCCTCAACAAGTGTCGCGGGCCACGTCAGGCATTCCGGCTTCGGGAATGGCTGGCCACGCTAGGAACGTAGCCCAGCCTAGCTGGTGATCCTTCCTCAACAAGCGTCGCGGGCCACGTCAGGCTTTCCGGCTTCGGGAATGGCTGGCCACGCTAGGAACGTAGCGCAACCCAGCTGGTGATCCTTCCTCACCCCGCGTCAGTCGTCGACCTCGCCGGCACCAAACGCTGGACATGCGGACCACGCCAGTCATTCCGGCTTCGAGTATGGCTGGCCACGCTAGGAACGTAGCCCAACCTAGCTGATGGTCCTTCCACAGCCCGCGCCAGTCGTCGGCTTCGCCGGCACCTGACGCTGGACGTGCGAGGCACTTTAGGCATTCCGGCTTCGGGAATGGCTGGCCACGCTAGGAACGTAGCCCAGTCATGCTGGTTATCCTTCTTCACCCCGCGTCAGTCGTCGACCTAGCCGGCACCAAACGCTGGACATGCGGACCACGCCAGTCATTCCGGCTTCGAGTATGGCTGGCCACGCTAGGAACGTAGCCCAACCTAGCTGATCCTTCCACAGCCCGCGCCAGTCGTCGGCTTCGCCGGCACCTGACGCTGGACGTGCGAGGCACTTTAGGCATTCCGGCTTCGGGAATGGCTGGCCACGCTAGGAACGTAGCCCAGTCATGCTGGTGATCCATCCTCACCCCGCGTCAGTTGTCGACCTCGCCGGCACAAAACGCTGGACCTACGGACCACGCCAGTCATTCCGGCTTCGAGTATGGGTGGCCACGCTAGGAACGTAGCGCAACCCAGCTGGTGATCCTTCCTCAACCATTGTCTCGGGCTACGCCAGGCATTCCGGCCTCGGGTATGGCTCGCCACGCTAAGAACGTAGCCTAGTCATGCTAGTGATCCTTCCTCACCCCGCGCCAGTCGTCGGCTTCGCCGGCACCTAACGCTGGACGTGCGAGCCACTTCAGGCATTCCGGCTTCGAGTATGGCTGGCCACGCTAGGAACGTAGCCCAACCTAGCTGATGGTCCTTCCTCACCCCGCGTCAGTCGTCGACCTCGCCGGCACCAAACGCTGGACGTGCGAACCACTTTAGGCATTCCGGCTTCGGGAATGGCTGGCCACGCTAGGAACGTAGCCCAGTCATGCTGGTGATCCTTCCTCACCCCGCGTCAGTCGTCGACCTAGCCGGCACCAAACGCTGGACATGCGGACCACGCCAGTCATTCCGGCTTCGGGAATGGCTGGCCACGCTAGGAACGTAGCCCAGTCATGCTGGTGATCCATCCTCACCCCGCGTCAGTTGTCGACCTCGCCGGCACAAAACGCTGGACCTACAGACCACGCCAGTCATTCCGGCTTCGAGTATGGGTGGCCACGCTAGGAACGCAGCCCAACCTAGCTGATGATCCTTCCTCAACAAGTGTCGCGGGCCACGTCAGGCTTTCCTGCTTCGGGTATGGCTGGCCACGCTAGGAACGTAGCCCAGCCTAGCTGGTGATCCTTCCGCACCCAACGTCAGTCGTCGGCTTCGCCGGCACCTAACGCTGGACGTGCGAGCCACTTCAGGCATTCCGGCTTCGGGAATGGCTGGCCACGCTAGGAACGTAGCCCAACCTAGCTGGTGATCCTTCCTCACCCAACGTCAGTCGTCGGCTTCGCCGGCACCTAACGCTGGACGTGCGAGCCACTTCAGGCATTCCGGCTTCGGGAATGGCTGGCCACGCTAGGAACGTAGCCCAGCCTAGCTGGTGATCCTTCCTCAACAAGTGTCGCGGGCCACGTCAGGCTTTCCGGCTTCGGGTATGGCTGGCCACGCTAGGAACGTAGCCCAACCTAGCTGATCCTTCCACACCCCGCGCCAGTCGTCGGCTTCGCCGGCACCTGACGCTGGACGTGCGAGCCACTTTAGGCATTCCGGCTTCGGGAATGGCTGGCCACGCTAGGAACGTAGCCCAGCCTAGCTGGTGATCCTTCCTCACCCCGCGTCAGTTGTCGACCTCGCCGGCACAAAACGCTGGACCTACGGACCACGTCAGTCATTCCGGCTACGAGTATGCCTGGCCACGCTGGGAACGTAGCGCTGATGATCCTGATGATCCTTCCTCAACCATTGTCTCGGGCTACGCCAGGCATTCCGGCTTCGGGAATGGCTGGCCACGCTAGGAACGTAGTCCAGTCATGCTGGTGATCCTTCCTCACCCAACGTCAGTCGTTGGCTTCGCCGGCACCTAACGCTCGACGTGCGAGCCACGTCAGGCTTTCCGGCTTCGGGAATGGCTGGCCACGCTAGGAACGTAGCGCAACCCAGCTGGTGATCCTTCCTCAACAAGTGTCGCGGGCCACGTCAGGTTTTCCGGCTTCGGGAATGGCTGGCCACGCTAGGAACGTAGCGCAACCCAGCTGGTGATCCTTCCTCACCCCGCGTCAGTCGTCGACCTCGCCGGCACCAAACGCTGGACATGCGGACCACGCCAGTCATTCCGGCTTCGAGTATGGCTGGCCACGCTAGGAACGTAGCCCAACCTAGCTGATGGTCCTTCCTCACCCCGCGTCAGTCGTCGACCTCGCCGGCACCAAACGCTGGACGTGCGAACCACTTTAGGCATTCCGGCTTCGGGAATGGCTGGCCACGCTAGGAACGTAGCCCAACCTAGCTGATCCTTCCACACCCCGCGCCAGTCGTCGGCTTCGCCGGCACCTGACGCTGGACGTGCGAGGCACTTTAGGCATTCCGGCTTCGGGAATGGCTGGCCACGCTAGGAACGTAGCCCAGTCATGCTGGTGATCCATCCTCACCCCGCGTCAGTTGTCGACCTCGCCGGCACAAAACGCTGGACCTACGGACCACGCCAGTCATTCCGGCTTCGAGTATGGGTGGCCACGCTAGGAACGCAGCCCAACCTAGCTGATGATCCTTCCTCAACAAGTGTCTCGGGCCACGTCAGGCTTTCCTGCTTCGGGTATGGCTGGCCACGCTAGGAACGTAGCCCAGCCTAGCTGGTGATCCTTCCTCACCCAACGTCAGTCGTCGGCTTCGCCGGCACCTAACGCTGGACGTGCGAGCCACTTCAGGCATTCCGGCTTCGGGAATGGCTGGCCACGCTAGGAACGTAGCCCAACCTAGCTGGTGATCCTTCCTCACCCAACGTCAGTCGTCGGCTTCGCCGGCACCTAACGCTGGACGTGCGAGCCACTTCAGGCATTCCGGCTTCGGGAATGGCTGGCCACGCTAGGAACGTAGCCCAGCCTAGCTGGTGATCCTTCCTCAACAAGAGTCGCGGGCCACGTCAGGCTTTCCGGCTTCGGGTATGGCTGGCCACGCTAGGAACGTAGCCCAACCTAGCTGATCCTTCCACACCCCGCGCCAGTCGTCGGCTTCGCCGGCACCTGACGCTGGACGTGCGAGCCACTTTAGGCATTCCGGCTTCGGGAATGGCTGGCCACGCTAGGAACGTAGCCCAGCCTAGCTGGTGATCCTTCCTCACCCCGCGTCAGTTGTCGACCTCGCCGGCACAAAACGCTGGACCTACGGACCACGTCAGTCATTCCGGCTACGAGTATGCCTGGCCACGCTGGGAACGTAGCGCTGATGATCCTGATGATCCTTCCTCAACAAGTGTCGCGGGCCACGTCAGGCTTTCCGGCTTCGGGAATGGCTGGCCACGCTAGGAACGTAGCCCAACCTAGCTGGTGATCCTTCCTCACCCAACGTCAGTCGTCGGCTTCGCCGGCACCTAACGCTGGACGTGCGAGCCACTTCAGGCATTCCGGCTTCGGGAATGGCTGGCCACGCTAGGAACGTAGCCCAGCCTAGCTGGTGATCCTTCCTCACCCCGCGTCAGTTGTCGACCTCGCCGGCACAAAACGCTGGACCTACGGACCACGTCAGTCATTCCGGCTACGAGTATGCCTGGCCACGCTGGGAACGTAGCGCTGATGATCCTGATGATCCTTCCTCAACAAGTGTCGCGGGCCACGTCAGGCTTTCCGGCTTCGGGAATGGCTGGCCACGCTAGGAACGTAGCCCAACCTAGCTGGTGATCCTTCCTCACCCAACGTCAGTCGTCGGCTTCGCCGGCACCTAACGCTGGACGTGCGAGCCACTTCAGGCATTCCGGCTTCGGGAATGGCTGGCCACGCTAGGAACGTAGCCCAGCCTAGCTGGTGATCCTTCCTCAACAAGTGTCGCGGGCCACGTCAGGCTTTCCGGCTTCGGGTATGGCTGGCCACGCTAGGAACGTAGCCCAGCCTAGCTGGTGATCCTTCCTCACCCAACGTCAGTCGTCGGCTTCGCCGGCACCTGACGCTTGACGTGCGAGCCACTTTAGGCATTCCGGCTTCGGGAATGGCTGGCCACGCTAGGAACGTAGCCCAACCTAGCTGGTGATCCTTCCTCACCCAACGTCAGTCGTCGGCTTCGCCGGCACCTAACGCTGGACGTGCGAGCCACTTTAGGCATTCCGGCTTCGGGAATGGCTGGCCACGCTAGGAACGTAGCCCAGCCTAGCTGGTGATCCTTCCTCAACAAGTGTCGCGGGCCACGTCAGGCTTTCCGGCTTCGGGAATGGCTGGCCACGCTAGGAACGTAGCGCAACCCAGCTGGTGATCCTTCCTCACCCCGCGCCAGTCGTCGGCTTCGCCGGCACCTGACGCTTGACGTGCGAGCCACTTTAGGCATTCCGGCTTCGGGAATGGCTGGCCACGCTAGGAACGTAGTCCAGTCATGCTGGTGATCCTTCCTCACCCAACGTCAGTCGTCGGCTTCGCCGGCACCTAACGCTGGACGTACGAGCCACTTCAGGCATTCCGGCTTCGGGAATGGCTGGCCACGCTAGGAACGTAGCCCAGCCTAGCTGGTGATCCTTCCTCAACAAGCGTCGCGGGCCACGTCAGGCTTTCCGGCTTCGGGAATGGCTGGCCACGCTAGGAACGTAGCGCAACCCAGCTGGTGATCCTTCCTCACCCCGCGTCAGTCGTCGACCTCGCCGGCACCAAACGCTGGACATGCGGACCACGCCAGTCATTCCGGCTTCGAGTATGGCTGGCCACGCTAGGAACGTAGCCCAACCTAGCTGATGATCCTTCCTCACCCCGCGTCAGTCGTCGACCTCGCCGGCACCAAACGCTGGACGTGCGAACCACTTTAGGCATTCCGGCTTCGGGAATGGCTGGCCACGCTAGGAACGTAGCCCAGTCATGCTGGTGATCCTTCCTCACCCCGCGTCAGTCGTCGACCTAGCCGGCACCAAACGCTGGACATGCGGACCACGCCAGTCATTCCGGCTTCGGGTATGGCTGGCCACGCTAGGAACGTAGCCCAACCTAGCTGATCCTTCCACACCCCGCGCCAGTCGTCGGCTTCGCCGGCACCTGACGCTGGACGTGCGAGCCACTTTAGGCATTCCGGCTTCGGGAATGGCTGGCCACGCTAGGAACGTAGCCCAGCCTAGCTGGTGATCCTTCCTCACCCCGCGTCAGTTGTCGACCTCGCCGGCACAAAACGCTGGACCTACGGACCACGTCAGTCATTCCGGCTACGAGTATGCCTGGCCACGCTGGGAACGTAGCGCTGATGATCCTGATGATCCTTCCTCAACAAGTGTCGCGGGCCACGTCAGGCTTTCCGGCTTCGGGAATGGCTGGCCACGCTAGGAACGTAGCCCAACCTAGCTGGTGATCCTTCCTCACCCAACGTCAGTCGTCGGCTTCGCCGGCACCTAACGCTGGACGTGCGAGCCACTTCAGGCATTCCGGCTTCGGGAATGGCTGGCCACGCTAGGAACGTAGCCCAGCCTAGCTGGTGATCCTTCCTCACCCCGCGTCAGTTGTCGACCTCGCCGGCACAAAACGCTGGACCTACGGACCACGTCAGTCATTCCGGCTACGAGTATGCCTGGCCACGCTGGGAACGTAGCGCTGATGATCCTGATGATCCTTCCTCAACAAGTGTCGCGGGCCACGTCAGGCTTTCCGGCTTCGGGAATGGCTGGCCACGCTAGGAACGTAGTCCAGTCATGCTGGTGATCCTTCCTCACCCAACGTCAGTCGTCGGCTTCGCCGGCACCTAACGCTGGACGTACGAGCCACTTCAGGCATTCCGGCTTCGGGAATGGCTGGCCACGCTAGGAACGTAGCCCAGCCTAGCTGGTGATCCTTCCTCAACAAGCGTCGCGGGCCACGTCAGGCTTTCCGGCTTCGGGAATGGCTGGCCACGCTAGGAACGTAGCGCAACCCAGCTGGTGATCCTTCCTCACCCCGCGTCAGTCGTCGACCTCGCCGGCACCAAACGCTGGACATGCGGACCACGCCAGTCATTCCGGCTTCGAGTATGGCTGGCCACGCTAGGAACGTAGCCCAACCTAGCTGATGATCCTTCCTCACCCCGCGTCAGTCGTCGACCTCGCCGGCACCAAACGCTGGACGTGCGAACCACTTTAGGCATTCCGGCTTCGGGAATGGCTGGCCACGCTAGGAACGTAGCCCAGTCATGCTGGTGATCCTTCCTCACCCCGCGTCAGTCGTCGACCTAGCCGGCACCAAACGCTGGACATGCGGACCACGCCAGTCATTCCGGCTTCGGGTATGGCTGGCCACGCTAGGAACGTAGCCCAACCTAGCTGATCCTTCCACACCCCGCGCCAGTCGTCGGCTTCGCCGGCACCTGACGCTGGACGTGCGAGCCACTTTAGGCATTCCGGCTTCGGGAATGGCTGGCCACGCTAGGAACGTAGCCCAGCCTAGCTGGTGATCCTTCCTCACCCCGCGTCAGTTGTCGACCTCGCCGGCACAAAACGCTGGACCTACGGACCACGTCAGTCATTCCGGCTACGAGTATGCCTGGCCACGCTGGGAACGTAGCGCTGATGATCCTGATGATCCTTCCTCAACAAGTGTCGCGGGCCACGTCAGGCTTTCCGGCTTCGGGAATGGCTGGCCACGCTAGGAACGTAGCCCAACCTAGCTGGTGATCCTTCCTCACCCAACGTCAGTCGTCGGCTTCGCCGGCACCTAACGCTGGACGTGCGAGCCACTTCAGGCATTCCGGCTTCGGGAATGGCTGGCCACGCTAGGAACGTAGCCCAGCCTAGCTGGTGATCCTTCCTCACCCCGCGTCAGTTGTCGACCTCGCCGGCACAAAACGCTGGACCTACGGACCACGTCAGTCATTCCGGCTACGAGTATGCCTGGCCACGCTGGGAACGTAGCGCTGATGATCCTGATGATCCTTCCTCAACAAGTGTCGCGGGCCACGTCAGGCTTTCCGGCTTCGGGAATGGCTGGCCACGCTAGGAACGTAGCCCAGCCTAGCTGGTGATCCTTCCTCACCCCGCTTCAGTTGTCGACCTCGCCGGCACAAAACGCTGGACCTACGGACCACGTCAGTCATTCCGGCTACGAGTATGCCTGGCCACGCTGGGAACGTAGCGCTGATGATCCTGATGATCCTTCCTCAACAAGTGTCGCGGGCCACGTCAGGCTTTCCGGCTTCGGGAATGGCTGGCCACGCTAGGAACGTAGCCCAGCCTAGCTGGTGATCCTTCCTCAACAAGTGTCGCGGGCCACGTCAGGCTTTCCGGCTTCGGGTATGGCTGGCCACGCTAGGAACGTAGCCCAGCCTAGCTGGTGATCCTTCCTCACCCAACGTCAGTCGTCGGCTTCGCCGGCACCTGACGCTTGACGTGCGAGCCACTTTAGGCATTCCGGCTTCGGGAATGGCTGGCCACGCTAGGAACGTAGCCCAACCTAGCTGGTGATCCTTCCTCACCCAACGTCAGTCGTCGGCTTCGCCGGCACCTAACGCTGGACGTGCGAGCCACTTCAGGCATTCCGGCTTCGGGAATGGCTGGCCACGCTAGGAACGTAGCGCAGCCCAGCTGGTGATCCTTCCTCAACCATTGTCTCGGGCTACGCCAGGCATTCCGGCCTCGGGTATGGCTCGCCACGCTAGGAACGTAGCCTAGTCATGCTGGTGATCCTTCCTCACCCCGCGCCAGTCGTCGGCTTCGCCGGCACCTGACGCTTGACGTGCGAGCCACTTTAGGCATTCCGGCTTCGGGAATGGCTGGCCACGCTAGGAACGTAGTCCAGTCATGCTGGTGATCCTTCCTCACCCAACGTCAGTCGTCGGCTTCGCCGGCACCTAACGCTGGACGTACGAGCCACTTCAGGCATTCCGGCTTCGGGAATGGCTGGCCACGCTAGGAACGTAGCCCAGCCTAGCTGGTGATCCTTCCTCAACAAGTGTCGCGGGCCACGTCAGGCTTTCCGGCTTCGGGAATGGCTGGCCACGCTAGGAACGTAGCGCAACCCAGCTGGTGATCCTTCCTCACCCCGCGCCAGTCGTCGGCTTCGCCGGCACCTGACGCTTGACGTGCGAGCCACTTTAGGCATTCCGGCTTCGGGAATGGCTGGCCACGCTAGGAACGTAGTCCAGTCATGCTGGTGATCTTTCCTCACCCAACGTCAGTCGTCGGCTTCGCCGGCACCTAACGCTGGACCTACGAGCCACTTCAGGCATTCCGGCTTCGGGAATGGCTGGCCACGCTAGGAACGTAGCCCAGCCTAGCTGGTGATCCTTCCTCAACAAGCGTCGCGGGCCACGTCAGGCTTTCCGGCTTCGGGAATGGCTGGCCACGCTAGGAACGTAGCGCAACCCAGCTGGTGATCCTTCCTCACCCCGCGTCAGTCGTCGACCTCGCCGGCACCAAACGCTGGACATGCGGACCACGCCAGTCATTCCGGCTTCGAGTATGGCTGGCCACGCTAGGAACGTAGCCCAACCTAGCTGATGATCCTTCCTCACCCCGCGTCAGTCGTCGACCTCGCCGGCACCAAACGCTGGACGTGCGAACCACTTTAGGCATTCCGGCTTCGGGAATGGCTGGCCACGCTAGGAACGTAGCCCAGTCATGCTGGTGATCCATCCTCACCCAACGTCAGTCGTCGGCTTCGCCGGCACCTAACGCTGGACGTGCGAGCCACTTCAGGCATTCCGGCTTCGAGAATGGCTGGCCACGCTAGGAATGTAGCCCAACCTAGCTGGTGATCCTTCCTCACCCCGCGTCAGTTGTCGACCTCGCCGGCACAAAACGCTGGACCTACGGACCACGTCAGTCATTCCGGCTACGAGTATGCCTGGCCACGCTGGGAACGTAGCGCTGATGATCCTGATGATCCTTCCTCAACAAGTGTCGCGGGCCACGTCAGGCTTTCCGGCTTCGGGAATGGCTGGCCACGCTAGGAACGTAGCCCAACCTAGCTGGTGATCCTTCCTCACCCAACGTCAGTCGTCGGCTTCGCCGGCACCTAACGCTGGACGTGCGAGCCACTTCAGGCATTCCGGCTTCGGGAATGGCTGGCCACGCTAGGAACGTAGCCCAGCCTAGCTGGTGATCCTTCCTCAACAAGTGTCGCGGGCCACGTCAGGCTTTCCGGCTTCGGGTATGGCTGGCCACGCTAGGAACGTAGCCCAACCTAGCTGATCCTTCCACACCCCGCGCCAGTCGTCGGCTTCGCCGGCACCTGACGCTGGACGTGCGAGGCACTTTAGGCATTCCGGCTTCGGGAATGGCTGGCCACGCTAGGAACGTAGCGCAGCCCAGCTGGTGATCCTTCCTCAACCATTGTCTCGGGCTACGCCAGGCATTCCGGCCTCGGGTATGGCTGGCCACGCTAGGAACGTAGCCCAACCTAGCTGATCCTTCCTCACCCCGCGCCAGTCGTCGGCTTCGCCGGCACCTGACGCTTGACGTGCGAGCCACTTTAGGCATTCCGGCTTCGGGAATGGCTGGCCACGCTAGGAACGTAGTCCAGTCATGCTGGTGATCCTTCCTCACCCAACGTCAGTCGTCGGCTTCGCCGGCACCTAACGCTGGACGTACGAGCCACTTCAGGCATTCCGGCTTCGGGAATGGCTGGCCACGCTAGGAACGTAGCCCAGCCTAGCTGGTGATCCTTCCTCAACAAGCGTCGCGGGCCACGTCAGGCTTTCCGGCTTCGGGAATGGCTGGCCACGCTAGGAACGTAGCGCAACCCAGCTGGTGATCCTTCCTCACCCCGCGTCAGTCGTCGACCTCGCCGGCACCAAACGCTGGACATGCGGACCACGCCAGTCATTCCGGCTTCGAGTATGGCTGGCCACGCTAGGAACGTAGCCCAACCTAGCTGATGATCCTTCCTCACCCCGCGTCAGTCGTCGACCTCGCCGGCACCAAACGCTGGACGTGCGAACCACTTTAGGCATTCCGGCTTCGGGAATGGCTGGCCACGCTAGGAACGTAGCCCAGTCATGCTGGTGATCCTTCCTCACCCCGCGTCAGTCGTCGACCTAGCCGGCACCAAACGCTGGACATGCGGACCACGCCAGTCATTCCGGCTTCGAGTATGGCTGGCCACGCTAGGAACGTAGCCCAACCTAGCTGATCCTTCCACACCCCGCGCCAGTCGTCGGCTTCGCCGGCACCTGACGCTGGACGTGCGAGGCACTTTAGGCATTCCGGCTTCGGGAATGGCTGGCCACGCTAGGAACGTAGCCCAGTCATGCTGGTGATCCATCCTCACCCAACGTCAGTCGTCGGCTTCGCCGGCACCTAACGCTGGACGTGCGAGCCACTTCAGGCATTCCGGCTTCGAGAATGGCTGGCCACGCTAGGAATGTAGCCCAACCTAGCTGGTGATCCTTCCTCACCCCGCGTCAGTTGTCGACCTCGCCGGCACAAAACGCTGGACCTACGGACCACGTCAGTCATTCCGGCTACGAGTATGCCTGGCCACGCTGGGAACGTAGCGCTGATGATCCTGATGATCCTTCCTCAACAAGTGTCGCGGGCCACGTCAGGCTTTCCGGCTTCGGGAATGGCTGGCCACGCTAGGAACGTAGCCCAACCTAGCTGGTGATCCTTCCTCACCCAACGTCAGTCGTCGGCTTCGCCGGCACCTAACGCTGGACGTGCGAGCCACTTCAGGCATTCCGGCTTCGGGAATGGCTGGCCACGCTAGGAACGTAGCCCAGCCTAGCTGGTGATCCTTCCTCAACAAGTGTCGCGGGCCACGTCAGGCTTTCCGGCTTCGGGTATGGCTGGCCACGCTAGGAACGTAGCCCAACCTAGCTGATCCTTCCACACCCCGCGCCAGTCGTCGGCTTCGCCGGCACCTGACGCTGGACGTGCGAGGCACTTTAGGCATTCCGGCTTCGGGAATGGCTGGCCACGCTAGGAACGTAGCGCAGCCCAGCTGGTGATCCTTCCTCAACCATTGTCTCGGGCTACGCCAGGCATTCCGGCCTCGGGTATGGCTGGCCACGCTAGGAACGTAGCCCAACCTAGCTGATCCTTCCTCACCCCGCGCCAGTCGTCGGCTTCGCCGGCAGCTGACGCTTGACGTGCGAGCCACTTTAGGCATTCCGGCTTCGGGAATGGCTGACCACGCTAGGAACGTAGTCCAGTCATGCTGGTGATCCTTCCTCACCCAACGTCAGTCGTCGGCTTCGCCGGCACCTAACGCTGGACGTACGAGCCACTTCAGGCATTCCGGCTTCGGGAATGGCTGGCCACGCTAGGAACGTAGCCCAGCCTAGCTGGTGATCCTTCCTCAACAAGCGTCGCGGGCCACGTCAGGCTTTCCGGCTTCGGGAATGGCTGGCCACGCTAGGAACGTAGCGCAACCCAGCTGGTGATCCTTCCTCACCCCGCGTCAGTCGTCGACCTCGCCGGCACCAAACGCTGGACATGCGGACCACGCCAGTCATTCCGGCTTCGAGTATGGCTGGCCACGCTAGGAACGTAGCCCAACCTAGCTGATGATCCTTCCTCACCCCGCGTCAGTCGTCGACCTCGCCGGCACCAAACGCTGGACGTGCGAACCACTTTAGGCATTCCGGCTTCGGGAATGGCTGGCCACGCTAGGAACGTAGCCCAGTCATGCTGGTGATCCTTCCTCACCCCGCGTCAGTCGTCGACCTAGCCGGCACCAAACGCTGGACATGCGGACCACGCCAGTCATTCCGGCTTCGAGTATGGCTGGCCACGCTAGGAACGTAGCCCAACCTAGCTGATCCTTCCACACCCCGCGCCAGTCGTCGGCTTCGCCGGCACCTGACGCTGGACGTGCGAGGCACTTTAGGCATTCCGGCTTCGGGAATGGCTGGCCACGCTAGGAACGTAGCCCAGTCATGCTGGTGATCCATCCTCACCCAACGTCAGTCGTCGGCTTCGCCGGCACCTAACGCTGGACGTGCGAGCCACTTCAGGCATTCCGGCTTCGAGAATGGCTGGCCACGCTAGGAATGTAGCCCAACCTAGCTGGTGATCCTTCCTCACCCCGCGTCAGTTGTCGACCTCGCCGGCACAAAACGCTGGACCTACGGACCACGTCAGTCATTCCGGCTACGAGTATGCCTGGCCACGCTGGGAACGTAGCCCAACCTAGCTGATGATCCTTCCTCACCCCGCGTCAGTCGTCGACCTCGCCGGCACCAAACGCTGGACGTGCGAACCACTTTAGGCATTCCGGCTTCGGGAATGGCTGGCCACGCTAGGAACGTAGCCCAGTCATGCTGGTGATCCTTCCTCACCCCGCGTCAGTCGTCGACCTAGCCGGCACCAAACGCTGGACATGCGGACCACGCCAGTCATTCCGGCTTCGAGTATGGCTGGCCACGCTAGGAACGTAGCCCAACCTAGCTGATCCTTCCACACCCCGCGCCAGTCGTCGGCTTCGCCGGCACCTGACGCTGGACGTGCGAGGCACTTTAGGCATTCCGGCTTCGGGAATGGCTGGCCACGCTAGGAACGTAGCCCAGTCATGCTGGTGATCCATCCTCACCCAACGTCAGTCGTCGGCTTCGCCGGCACCTAACGCTGGACGTGCGAGCCACTTCAGGCATTCCGGCTTCGAGAATGGCTGGCCACGCTAGGAATGTAGCCCAACCTAGCTGGTGATCCTTCCTCACCCCGCGTCAGTTGTCGACCTCGCCGGCACAAAACGCTGGACCTACGGACCACGTCAGTCATTCCGGCTACGAGTATGCCTGGCCACGCTGGGAACGTAGCGCTGATGATCCTGATGATCCTTCCTCAACAAGTGTCGCGGGCCACGTCAGGCTTTCCGGCTTCGGGAATGGCTGGCCACGCTAGGAACGTAGCCCAACCTAGCTGGTGATCCTTCCTCACCCAACGTCAGTCGTCGGCTTCGCCGGCACCTAACGCTGGACGTGCGAGCCACTTCAGGCATTCCGGCTTCGGGAATGGCTGGCCACGCTAGGAACGTAGCCCAGCCTAGCTGGTGATCCTTCCTCAACAAGTGTCGCGGGCCACGTCAGGCTTTCCGGCTTCGGGTATGGCTGGCCACGCTAGGAACGTAGCCCAACCTAGCTGATCCTTCCACACCCCGCGCCAGTCGTCGGCTTCGCCGGCACCTGACGCTGGACGTGCGAGGCACTTTAGGCATTCCGGCTTCGGGAATGGCTGGCCACGCTAGGAACGTAGCGCAGCCCAGCTGGTGATCCTTCCTCAACCATTGTCTCGGGCTACGCCAGGCATTCCGGCCTCGGGTATGGCTGGCCACGCTAGGAACGTAGCCCAACCTAGCTGATCCTTCCTCACCCCGCGCCAGTCGTCGGCTTCGCCGGCACCTGACGCTTGACGTGCGAGCCACTTTAGGCATTCCGGCTTCGGGAATGGCTGGCCACGCTAGGAACGTAGTCCAGTCATGCTGGTGATCCTTCCTCACCCAACGTCAGTCGTCGGCTTCGCCGGCACCTAACGCTGGACGTACGAGCCACTTCAGGCATTCCGGCTTCGGGAATGGCTGGCCACGCTAGGAACGTAGCCCAGCCTAGCTGGTGATCCTTCCTCAACAAGCGTCGCGGGCCACGTCAGGCTTTCCGGCTTCGGGAATGGCTGGCCACGCTAGGAACGTAGCGCAACCCAGCTGGTGATCCTTCCTCACCCCGCGTCAGTCGTCGACCTCGCCGGCACCAAACGCTGGACATGCGGACCACGCCAGTCATTCCGGCTTCGAGTATGGCTGGCCACGCTAGGAACGTAGCCCAACCTAGCTGATGATCCTTCCTCACCCCGCGTCAGTCGTCGACCTCGCCGGCACCAAACGCTGGACGTGCGAACCACTTTAGGCATTCCGGCTTCGGGAATGGCTGGCCACGCTAGGAACGTAGCCCAGTCATGCTGGTGATCCTTCCTCACCCCGCGTCAGTCGTCGACCTAGCCGGCACCAAACGCTGGACATGCGGACCACGCCAGTCATTCCGGCTTCGAGTATGGCTGGCCACGCTAGGAACGTAGCCCAACCTAGCTGATCCTTCCACACCCCGCGCCAGTCGTCGGCTTCGCCGGCACCTGACGCTGGACGTGCGAGGCACTTTAGGCATTCCGGCTTCGGGAATGGCTGGCCACGCTAGGAACGTAGCCCAGTCATGCTGGTGATCCATCCTCACCCAACGTCAGTCGTCGGCTTCGCCGGCACCTAACGCTGGACGTGCGAGCCACTTCAGGCATTCCGGCTTCGAGAATGGCTGGCCACGCTAGGAATGTAGCCCAACCTAGCTGGTGATCCTTCCTCACCCCGCGTCAGTTGTCGACCTCGCCGGCACAAAACGCTGGACCTACGGACCACGTCAGTCATTCCGGCTACGAGTATGCCTGGCCACGCTGGGAACGTAGCGCTGATGATCCTGATGATCCTTCCTCAACAAGTGTCGCGGGCCACGTCAGGCTTTCCGGCTTCGGGAATGGCTGGCCACGCTAGGAACGTAGCCCAACCTAGCTGGTGATCCTTCCTCACCCAACGTCAGTCGTCGGCTTCGCCGGCACCTAACGCTGGACGTGCGAGCCACTTCAGGCATTCCGGCTTCGGGAATGGCTGGCCACGCTAGGAACGTAGCCCAGCCTAGCTGGTGATACTTCCTCAACAAGTGTCGCGGGCCACGTCAGGCTTTCCGGCTTCGGGTATGGCTGGCCACGCTAGGAACGTAGCCCAACCTAGCTGATCCTTCCACACCCCGCGCCAGTCGTCGGCTTCGCCGGCACCTGACGCTGGACGTGCGAGGCACTTTAGGCATTCCGGCTTCGGGAATGGCTGGCCACGCTAGGAACGTAGCGCAGCCCAGCTGGTGATCCTTCCTCAACCATTGTCTCGGGCTACGCCAGGCATTCCGGCCTCGGGTATGGCTCGCCACGCTAGGAACGTAGCCTAGTCATGCTGGTGATCCTTCCTCACCCCGCGCCAGTCGTCGGCTTCGCCGGCACCTAACGCTGGACGTACGAGCCACTTCAGGCATTCCGGCTTCGGGAATGGCTGGCCACGCTAGGAACGTAGTCCAGTCATGCTGGTGATCCTTCCTCACCCAACGTCAGTTGTCGACCTCGCCGGCACAAAACGCTGGACCTACGGACCACGTCAGTCATTCCGGCTACGAGTATGCCTGGCCACGCTAGGAACGTAGCCCAGCCTAGCTGGTGATCCTTCCTCAACAAGTGTCGCGGGCCACGTCAGGCTTTCCTGCTTCGGGTATGGCTGGCC
The DNA here is from genome assembly GCA_947396885.1 of Heligmosomoides polygyrus polygyrus. Lineage (NCBI taxonomy): Eukaryota > Metazoa > Nematoda > Chromadorea > Rhabditida > Heligmosomidae > Heligmosomoides > Heligmosomoides polygyrus. Next base: position 44,292,111 of record OX377206.1, read on the forward strand.
ACGCTAGGAACGTAGCCCAGCCTAGCTGGTGATCCTTCCTCACCCAACGTCAGTCGTCGGCTTCGCCGGCACCTAACGCTGGACGTGCGAGCCACTTCAGGCATTCCGGCTTCGGGAATGGCTGGCCACGCTAGGAACGTAGCCCAACCTAGCTGGTGATCCTTCCTCACCCAACGTCAGTCGTCGGCTTCGCCGGCACCTAACGCTGGACGTGCGAGCCACTTCAGGCATTCCGGCTTCGGGAATGGCTGGCCACGCTAGGAACGTAGCCCAGCCTAGCTGGTGATCCTTCCTCAACAAGAGTCGCGGGCCACGTCAGGCTTTCCGGCTTCGGGTATGGCTGGCCACGCTAGGAACGTAGCCCAACCTAGCTGATCCTTCCACACCCCGCGCCAGTCGTCGGCTTCGCCGGCACCTGACGCTGGACGTGCGAGCCACTTTAGGCATTCCGGCTTCGGGAATGGCTGGCCACGCTAGGAACGTAGCCCAGCCTAGCTGGTGATCCTTCCTCACCCCGCGTCAGTTGTCGACCTCGCCGGCACAAAACGCTGGACCTACGGACCACGTCAGTCATTCCGGCTACGAGTATGCCTGGCCACGCTGGGAACGTAGCGCTGATGATCCTGATGATCCTTCCTCAACAAGTGTCGCGGGCCACGTCAGGCTTTCCGGCTTCGGGAATGGCTGGCCACGCTAGGAACGTAGCCCAACCTAGCTGGTGATCCTTCCTCACCCAACGTCAGTCGTCGGCTTCGCCGGCACCTAACGCTGGACGTGCGAGCCACTTCAGGCATTCCGGCTTCGGGAATGGCTGGCCACGCTAGGAACGTAGCCCAGCCTAGCTGGTGATACTTCCTCAACAAGTGTCGCGGGCCACGTCAGGCTTTCCGGCTTCGGGTATGGCTGGCCACGCTAGGAACGTAGCCCAACCTAGCTGATCCTTCCACACCCCGCGCCAGTCGTCGGCTTCGCCGGCACCTGACGCTGGACGTGCGAGGCACTTTAGGCATTCCGGCTTCGGGAATGGCTGACCACGCTAGGAACGTAGCGCAGCCCAGCTGGTGATCCTTCCTCAACCATTGTCTCGGGCTACGCCAGGCATTCCGGCCTCGGGTATGGCTCGCCACGCTAGGAACGTAGCCTAGTCATGCTGGTGATCCTTCCTCACCCCGCGCCAGTCGTCGGCTTCGCCGGCACCTAACGCTGGACGTACGAGCCACTTCAGGCATTCCGGCTTCGGGAATGGCTGGCCACGCTAGGAACGTAGTCCAGTCATGCTGGTGATCCTTCCTCACCCAACGTCAGTTGTCGACCTCGCCGGCACAAAACGCTGGACCTACGGACCACGTCAGTCATTCCGGCTACGAGTATGCCTGGCCACGCTAGGAACGTAGCCCAGCCTAGCTGGTGATCCTTCCTCAACAAGTGTCGCGGGCCACGTCAGGCTTTCCTGCTTCGGGTATGGCTGGCCACGCTAGGAACGTAGCCCAGCCTAGCTGGTGATCCTTCCTCACCCAACGTCAGTCGTCGGCTTCGCCGGCACCTAACGCTGGACGTGCGAGCCACTTCAGGCATTCCGGCTTCGGGAATGGCTGGCCACGCTAGGAACGTAGCCCAACCTAGCTGGTGATCCTTCCTCACCCAACGTCAGTCGTCGGCTTCGCCGGCACCTAACGCTGGACGTGCGAGCCACTTCAGGCATTCCGGCTTCGGGAATGGCTGACCACGCTAGGAACGTAGCCCAGCCTAGCTGGTGATCCTTCCTCAACAAGAGTCGCGGGCCACGTCAGGCTTTCCGGCTTCGGGTATGGCTGGCCACGCTAGGAACGTAGCCCAACCTAGCTGATCCTTCCACACCCCGCGCCAGTCGTCGGCTTCGCCGGCACCTGACGCTGGACGTGCGAGCCACTTTAGGCATTCCGGCTTCGGGAATGGCTGGCCACGCTAGGAACGTAGCCCAGCCTAGCTGGTGATCCTTCCTCACCCCGCGTCAGTTGTCGACCTCGCCGGCACAAAACGCTGGACCTACGGACCACGTCAGTCATTCCGGCTACGAGTATGCCTGGCCACGCTGGGAACGTAGCGCTGATGATCCTGATGATCCTTCCTCAACAAGTGTCGCGGGCCACGTCAGGCTTTCCGGCTTCGGGAATGGCTGGCCACGCTAGGAACGTAGCCCAACCTAGCTGGTGATCCTTCCTCACCCAACGTCAGTCGTCGGCTTCGCCGGCACCTAACGCTGGACGTGCGAGCCACTTCAGGCATTCCGGCTTCGGGAATGGCTGGCCACGCTAGGAACGTAGCCCAGCCTAGCTGGTGATCCTTCCTCACCCCGCGTCAGTTGTCGACCTCGCCGGCACAAAACGCTGGACCTACGGACCACGTCAGTCATTCCGGCTACGAGTATGCCTGGCCACGCTGGGAACGTAGCGCTGATGATCCTGATGATCCTTCCTCAACAAGTGTCGCGGGCCACGTCAGGCTTTCCGGCTTCGGGAATGGCTGGCCACGCTAGGAACGTAGCCCAACCTAGCTGGTGATCCTTCCTCACCCAACGTCAGTCGTCGGCTTCGCCGGCACCTAACGCTGGACGTGCGAGCCACTTCAGGCATTCCGGCTTCGGGAATGGCTGGCCACGCTAGGAACGTAGCCCAGCCTAGCTGGTGATCCTTCCTCAACAAGAGTCGCGGGCCACGTCAGGCTTTCCGGCTTCGGGTATGGCTGGCCACGCTAGGAACGTAGCCCAGCCTAGCTGGTGATCCTTCCTCACCCAACGTCAGTCGTCGGCTTCGCCGGCACCTGACGCTTGACGTGCGAGCCACTTTAGGCATTCCGGCTTCGGGAATGGCTGGCCACGCTAGGAACGTAGCCCAACCTAGCTGGTGATCCTTCCTCACCCAACGTCAGTCGTCGGCTTCGACGGCACCTAACGCTGGACGTGCGAGCCACTTCAGGCATTCCGGCTTCGGGAATGGCTGGCCACGCTAGGAACGTAGCGCAGCCCAGCTGGTGATCCTTCCTCAACCATTGTCTCGGGCTACGCCAGGCATTCCGGCCTCGGGTATGGCTCGCCACGCTAGGAACGTAGCCTAGTCATGCTGGTGATCCTTCCTCACCCCGCGCCAGTCGTCGGCTTCGCCGGCACCTGACGCTTGACGTGCGAGCCACTTTAGGCATTCCGGCTTCGGGAATGGCTGGCCACGCTAGGAACGTAGTCCAGTCATGCTGGTGATCCTTCCTCACCCAACGTCAGTCGTCGGCTTCGCCGGCACCTAACGCTGGACGTACGAGCCACTTCAGGCATTCCGGCTTCGGGAATGGCTGGCCACGCTAGGAACGTAGCCCAGCCTAGCTGGTGATCCTTCCTCAACAAGTGTCGCGGGCCACGTCAGGCTTTCCGGCTTCGGGAATGGCTGGCCACGCTAGGAACGTAGCCCAGTCATGCTGGTGATCCTTCCTCACCCCGCGTCAGTCGTCGACCTAGCCGGCACCAAACGCTGGACATGCGGACCACGCCAGTCATTCCGGCTTCGAGTATGGCTGGCCACGCTAGGAACGTAGCCCAACCTAGCTGATCCTTCCACACCCCGCGCCAGTCGTCGGCTTCGCCGGCACCTGACGCTGGACGTGCGAGGCACTTTAGGCATTCCGGCTTCGGGAATGGCTGGCCACGCTAGGAACGTAGCCCAGTCATGCTGGTGATCCATCCTCACCCAACGTCAGTCGTCGGCTTCGCCGGCACCTAACGCTGGACGTGCGAGCCACTTCAGGCATTCCGGCTTCGAGAATGGCTGGCCACGCTAGGAATGTAGCCCAACCTAGCTGGTGATCCTTCCTCACCCCGCGTCAGTTGTCGACCTCGCCGGCACAAAACGCTGGACCTACGGACCACGTCAGTCATTCCGGCTACGAGTATGCCTGGCCACGCTGGGAACGTAGCGCTGATGATCCTGATGATCCTTCCTCAACAAGTGTCGCTGGCCACGTCAGGCTTTCCGGCTTCGGGAATGGCTGGCCACGCTAGGAACGTAGCCCAACCTAGCTGGTGATCCTTCCTCACCCAACGTCAGTCGTCGGCTTCGCCGGCACCTAACGCTGGACGTGCGAGCCACTTCAGGCATTCCGGCTTCGGGAATGGCTGGCCACGCTAGGAACGTAGCCCAGCCTAGCTGGTGATCCTTCCTCAACAAGTGTCGCGGGCCACGTCAGGCTTTCCGGCTTCGGGTATGGCTGGCCACGCTAGGAACGTAGCCCAACCTAGCTGATCCTTCCACACCCCGCGCCAGTCGTCGGCTTCGCCGGCACCTGACGCTGGACGTGCGAGGCACTTTAGGCATTCCGGCTTCGGGAATGGCTGGCCACGCTAGGAACGTAGCGCAGCCCAGCTGGTGATCCTTCCTCAACCATTGTCTCGGGCTACGCCAGGCATTCCGGCCTCGGGTATGGCTCGCCACGCTAGGAACGTAGCCCAGCCTAGCTGGTGATCCTTCCTCACCCCGCGTCAGTTGTCGACCTCGCCGGCACAAAACGCTGGACCTACGGACCACGTCAGTCATTCCGGCTACGAGTATGCCTGGCCACGCTGGGAACGTAGCGCTGATGATCCTGATGATCCTTCCTCAACAAGTGTCGCGGGCCACGTCAGGCTTTCCGGCTTCGGGAATGGCTGGCCACGCTAGGAACGTAGCCCAACCTAGCTGGTGATCCTTCCTCACCCAACGTCAGTCGTCGGCTTCGCCGGCACCTAACGCTGGACGTGCGAGCCACTTCAGGCATTCCGGCTTCGGGAATGGCTGGCCACGCTAGGAACGTAGCCCAGCCTAGCTGGTGATCCTTCCTCAACAAGAGTCGCGGGCCACGTCAGGCTTTCCGGCTTCGGGTATGGCTGGCCACGCTAGGAACGTAGCCCAGCCTAGCTGGTGATCCTTCCTCACCCAACGTCAGTCGTCGGCTTCGCCGGCACCTGACGCTTGACGTGCGAGCCACTTTAGGCATTCCGGCTTCGGGAATGGCTGGCCACGCTAGGAACGTAGCCCAACCTAGCTGGTGATCCTTCCTCACCCAACGTCAGTCGTCGGCTTCGACGGCACCTAACGCTGGACGTGCGAGCCACTTCAGGCATTCCGGCTTCGGGAATGGCTGGCCACGCTAGGAACGTAGCGCAGCCCAGCTGGTGATCCTTCCTCAACCATTGTCTCGGGCTACGCCAGGCATTCCGGCCTCGGGTATGGCTCGCCACGCTAGGAACGTAGCCTAGTCATGCTGGTGATCCTTCCTCACCCCGCGCCAGTCGTCGGCTTCGCCGGCACCTGACGCTTGACGTGCGAGCCACTTTAGGCATTCCGGCTTCGGGAATGGCTGGCCACGCTAGGAACGTAGTCCAGTCATGCTGGTGATCCTTCCTCACCCAACGTCAGTCGTCGGCTTCGCCGGCACCTAACGCTGGACGTACGAGCCACTTCAGGCATTCCGGCTTCGGGAATGGCTGGCCACGCTAGGAACGTAGCCCAGCCTAGCTGGTGATCCTTCCTCAACAAGTGTCGCGGGCCACGTCAGGCTTTCCGGCTTCGGGAATGGCTGGCCACGCTAGGAACGTAGCCCAGTCATGCTGGTGATCCTTCCTCACCCCGCGTCAGTCGTCGACCTAGCCGGCACCAAACGCTGGACATGCGGACCACGCCAGTCATTCCGGCTTCGAGTATGGCTGGCCACGCTAGGAACGTAGCCCAACCTAGCTGATCCTTCCACACCCCGCGCCAGTCGTCGGCTTCGCCGGCACCTGACGCTGGACGTGCGAGGCACTTTAGGCATTCCGGCTTCGGGAATGGCTGGCCACGCTAGGAACGTAGCCCAGTCATGCTGGTGATCCATCCTCACCCAACGTCAGTCGTCGGCTTCGCCGGCACCTAACGCTGGACGTGCGAGCCACTTCAGGCATTCCGGCTTCGAGAATGGCTGGCCACGCTAGGAATGTAGCCCAACCTAGCTGGTGATCCTTCCTCACCCCGCGTCAGTTGTCGACCTCGCCGGCACAAAACGCTGGACCTACGGACCACGTCAGTCATTCCGGCTACGAGTATGCCTGGCCACGCTGGGAACGTAGCGCTGATGATCCTGATGATCCTTCCTCAACAAGTGTCGCTGGCCACGTCAGGCTTTCCGGCTTCGGGAATGGCTGGCCACGCTAGGAACGTAGCCCAACCTAGCTGGTGATCCTTCCTCACCCAACGTCAGTCGTCGGCTTCGCCGGCACCTAACGCTGGACGTGCGAGCCACTTCAGGCATTCCGGCTTCGGGAATGGCTGGCCACGCTAGGAACGTAGCCCAGCCTAGCTGGTGATCCTTCCTCAACAAGTGTCGCGGGCCACGTCAGGCTTTCCGGCTTCGGGTATGGCTGGCCACGCTAGGAACGTAGCCCAACCTAGCTGATCCTTCCACACCCCGCGCCAGTCGTCGGCTTCGCCGGCACCTGACGCTGGACGTGCGAGGCACTTTAGGCATTCCGGCTTCGGGAATGGCTGGCCACGCTAGGAACGTAGCGCAGCCCAGCTGGTGATCCTTCCTCAACCATTGTCTCGGGCTACGCCAGGCATTCCGGCCTCGGGTATGGCTCGCCACGCTAGGAACGTAGCCTAGTCATGCTGGTGATCCTTCCTCACCCCGCGCCAGTCGTCGGCTTCGCCGGCACCTGACGCTTGACGTGCGAGCCACTTTAGGCATTCCGGCTTCGGGAATGGCTGGCCACGCTAGGAACGTAGCCTAGTCATGCTGGTGATCCTTCCTCACCCAACGTCAGTCGTCGGCTTCGCCGGCACCTGACGCTGGACGTGCGAGCCACTTTAGGCATTCCGGCTTCGGGAATGGCTGGCCACGCTAGGAACGTAGCCCAGCCTAGCTGGTGATCCTTCCTCACCCCGCGTCAGTTGTCGACCTCGCCGGCACAAAACGCTGGACCTACGGACCACGTCAGTCATTCCGGCTACGAGTATGCCTGGCCACGCTGGGAACGTAGCGCTGATGATCCTGATGATCCTTCCTCAACAAGTGTCGCGGGCCACGTCAGGCTTTCCGGCTTCGGGAATGGCTGGCCACGCTAGGAACGTAGCCCAACCTAGCTGGTGATCCTTCCTCACCCAACGTCAGTCGTCGGCTTCGCCGGCACCTAACGCTGGACGTGCGAGCCACTTCAGGCATTCCGGCTTCGGGAATGGCTGGCCACGCTAGGAACGTAGCCCAGCCTAGCTGGTGATCCTTCCTCACCCCGCGTCAGTTGTCGACCTCGCCGGCACAAAACGCTGGACCTACGGACCACGTCAGTCATTCCGGCTACGAGTATGCCTGGCCACGCTGGGAACGTAGCGCTGATGATCCTGATGATCCTTCCTCAACAAGTGTCGCGGGCCACGTCAGGCTTTCCGGCTTCGGGAATGGCTGGCCACGCTAGGAACGTAGCCCAACCTAGCTGGTGATCCTTCCTCACCCAACGTCAGTCGTCGGCTTCGCCGGCACCTAACGCTGGACGTGCGAGCCACTTCAGGCATTCCGGCTTCGGGAATGGCTGGCCACGCTAGGAACGTAGCCCAGCCTAGCTGGTGATCCTTCCTCAACAAGAGTCGCGGGCCACGTCAGGCTTTCCGGCTTCGGGTATGGCTGGCCACGCTAGGAACGTAGCCCAGCCTAGCTGGTGATCCTTCCTCACCCAACGTCAGTCGTCGGCTTCGCCGGCACCTGACGCTTGACGTGCGAGCCACTTTAGGCATTCCGGCTTCGGGAATGGCTGGCCACGCTAGGAACGTAGCCCAACCTAGCTGGTGATCCTTCCTCACCCAACGTCAGTCGTCGGCTTCGACGGCACCTAACGCTGGACGTGCGAGCCACTTCAGGCATTCCGGCTTCGGGAATGGCTGGCCACGCTAGGAACGTAGCGCAGCCCAGCTGGTGATCCTTCCTCAACCATTGTCTCGGGCTACGCCAGGCATTCCGGCCTCGGGTATGGCTCGCCACGCTAGGAACGTAGCCTAGTCATGCTGGTGATCCTTCCTCACCCCGCGCCAGTCGTCGGCTTCGCCGGCACCTGACGCTTGACGTGCGAGCCACTTTAGGCATTCCGGCTTCGGGAATGGCTGGCCACGCTAGGAACGTAGTCCAGTCATGCTGGTGATCCTTCCTCACCCAACGTCAGTCGTCGGCTTCGCCGGCACCTAACGCTGGACGTACGAGCCACTTCAGGCATTCCGGCTTCGGGAATGGCTGGCCACGCTAGGAACGTAGCCCAGCCTAGCTGGTGATCCTTCCTCAACAAGTGTCGCGGGCCACGTCAGGCTTTCCGGCTTCGGGAATGGCTGGCCACGCTAGGAACGTAGCCCAGTCATGCTGGTGATCCTTCCTCACCCCGCGTCAGTCGTCGACCTAGCCGGCACCAAACGCTGGACATGCGGACCACGCCAGTCATTCCGGCTTCGAGTATGGCTGGCCACGCTAGGAACGTAGCCCAACCTAGCTGATCCTTCCACACCCCGCGCCAGTCGTCGGCTTCGCCGGCACCTGACGCTGGACGTGCGAGGCACTTTAGGCATTCCGGCTTCGGGAATGGCTGGCCACGCTAGGAACGTAGCCCAGTCATGCTGGTGATCCATCCTCACCCAACGTCAGTCGTCGGCTTCGCCGGCACCTAACGCTGGACGTGCGAGCCACTTCAGGCATTCCGGCTTCGAGAATGGCTGGCCACGCTAGGAATGTAGCCCAACCTAGCTGGTGATCCTTCCTCACCCCGCGTCAGTTGTCGACCTCGCCGGCACAAAACGCTGGACCTACGGACCACGTCAGTCATTCCGGCTACGAGTATGCCTGGCCACGCTGGGAACGTAGCGCTGATGATCCTGATGATCCTTCCTCAACAAGTGTCGCTGGCCACGTCAGGCTTTCCGGCTTCGGGAATGGCTGGCCACGCTAGGAACGTAGCCCAACCTAGCTGGTGATCCTTCCTCACCCAACGTCAGTCGTCGGCTTCGCCGGCACCTAACGCTGGACGTGCGAGCCACTTCAGGCATTCCGGCTTCGGGAATGGCTGGCCACGCTAGGAACGTAGCCCAGCCTAGCTGGTGATCCTTCCTCAACAAGTGTCGCGGGCCACGTCAGGCTTTCCGGCTTCGGGTATGGCTGGCCACGCTAGGAACGTAGCCCAACCTAGCTGATCCTTCCACACCCCGCGCCAGTCGTCGGCTTCGCCGGCACCTGACGCTGGACGTGCGAGGCACTTTAGGCATTCCGGCTTCGGGAATGGCTGGCCACGCTAGGAACGTAGCGCAGCCCAGCTGGTGATCCTTCCTCAACCATTGTCTCGGGCTACGCCAGGCATTCCGGCCTCGGGTATGGCTCGCCACGCTAGGAACGTAGCCCAGCCTAGCTGGTGATCCTTCCTCACCCCGCGTCAGTTGTCGACCTCGCCGGCACAAAACGCTGGACCTACGGACCACGTCAGTCATTCCGGCTACGAGTATGCCTGGCCACGCTGGGAACGTAGCGCTGATGATCCTGATGATCCTTCCTCAACAAGTGTCGCGGGCCACGTCAGGCTTTCCGGCTTCGGGAATGGCTGGCCACGCTAGGAACGTAGCCCAACCTAGCTGGTGATCCTTCCTCACCCAACGTCAGTCGTCGGCTTCGCCGGCACCTAACGCTGGACGTGCGAGCCACTTCAGGCATTCCGGCTTCGGGAATGGCTGGCCACGCTAGGAACGTAGCCCAGCCTAGCTGGTGATCCTTCCTCAACAAGAGTCGCGGGCCACGTCAGGCTTTCCGGCTTCGGGTATGGCTGGCCACGCTAGGAACGTAGCCCAGCCTAGCTGGTGATCCTTCCTCACCCAACGTCAGTCGTCGGCTTCGCCGGCACCTGACGCTTGACGTGCGAGCCACTTTAGGCATTCCGGCTTCGGGAATGGCTGGCCACGCTAGGAACGTAGCCCAACCTAGCTGGTGATCCTTCCTCACCCAACGTCAGTCGTCGGCTTCGACGGCACCTAACGCTGGACGTGCGAGCCACTTCAGGCATTCCGGCTTCGGGAATGGCTGGCCACGCTAGGAACGTAGCGCAGCCCAGCTGGTGATCCTTCCTCAACCATTGTCTCGGGCTACGCCAGGCATTCCGGCCTCGGGTATGGCTCGCCACGCTAGGAACGTAGCCTAGTCATGCTGGTGATCCTTCCTCACCCCGCGCCAGTCGTCGGCTTCGCCGGCACCTGACGCTTGACGTGCGAGCCACTTTAGGCATTCCGGCTTCGGGAATGGCTGGCCACGCTAGGAACGTAGTCCAGTCATGCTGGTGATCCTTCCTCACCCAACGTCAGTCGTCGGCTTCGCCGGCACCTAACGCTGGACGTACGAGCCACTTCAGGCATTCCGGCTTCGGGAATGGCTGGCCACGCTAGGAACGTAGCCCAGCCTAGCTGGTGATCCTTCCTCAACAAGTGTCGCGGGCCACGTCAGGCTTTCCGGCTTCGGGAATGGCTGGCCACGCTAGGAACGTAGCCCAGTCATGCTGGTGATCCTTCCTCACCCCGCGTCAGTCGTCGACCTAGCCGGCACCAAACGCTGGACATGCGGACCACGCCAGTCATTCCGGCTTCGAGTATGGCTGGCCACGCTAGGAACGTAGCCCAACCTAGCTGATCCTTCCACACCCCGCGCCAGTCGTCGGCTTCGCCGGCACCTGACGCTGGACGTGCGAGGCACTTTAGGCATTCCGGCTTCGGGAATGGCTGGCCACGCTAGGAACGTAGCCCAGTCATGCTGGTGATCCATCCTCACCCAACGTCAGTCGTCGGCTTCGCCGGCACCTAACGCTGGACGTGCGAGCCACTTCAGGCATTCCGGCTTCGAGAATGGCTGGCCACGCTAGGAATGTAGCCCAACCTAGCTGGTGATCCTTCCTCACCCCGCGTCAGTTGTCGACCTCGCCGGCACAAAACGCTGGACCTACGGACCACGTCAGTCATTCCGGCTACGAGTATGCCTGGCCACGCTGGGAACGTAGCGCTGATGATCCTGATGATCCTTCCTCAACAAGTGTCGCTGGCCACGTCAGGCTTTCCGGCTTCGGGAATGGCTGGCCACGCTAGGAACGTAGCCCAACCTAGCTGGTGATCCTTCCTCACCCAACGTCAGTCGTCGGCTTCGCCGGCACCTAACGCTGGACGTGCGAGCCACTTCAGGCATTCCGGCTTCGGGAATGGCTGGCCACGCTAGGAACGTAGCCCAGCCTAGCTGGTGATCCTTCCTCAACAAGTGTCGCGGGCCACGTCAGGCTTTCCGGCTTCGGGTATGGCTGGCCACGCTAGGAACGTAGCCCAACCTAGCTGATCCTTCCACACCCCGCGCCAGTCGTCGGCTTCGCCGGCACCTGACGCTGGACGTGCGAGGCACTTTAGGCATTCCGGCTTCGGGAATGGCTGGCCACGCTAGGAACGTAGCGCAGCCCAGCTGGTGATCCTTCCTCAACCATTGTCTCGGGCTACGCCAGGCATTCCGGCCTCGGGTATGGCTCGCCACGCTAGGAACGTAGCCTAGTCATGCTGGTGATCCTTCCTCACCCCGCGCCAGTCGTCGGCTTCGCCGGCACCTGACGCTTGACGTGCGAGCCACTTTAGGCATTCCGGCTTCGGGAATGGCTGGCCACGCTAGGAACGTAGTCCAGTCATGCTGGTGATCCTTCCTCACCCAACGTCAGTCGTCGGCTTCGACGGCACCTAACGCTGGACGTACGAGCCACTTCAGGCATTCCGGCTTCGGGAATGGCTGGCCACGCTAGGAACGTAGCCCAGCCTAGCTGGTGATCCTTCCTCAACAAGTGTCGCGGGCCACGTCAGGCTTTCCGGCTTCGGGAATGGCTGGCCACGCTAGGAACGTAGCGCAACCCAGCTGGTGATCCTTCCTCACCCCGCGTCAGTCGTCGACCTAGCCGACACCAAACGCTGGACATGCGGACCACGCCAGTCATTCCGGCTTCGAGTATGGCTGGCCACGCTAGGAACGTAGCCCAACCTAGCTGATGATCCTTCCTCACCCCGCGTCAGTCGTCGACCTCGCCGGCACCAAACGCTGGACGTGCGAACCACTTTAGGCATTCCGGCTTCGGGAATGGCTGGCCACGCTAGGAACGTAGCCCAGTCATGCTGGTGATCCTTCCTCATCCCGCGTCAGTCGTCGACCTCGCCGGCACCAAACGCTGGACATGCGGACCACGCCAGTCATTCCGGCTTCGAGTATGGTTGGCCACGCTAGGAACGTAGCCCAACCTAGCTGATGATCCTTCCTCACCCCGCGTCAGTCGTCGACCTCGCCGGCACCAAACGCTGGACGTGCGAACCACTTTAGGCATTCCGGCTTCGGGAATGGCTGGCCACGCTAGGAACGTAGCCCAGTCATGCTGGTGATCCTTCCTCACCCCGCGTCAGTCGTCGACCTAGCCGGCACCAAACGCTGGACATGCGGACCACGCCAGTCATTCCGGCTTCGAGTATGGCTGGCCACGCTAGGAACGTAGCCCAACCTAGCTGATCCTTCCACACCCCGCGCCAGTCGTCGGCTTCGCCGGCACCTGACGCTGGACGTGCGAGGCACTTTAGGCATTCCGGCTTCGGGAATGGCTGGCCACGCTAGGAACGTAGCCCAGTCATGCTGGTGATCCATCCTCACCCCGCGTCAGTTGTCGACCTCGCCGGCACAAAACGCTGGACCGACGGACTACGCCAGTCATTCCGGCTTCGAGTATGGGTGGCCACGCTAGGAACGCAGCCCAACCTAGCTGATGATCCTTCCTCAACAAGTGTCGCGGGCCACGTCAGGCTTTCCTGCTTCGGGTATGGCTGGCCACGCTAGGAACGTAGCCCAACCTAGCTGATCCTTCCACACCCCGCGCCAGTCGTCGGCTTCGCCGGCACCTAACGCTGGACGTGCGAGCCACTTCAGGCATTCCGGCTTCGGGAATGGCTGGCCACGCTAGGAACGTAGCCCAACCTAGCTGGTGATCCTTCCTCACCCAACGTCAGTCGTCGGCTTCGCCGGCACCTAACGCTGGACGTGCGAGCCACTTCAGGCATTCCGGCTTCGGGAATGGCTGACCACGCTAGGAACGTAGCCCAACCTAGCTGGTGATCCTTCCTCACCCAACCTCAGTCGTCGGCTTCGCCGGCACCTAACGCTGGACGTGCGAGCCACTTCAGGCATTCCGGCTTCGGGAATGGCTGGCCACGCTAGGAACGTAGCCCAGCCTAGCTGGTGATCCTTCCTCAACAAGTGTCGCGGGCCACGTCAGGCTTTCCGGCTTCGGGTATGGCTGGCCACGCTAGGAACGTAGCCCAACCTAGCTGATCCTTCCACACCCCGCGCCAGTCGTCGGCTTCGCCGGCACCTGACGCTGGACGTGCGAGCCACTTTAGGCATTCCGGCTTCGGGAATGGCTGGCCACGCTAGGAACGTAGCCCAGCCTAGCTGGTGATCCTTCCTCACCCCGCGTCAGTTGTCGACCTCGCCGGCACAAAACGCTGGACCTACGGACCACGTCAGTCATTCCGGCTACGAGTATGCCTGGCCACGCTGGGAACGTAGCGCTGATGATCCTGATGATCCTTCCTCAACAAGTGTCGCGGGCCACGTCAGGCTTTCCGGCTTCGGGTATGGCTGGCCACGCTAGGAACGTAGCCCAGCCTAGCTGGTGATCCTTCCTCACCCAACGTCAGTCGTCGGCTTCGCCGGCACCTGACGCTTGACGTGCGAGCCACTTTAGGCATTCCGGCTTCGGGAATGGCTGGCCACGCTAGGAACGTAGCGCAACCCAGCTGGTGATCCTTCCTCAACCATTGTCTCGGGCTACGCCAGGCATTCCGGCCTCGGGTATGGCTCGCCACGCTAGGAACGTAGCCTAGTCATGCTGGTGATCCTTCCTCACCCAACGTCAGTCGTCGGCTTCGCCGGCACCTAACGCTGGACGTACGAGCCACTTCAGGCATTCCGGCTTCGGGAATGGCTGGCCACGCTAGGAACGTAGCCCAGCCTAGCTGGTGATCCTTCCTCAACAAGCGTCGCGGGCCACGTCAGGCTTTCCGGCTTCGGGAATGGCTGGCCACGCTAGGAACGTAGCGCAACCCAGCTGGTGATCCTTCCTCACCCCGCGTCAGTCGTCGACCTCGCCGGCACCAAACGCTGGACATGCGGACCACGCCAGTCATTCCGGCTTCGAGTATGGCTGGCCACGCTAGGAACGTAGCCCAACCTAGCTGATGATCCTTCCTCACCCCGCGTCAGTCGTCGACCTCGCCGGCACCAAACGCTGGACGTGCGAACCACTTTAGGCATTCCGGCTTCGGGAATGGCTGGCCACGCTAGGAACGTAGCCCAGTCATGCTGGTGATCCTTCCTCACCCAACGTCAGTCGTCGGCTTCGCCGGCACCTGACGCTTGACGTGCGAGCCACTTTAGGCATTCCGGCTTCGGGAATGGCTGGCCACGCTAGGAACGTAGCGCAACCCAGCTGGTGATCCTTCCTCAACCATTGTCTCGGGCTACGCCAGGCATTCCGGCCTCGGGTATGGCTCGCCACGCTAGGAACGTAGCCTAGTCATGCTGGTGATCCTTCCTCACCCAACGTCAGTCGTCGGCTTCGCCGGCACCTAACGCTGGACGTACGAGCCACTTCAGGCATTCCGGCTTCGGGAATGGCTGGCCACGCTAGGAACGTAGCCCAGCCTAGCTGGTGATCCTTCCTCAACAAGCGTCGCGGGCCACGTCAGGCTTTCCGGCTTCGGGAATGGCTGGCCACGCTAGGAACGTAGCGCAACCCAGCTGGTGATCCTTCCTCACCCCGCGTCAGTCGTCGACCTCGCCGGCACCAAACGCTGGACATGCGGACCACGCCAGTCATTCCGGCTTCGAGTATGGCTGGCCACGCTAGGAACGTAGCCCAACCTAGCTGATGATCCTTCCTCACCCCGCGTCAGTCGTCGACCTCGCCGGCACCAAACGCTGGACGTGCGAACCACTTTAGGCATTCCGGCTTCGGGAATGGCTGGCCACGCTAGGAACGTAGCCCAGTCATGCTGGTGATCCTTCCTCACCCCGCGTCAGTCGTCGACCTAGCCGGCACCAAACGCTGGACATGCGGACCACGCCAGTCATTCCGGCTTCGAGTATGGCTGGCCACGCTAGGAACGTAGCCCAACCTAGCTGATCCTTCCACACCCCGCGCCAGTCGTCGGCTTCGCCGGCACCTGACGCTGGACGTGCGAGGCACTTTAGGCATTCCGGCTTCGGGAATGGCTGGCCACGCTAGGAACGTAGCCCAGTCATGCTGGTGATCCATCCTCACCCAACGTCAGTCGTCGGCTTCGCCGGCACCTAACGCTGGACGTGCGAGCCACTTCAGGCATTCCGGCTTCGAGAATGGCTGGCCACGCTAGGAATGTAGCCCAACCTAGCTGGTGATCCTTCCTCACCCCGCGTCAGTTGTCGACCTCGCCGGCACAAAACGCTGGACCTACGGACCACGTCAGTCATTCCGGCTACGAGTATGCCTGGCCACGCTGGGAACGTAGCGCTGATGATCCTGATGATCCTTCCTCAACAAGTGTCGCGGGCCACGTCAGGCTTTCCGGCTTCGGGAATGGCTGGCCACGCTAGGAACGTAGCCCAACCTAGCTGGTGATCCTTCCTCACCCAACGTCAGTCGTCGGCTTCGCCGGCACCTAACGCTGGACGTGCGAGCCACTTCAGGCATTCCGGCTTCGGGAATGGCTGGCCACGCTAGGAACGTAGCCCAGCCTAGCTGGTGATCCTTCCTCAACAAGTGTCGCGGGCCACGTCAGGCTTTCCGGCTTCGGGTATGGCTGGCCACGCTAGGAACGTAGCCCAACCTAGCTGATCCTTCCACACCCCGCGCCAGTCGTCGGCTTCGCCGGCACCTGACGCTGGACGTGCGAGGCACTTTAGGCATTCCGGCTTCGGGAATGGCTGGCCACGCTAGGAACGTAGCCCAGTCATGCTGGTGATCCATCCTCACCCAACGTCAGTCGTCGGCTTCGCCGGCACCTAACGCTGGACGTGCGAGCCACTTCAGGCATTCCGGCTTCGAGAATGGCTGGCCACGCTAGGAATGTATCCCAACCTAGCTGGTGATCCTTCCTCACCCCGCGTCAGTTGTCGACCTCGCCGGCACAAAACGCTGGACCTACGGACCACGTCAGTCATTCCGGCTACGAGTATGCCTGGCCACGCTGGGAACGTAGCGCTGATGATCCTGATGATCCTTCCTCAACAAGTGTCGCGGGCCACGTCAGGCTTTCCGGCTTCGGGAATGGCTGGCCACGCTAGGAACGTAGCCCAACCTAGCTGGTGATCCTTCCTCACCCAACGTCAGTCGTCGGCTTCGCCGGCACCTAACGCTGGACGTGCGAGCCACTTCAGGCATCCCGGCTTCGGGAATGGCTGGCCACGCTAGGAACGTAGCCCAGCCTAGCTGGTGATCCTTCCTCAACAAGTGTCGCGGGCCACGTCAGGCTTTCCGGCTTCGGGTATGGCTGGCCACGCTAGGAACGTAGCCCAGCCTAGCTGGTGATCCTTCCTCACCCAACGTCAGTCGTCGGCTTCGCCGGCACCTGACGCTTGACGTGCGAGCCACTTTAGGCATTCCGGCTTCGGGAATGGCTGGCCACGCTAGGAACGTAGTCCAACCTAGCTGGTGATCCTTCCTCACCCAACGTCAGTCGTCGGCTTCGCCGGCACCTAACGCTGGACGTGCGAGCCACTTCAGGCATTCCGGCTTCGGGAATGGCTGGCCACGCTAGGAACGTAGCGCAACCCAGCTGGTGATCCTTCCTCAACCATTGTCTCGGGCTACGCCAGGCATTCCGGCCTCGGGTATGGCTCGCCACGCTAGGAACGTAGCCTAGTCATGCTGGTGATCCTTCCTCACCCCGCGCCAGTCGTCGGCTTCGCCGGCACCTGACGCTTGACGTGCGAGCCACTTTAGGCATTCCGGCTTCGGGAATGGCTGGCCACGCTAGGAACGTAGTCCAGTCATGCTGGTGATCCTTCCTCACCCAACGTCAGTCGTCGGCTTCGCCGGCACCTAACGCTGGACGTACGAGCCACTTCAGGCATTCCGGCTTCGGGAATGGCTGGCCACGCTAGGAACGTAGCCCAGCCTAGCTGGTGATCCTTCCTCAACAAGCGTCGCGGGCCACGTCAGGCTTTCCGGCTTCGGGAATGGCTGGCCACGCTAGGAACGTAGCGCAACCCAGCTGGTGATCCTTCCTCACCCCGCGTCAGTCGTCGACCTCGCCGGCACCAAACGCTGGACATGCGGACCACGCCAGTCATTCCGGCTTCGAGTATGGCTGGCCACGCTAGGAACGTAGCCCAACCTAGCTGATGATCCTTCCTCACCCCGCGTCAGTCGTCGACCTCGCCGGCACCAAACGCTGGACGTGCGAACCACTTTAGGCATTCCGGCTTCGGGAATGGCTGGCCACGCTAGGAACGTAGCCCAGTCATGCTGGTGATCCTTCCTCACCCCGCGTCAGTCGTCGACCTAGCCGGCACCAAACGCTGGACATGCGGACCACGCCAGTCATTCCGGCTTCGAGTATGGCTGGCCACGCTAGGAACGTAGCCCAACCTAGCTGATCCTTCCACACCCCGCGACAGTCGTCGGCTTCGCCGGCACCTGACGCTGGACGTGCGAGGCACTTTAGGCATTCCGGCTTCGGGAATGGCTGGCCACGCTAGGAACGTAGCCCAGTCATGCTGGTGATCCATCCTCACCCAACGTCAGTCGTCGGCTTCGCCGGCACCTAACGCTGGACGTGCGAGCCACTTCAGGCATTCCGGCTTCGAGAATGGCTAGCCACGCTAGGAATGTAGCCCAACCTAGCTGGTGATCCTTCCTCACCCCGCGTCAGTTGTCGACCTCGCCGGCACAAAACGCTGGACCTACGGACCACGTCAGTCATTCCGGCTACGAGTATGCCTGGCCACGCTGGGAACGTAGCGCTGATGATCCTGATGATCCTTCCTCAACAAGTGTCGCGGGCCACGTCAGGCTTTCCGGCTTCGGGAATGGCTGGCCACGCTAGGAACGTAGCCCAACCTAGCTGGTGATCCTTCCTCACCCAACGTCAGTCGTCGGCTTCGCCGGCACCTAACGCTGGACGTGCGAGCCACTTCAGGCATTCCGGCTTCGGGAATGGCTGGCCACGCTAGGAACGTAGCCCAGCCTAGCTGGTGATCCTTCCTCAACAAGTGTCGCGGGCCACGTCAGGCTTTCCGGCTTCGGGTATGGCTGGCCACGCTAGGAACGTAGCCCAACCTAGCTGATCCTTCCACACCCCGCGCCAGTCGTCGGCTTCGCCGGCACCTGACGCTGGACGTGCGAGGCACTTTAGGCATTCCGGCTTCGGGAATGGCTGGCCACGCTAGGAACGTAGCCCAGTCATGCTGGTGATCCATCCTCACCCAACGTCAGTCGTCGGCTTCGCCGGCACCTAACGCTGGACGTGCGAGCCACTTCAGGCATTCCGGCTTCGAGAATGGCTGGCCACGCTAGGAATGTAGCCCAACCTAGCTGGTGATCCTTCCTCACCCCGCGTCAGTTGTCGACCTCGCCGGCACAAAACGCTGGACCTACGGACCACGTCAGTCATTCCGGCTACGAGTATGCCTGGCCACGCTGGGAACGTAGCGCTGATGATCCTGATGATCCTTCCTCAACAAGTGTCGCGGGCCACGTCAGGCTTTCCGGCTTCGGGAATGGCTGGCCACGCTAGGAACGTAGCCCAACCTAGCTGGTGATCCTTCCTCACCCAACGTCAGTCGTCGGCTTCGCCGGCACCTAACGCTGGACGTGCGAGCCACTTCAGGCATTCCGGCTTCGGGAATGGCTGGCCACGCTAGGAACGTAGCCCAGCCTAGCTGGTGATCCTTCCTCACCCAACGTCAGTCGTCGGCTTCGCCGGCACCTAACGCTGGACGTGCGAGCGACTTCAGGCATTCCGGCTACGAGTATGCCTGGCCACGCTGGGAACGTAGCGCTGATGATCCTGATGATCCTTCCTCAACAAGTGTCGCGGGCCACGTCAGGCTTTCCGGCTTCGGGAATGGCTGGCCACGCTAGGAACGTAGCGCAACCCAGCTGGTGATCCTTCCTCACCCCGCGTCAGTCGTCGGCTTCGCCGGCACCTGACGCTGGACGTGCGAGGCACTTTAGGCATTCCGGCTTCGGGAATGGCTGGCCACGCTAGGAACGTAGCCCAGTCATGCTGGTGATCCATCCTCACCCAACGTCAGTCGTCGGCTTCGCCGGCACCTAACGCTGGACGTGCGAGCCACTTCAGGCATTCCGGCTTCGAGAATGGCTAGCCACGCTAGGAATGTAGCCCAACCTAGCTGGTGATCCTTCCTCACCCCGCGTCAGTTGTCGACCTCGCCGGCACAAAACGCTGGACCTACGGACCACGTCAGTCATTCCGGCTACGAGTATGCCTGGCCACGCTGGGAACGTAGCGCTGATGATCCTGATGATCCTTCCTCAACAAGTGTCGCGGGCCACGTCAGGCTTTCCGGCTTCGGGAATGGCTGGCCACGCTAGGAACGTAGCCCAACCTAGCTGGTGATCCCTCCTCACCCAACGTCAGTCGTCGGCTTCGCCGGCACCTAACGCTGGACGTGCGAGCCTCTTCAGGCATTCCGGCTTCGGGAATGGCTGGCCACGCTAGGAACGTAGCCCAGCCTAGCTGGTGATCCTTCCTCAACAAGTGTCGCGGGCCACGTCAGGCTTTCCGGCTTCGGGTATGGCTGGCCACGCTAGGAACGTAGCCCAACCTAGCTGATCCTTCCACACCCCGCGCCAGTCGTCGGCTTCGCCGGCACCTGACGCTGGACGTGCGAGGCACTTTAGGCATTCCGGCTTCGGGAATGGCTGGCCACGCTAGGAACGTAGCCCAGTCATGCTGGTGATCCATCCTCACCCAACGTCAGTCGTCGGCTTCGCCGGCACCTAACGCTGGACGTGCGAGCCACTTCAGGCATTCCGGCTTCGAGAATGGCTGGCCACGCTAGGAATGTAGCCCAACCTAGCTGGTGATCCTTCCTCACCCCGCGTCAGTTGTCGACCTCGCCGGCACAAAACGCTGGACCTACGGACCACGTCAGTCATTCCGGCTACGAGTATGCCTGGCCACGCTGGGAACGTAGCGCTGATGATCCTGATGATCCTTCCTCAACAAGTGTCGCGGGCCACGTCAGGCTTTCCGGCTTCGGGAATGGCTGGCCACGCTAGGAACGTAGCCCAACCTAGCTGGTGATCCTTCCTCACCCAACGTCAGTCGTCGGCTTCGCCGGCACCTAACGCTGGACGTGCGAGCCACTTCAGGCATTCCGGCTTCGGGAATGGCTGGCCACGCTAGGAACGTAGCCCAGCCTAGCTGGTGATCCTTCCTCAACAAGTGTCGCGGGCCACGTCAGGCTTTCCGGCTTCGGGTATGGCTGGCCACGCTAGGAACGTAGCCCAGCCTAGCTGGTGATCCTTCCTCACCCCACGTCAGTCGTCGGCTTCGCCGGCACCTGACGCTTGACGTGCGAGCCACTTTAGGCATTCCGGCTTCGGGAATGGCTGGCCACGCTAGGAACGTAGCCCAACCTAGCTGGTGATCCTTCCTCACCCAACGTCAGTCGTCGGCTTCGCCGGCACCTAACGCTGGACGTGCGAGCGACTTCAGGCATTCCGGCTTCGGGAATGGCTGGCCACGCTAGGAACGTAGCGCAACCCAGCTGGTGATCCTTCCTCAACAAGTGTCGCGGGCCACGTCAGGCTTTCCGGCTTCGGGAATGGCTGGCCACGCTAGGAACGTAGCGCAACCCAGCTGGTGATCCTTCCTCACCCCGCGTCAGTCGTCGACCTCGCCGGCACCAAACGCTGGACATGCGGACCACGCCAGTCATTCCAGCTTCGAGTATGGCTGGCCACGCTAGGAACGTAGCCCAACCTAGCTGATGATCCTTCCTCACCCCGCGTCAGTCGTCGACCTCGCCGGCACCAAACGCTGGACGTGCGAACCACTTTAGGCATTCCGGCTTCGGGAATGGCTGGCCACGCTAGGAACGTAGCCCAGTCATGCTGGTGATCCTTCCTCACCCCGCGTCAGTCGTCGACCTAGCCGACACCAAACGCTGGACATGCGGACCACGCCAGTCATTCCGGCTTCGAGTATGGCTGGCCACGCTAGGAACGTAGCCCAACCTAGCTGATCCTTCCACACCCCGCGCCAGTCGTCGGCTTCGCCGGCACCTGACGCTGGACGTGCGAGGCACTTTAGGCATTCCGGCTTCGGGAATGGCTGGCCACGCTAGGAACGTAGCCCAGTCATGCTGGTGATCCATCCTCACCCAACGTCAGTCGTCGGCTTCGCCGGCACCTAACGCTGGACGTGCGAGCCACTTCAGGCATTCCGGCTTCGAGAATGGCTGGCCACGCTAGGAACGTAGCCCAACCTAGCTGGTGATCCTTCCTCACCCAACGTCAGTCGTCGGCTTCGCCGGCACCTAACGCTGGACGTGCGAGCCACTTCAGGCATTCCGGCTTCGGGAATGGCTGGCCACGCTAGGAACGTAGCCCAGCCTAGCTGGTGATCCTTCCTCAACAAGTGTCGCGGGCCACGTCAGGCTTTCCGGCTTCGGGTATGGCTGGCCACGCTAGGAACGTAGCCCAACCTAGCTGATCCTTCCACACCCCGCGCCAGTCGTCGGCTTCGCCGGCACCTGACGCTGGACGTGCGAGCCACTTTAGGCATTCCGGCTTCGGGAATGGCTGGCCACGCTAGGAACGTAGCCCAGCCTAGCTGGTGATCCTTCCTCACCCCGCGTCAGTTGTCGACCTCGCCGGCACAAAACGCTGGACCTACGGACCACGTCAGTCATTCCGGCTACGAGTATGCCTGGCCACGCTGGGAACGTAGCGCTGATGATCCTGATGATCCTTCCTCAACAAGTGTCGCGGGCCACGTCAGGCTTTCCGGCTTCGGGAATGGCTGGCCACGCTAGGAACGTAGCCCAACCTAGCTGGTGATCCTTCCTCACCCAACGTCAGTCGTCGGCTTCGCCGGCACCTAACGCTGGACGTGCGAGCCACTTCAGGCATTCCGGCTTCGGGAATGGCTGGCCACGCTAGGAACGTAGCCCAGCCTAGCTGGTGATCCTTCCTCACCCCGCGTCAGTTGTCGACCTCGCCGGCACAAAACGCTGGACCTACGGACCACGTCAGTCATTCCGGCTACGAGTATGCCTGGCCACGCTGGGAACGTAGCGCTGATGATCCTGATGATCCTTCCTCAACAAGTGTCGCGGGCCACGTCAGGCTTTCCGGCTTCGGGAATGGCTGGCCACGCTAGGAACGTAGCCCAACCTAGCTGGTGATCCTTCCTCACCCAACGTCAGTCGTCGGCTTCGCCGGCACCTAACGCTGGACGTGCGAGCCACTTCAGGCATTCCGGCTTCGGGAATGGCTGGCCACGCTAGGAACGTAGCGCAACCCAGCTGGTGATCCTTCCTCAACCATTGTCTCGGGCTACGCCAGGCATTCCGGCCTCGGGTATGGCTCGCCACGCTAGGAACGTAGCCTAGTCATGCTGGTGATCCTTCCTCACCCCGCGCCAGTCGTCGGCTTCGCCGGCACCTGACGCTTGACGTGCGAGCCACTTTAGGCATTCCGGCTTCGGGAATGGCTGGCCACGCTAGGAACGTAGTCCAGTCATGCTGGTGATCCTTCCTCACCCCGCGTCAGTCGTCGACCTCGCCGGCACCAAACGCTGGACATGCGGACCACGCCAGTCATTCCGGCTTCGAGTATGGCTGGCCACGCTAGGAACGTAGCCCCACCTAGCTGATCCTTCCACACCCCGCGCCAGCCGTCGGCTTCGCCGGCACCTGACGCTGGACGTGCGAGGCACTTTAGGCATTCCGGCTTCGGGAATGGCTGGCCACGCTAGGAACGTAGCCCAGCCTAGCTGGTGATCCTTCCTCAACAAGTGTCGCGGGCCACGTCAGGCTTTCCGGCTTCGGGTATGGCTGGCCACGCTAGGAACGTAGCCCAACCTAGCTGATCCTTCCACACCCCGCGCCAGTCGTCGGCTTCGCCGGCACCTGACGCTGGACGTGCGAGCCACTTTAGGCATTCCGGCTTCGGGAATGGCTGGCCACGCTAGGAACGTAGCCCAGCCTAGCTGGTGATCCTTCCTCACCCCGCGTCAGTTGTCGACCTCGCCGGCACAAAACGCTGGACCTACGGACCACGTCAGTCATTCCGGCTACGAGTATGCCTGGCCACGCTGGGAACGTAGCGCTGATGATCCTGATGATCCTTCCTCAACAAGTGTCGCGGGCCACGTCAGGCTTTCCGGCTTCGGGAATGGCTGGCCACGCTAGGAACGTAGCCCAACCTAGCTGGTGATCCTTCCTCACCCAACGTCAGTCGTCGGCTTCGCCGGCACCTAACGCTGGACGTGCGAGCCACTTCAGGCATTCCGGCTTCGGGAATGGCTGGCCACGCTAGGAACGTAGCCCAGCCTAGCTGGTGATCCTTCCTCACCCCGCGTCAGTTGTCGACCTCGCCGGCACAAAACGCTGGACCTACGGACCACGTCAGTCATTCCGGCTACGAGTATGCCTGGCCACGCTGGGAACGTAGCGCTGATGATCCTGATGATCCTTCCTCAACAAGTGTCGCGGGCCACGTCAGGCTTTCCGGCTTCGGGAATGGCTGGCCACGCTAGGAACGTAGCCCAACCTAGCTGGTGATCCTTCCTCACCCAACGTCAGTCGTCGGCTTCGCCGGCACCTAACGCTGGACGTGCGAGCCACTTCAGGCATTCCGGCTTCGGGAATGGCTGGCCACGCTAGGAACGTAGCGCAACCCAGCTGGTGATCCTTCCTCAACCATTGTCTCGGGCTACGCCAGGCATTCCGGCCTCGGGTATGGCTCGCCACGCTAGGAACGTAGCCTAGTCATGCTGGTGATCCTTCCTCACCCCGCGCCAGTCGTCGGCTTCGCCGGCACCTGACGCTTGACGTGCGAGCCACTTTAGGCATTCCGGCTTCGGGAATGGCTGGCCACGCTAGGAACGTAGTCCAGTCATGCTGGTGATCCTTCCTCACCCCGCGTCAGTCGTCGACCTCGCCGGCACCAAACGCTGGACATGCGGACCACGCCAGTCATTCCGGCTTCGAGTATGGCTGGCCACGCTAGGAACGTAGCCCCACCTAGCTGATCCTTCCACACCCCGCGCCAGCCGTCGGCTTCGCCGGCACCTGACGCTGGACGTGCGAGGCACTTTAGGCATTCCGGCTTCGGGAATGGCTGGCCACGCTAGGAACGTAGCCCAGTCATGCTGGTGATCCATCCTCACCCCGCGTCAGTTGTCGACCTCGCCGGCACAAAACGCTGGACCTACGGACCACGCCAGTCATTCCGGCTTCGAGTATGGGTGGCCACGCTAGGAACGCAGCCCAACCTAGCTGATGATCCTTCCTCAACAAGTGTCGCGGGCCACGTCAGGCTTTCCTGCTTCGGGTATGGCTGGCCACGCTAGGAACGTAGCCCAGTCATGCTGGTGATCCATCCTCACCCCGCGTCAGTTGTCGACCTCGCCGGCACAAAACGCTGGACCTACGGACCACGCCAGTCATTCCGGCTTCGAGTATGGCTGGCCACGCTAGGAACGCAGCCCAACCTAGCTGATGATCCTTCCTCAACAAGTGTCGCGGGCCACGTCAGGCTTTCCTGCTTCGGGTATGCCTGGCCACGCTGGGAACGTAGCGCTGATGATCCTGATGATCCTTCCTCAACAAGTGTCGCGGGCCACGTCAGGCTTTCCGGCTTCGGGAATGGCTGGCCACGCTAGGAACGTAGCCCAACCTAGCTGGTGATCCTTCCTCACCCAACGTCAGTCGTCGGCTTCGCCGGCACCTAACGCTGGACGTGCGAGCCACTTCAGGCATTCCGGCTTCGGGAATGGCTGGCCACGCTAGGAACGTAGCCCAGCCTAGCTGGTGATCCTTCCTCAACAAGTGTCGCGGGCCACGTCAGGCTTTCCGGCTTCGGGTATGGCTGGCCACGCTAGGAACGTAGCCCAGCCTAGCTGGTGATCCTTCCTCACCCAACGTCAGTCGTCGGCTTCGCCGGCACCTGACGCTTGACGTGCGAGCCACTTTAGGCATTCCGGCTTCGGGAATGGCTGGCCACGCTAGGAACGTAGCCCAACCTAGCTGGTGATCCTTCCTCACCCAACGTCAGTCGTCGGCTTCGCCGGCACCTAACGCTGGACGTGCGAGCCACTTCAGGCATTCCGGCTTCGGGAATGGCTGGCCACGCTAGGAACGTAGCGCAGCCCAGCTGGTGATCCTTCCTCAACCATTGTCTCGGGCTACGCCAGGCATTCCGGCCTCGGGTATGGCTCGCCACGCTAGGAACGTAGCCTAGTCATGCTGGTGATCCTTCCTCACCCAACGTCAGTCGTCGGCTTCGCCGGCACCTAACGCTGGACGTACGAGCCACTTCAGGCATTCCGGCTTCGGGAATGGCTGGCCACGCTAGGAACGTAGCCCAGCCTAGCTGGTGATCCTTCCTCAACAAGTGTCGCGGGCCACGTCAGGCTTTCCGGCTTCGGGAATGGCTGGCCACGCTAGGAACGTAGCGCAACCCAGCTGGTGATCCTTCCTCACCCCGCTTCAGTCGTCGACCTCGCCGGCACCAAACGCTGGACATGCGGACCACGCCAGTCATTCCGGCTTCGAGTATTGCTGGCCACGCTAGGAACGTAGCCCAACCTAGCTGATGATCCTTCCTCACCCCGCGTCAGTCGTCGACCTCGCCGGCACCAAACGCTGGACGTGCGAACCACTTTAGGCATTCCGGCTTCGGGAATGGCTGGCCACGCTAGGAACGTAGCCCAGTCATGCTGGTGATCCTTCCTCATCCCGCGTCAGTCGTCGACCTCGCCGGCACCAAACGCTGGACATGCGGACCACGCCAGTCATTCCGGCTTCGAGTATGGTTGGCCACGCTAGGAACGTAGCCCAACCTAGCTGATGATCCTTCCTCACCCCGCGTCAGTCGTCGACCTCGCCGGCACCAAACGCTGGACGTGCGAACCACTTTAGGCATTCCGGCTTCGGGAATGGCTGGCCACGCTAGGAACGTAGCCCAGTCATGCTGGTGATCCTTCCTCACCCCGCGTCAGTCGTCGACCTAGCCGGCACCAAACGCTGGACATGCGGACCACGCCAGTCATTCCGGCTTCGAGTATGGCTGGCCACGCTAGGAACGTAGCCCAACCTAGCTGATCCTTCCACACCCCGCGCCAGTCGTCGGCTTCGCCGGCACCTGACGCTGGACGTGCGAGGCACTTTAGGCATTCCGGCTTCGGGAATGGCTGGCCACGCTAGGAACGTAGCCCAGTCATGCTGGTGATCCATCCTCACCCCGCGTCAGTTGTCGACCTCGCCGGCACAAAACGCTGGACCGACGGACCACGCCAGTCATTCCGGCTTCGAGTATGGGTGGCCACGCTAGGAACGCAGCCCAACCTAGCTGATGATCCTTCCTCAACAAGTGTCGCGGGCCACGTCAGGCTTTCCTGCTTCGGGTATGGCTGGCCACGCTAGGAACGTAGCCCAACCTAGCTGATCCTTCCACACCCCGCGCCAGTCGTCGGCTTCGCCGGCACCTAACGCTGGACGTGCGAGCCACTTCAGGCATTCCGGCTTCGGGAATGGCTGGCCACGCTAGGAACGTAGCCCAACCTAGCTGGTGATCCTTCCTCACCCAACGTCAGTCGTCGGCTTCGCCGGCACCTAACGCTGGACGTGCGAGCCACTTCAGGCATTCCGGCTTCGGGAATGGCTGGCCACGCTAGGAACGTAGCCCAACCTAGCTGGTGATCCTTCCTCACCCAACGTCAGTCGTCGGCTTCGCCGGCACCTAACGCTGGACGTGCGAGCCACTTCAGGCATTCCGGCTTCGGGAATGGCTGGCTACGCTAGGAACGTAGCCCAGCCTAGCTGGTGATCCTTCCTCAACAAGTGTCGCGGGCCACGTCAGGCTTTCCGGCTTCGGGTATGGCTGGCCACGCTAGGAACGTAGCCCAACCTAGCTGATCCTTCCACACCCCGCGCCAGTCGTCGGCTTCGCCGGCACCTGACGCTTGACGTGCGAGCCACTTTAGGCATTCCGGCTTCGGGAATGGCTGGCCACGCTAGGACCGTAGCCCAACCCAGCTGGTGATCCTTCCTCAACCATTGTCTCGGGCTACGCCAGGCATTCCGGCCTCGGGTATGGCTCGCCACGCTAGGAACGTAGCCTAGTCATGCTGGTGATCCTTCCTCACCCCGCGCCAGTCGTCGGCTTCGCCGGCACCTGACGCTTGACGTGCGAGCCACTTTAGGCTTCCGGCTTCGGGAATGGCTGGCCACGCTAGGACCGTAGCCCAACCTAGCTGGTGATCCTTCCTCACCCAACGTCAGTCGTCGACCTCGCCGGCACAAAACGCTTGACCTACGGACCACGTCAGTCATTCCGGCTTCGAGTATGGGTGGCCACGCTAGGAACGCAGCCCAACCTAGCTGATGATCCTTCCTCAACAAGTGTCGCGGGCCACGTCAGGCATTCCGGCCTCGGGTATGGCTCGCCACGCTAGGAACGTAGCCTAGTCATGCTGGTGATCCTTCCTCACCCCGCGCCAGTCGTCGGCTTCGCCGGCACCTGACGCTTGACGTGCGAGCCACTTTAGGCATTCCGGCTTCGGGAATGGCTGGCCACGCTAGGACCGTAGCCCAACCCAGCTGGTGATCCTTCCTCAACCATTGTCTCGGGCTACGCCAGGCATTCCGGCCTCGGGTATGGCTCGCCACGCTAGGAACGTAGCCTAGTCATGCTGGTGATCCTTCCTCACCCCGCGCCAGTCGTCGGCTTCGCCGGCACCTGACGCTTGACGTGCGAGCCACTTTAGGCTTCCGGCTTCGGGAATGGCTGGCCACGCTAGGACCGTAGCCCAACCTAGCTGGTGATCCTTCCTCACCCAACGTCAGTCGTCGGCTTCGCCGGCACCTAACGCTGGACGTGCGAGCGACTTCAGGCATTCCGGCTTCGGGAATGGCTGGCCACGCTAGGAACGTAGCGCAACCCAGCTGGTGATCCTTCCTCACCCAACGTCAGTCGTCGGCTTCGCCGGCACCTGACGCTTGACGTGCGAGCCACTTTAGGCATTCCGGCTTCGGGAATGGCTGGCCACGCTAGGAACGTAGCCCAACCTAGCTGGTGATCCTTCCTCACCCAACGTCAGTCGTCGGCTTCGCCGGCACCTAACGCTGGACGTGCGAGCGACTTCAGGCATTCCGGCTTCGGGAATGGCTGGCCACGCTAGGAACGTAGCGCAACCCAGCTGGTGATCCTTCCTCACCCAACGTCAGTCGTCGGCTTCGCCGGCACCTAACGCTGGACGTGCGAGCGACTTCAGGCATTCCGGCTTCGGGAATGGCTGGCCACGCTAGGAACGTAGCGCAACCCAGCTGGTGATCCTTCCTCAACAAGTGTCGCGGGCCACGTCAGGCTTTCCGGCTTCGGGAATGGCTGGCCACGCTAGGAACGTAGCGCAACCCAGCTGGTGATCCTTCCTCACCCCGCGTCAGTCGTCGACCTCGCCGGCACCAAACGCTGGACATGCGGACCACGCCAGTCATTCCAGCTTCGAGTATGGCTGGCCACGCTAGGAACGTAGCCCAACCTAGCTGATGATCCTTCCTCACCCCGCGTCAGTCGTCGACCTCGCCGGCACCAAACGCTGGACGTGCGAACCACTTTAGGCATTCCGGCTTCGGGAATGGCTGGCCACGCTAGGAACGTAGCCCAGTCATGCTGGTGATCCATCCTCACCCCGCGTCAGTTGTCGACCTCGCCGGCACAAAACGCTGGACCGACGGACCACGCCAGTCATTCCGGCTTCGAGTATGGGTGGCCACGCTAGGAACGCAGCCCAACCTAGCTGATGATCCTTCCTCAACAAGTGTCGCGGGCCACGTCAGGCTTTCCTGCTTCGGGTATGGCTGGCCACGCTAGGAACGTAGCCCAACCTAGCTGATCCTTCCACACCCCGCGCCAGTCGTCGGCTTCGCCGGCACCTAACGCTGGACGTGCGAGCCACTTCAGGCATTCCGGCTTCGGGAATGGCTGGCCACGCTAGGAACGTAGCCCAACCTAGCTGGTGATCCTTCCTCACCCAACGTCAGTCGTCGGCTTCGCCGGCACCTAACGCTGGACGTGCGAGCCACTTCAGGCATTCCGGCTTCGGGAATGGCTGGCCACGCTAGGAACGTAGCCCAACCTAGCTGGTGATCCTTCCTCACCCAACGTCAGTCGTCGGCTTCGCCGGCACCTAACGCTGGACGTGCGAGCCACTTCAGGCATTCCGGCTTCGGGAATGGCTGGCTACGCTAGGTACGTAGCCCAGCCTAGCTGGTGATCCTTCCTCAACAAGTGTCGCGGGCCACGTCAGGCTTTCCGGCTTCGGGTATGGCTGGCCACGCTAGGAACGTAGCCTAGTCATGCTGGTGATCCTTCCTCACCCCGCGCCAGTCGTCGGCTTCGCCGGCACCTGACGCTTGACGTGCGAGCCACTTTAGGCTTCCGGCTTCGGGAATGGCTGGCCACGCTAGGACCGTAGCCCAACCTAGCTGGTGATCCTTCCTCACCCAACGTCAGTCGTCGGCTTCGCCGGCACCTAACGCTGGACGTGCGAGCGACTTCAGGCATTCCGGCTTCGGGAATGGCTGGCCACGCTAGGAACGTAGCGCAACCCAGCTGGTGATCCTTCCTCACCCAACGTCAGTCGTCGGCTTCGCCGGCACCTGACGCTTGACGTGCGAGCCACTTTAGGCATTCCGGCTTCGGGAATGGCTGGCCACGCTAGGAACGTAGCCCAACCTAGCTGGTGATCCTTCCTCACCCAACGTCAGTCGTCGGCTTCGCCGGCACCTAACGCTGGACGTGCGAGCGACTTCAGGCATTCCGGCTTCGGGAATGGCTGGCCACGCTAGGAACGTAGCGCAACCCAGCTGGTGATCCTTCCTCACCCAACGTCAGTCGTCGGCTTCGCCGGCACCTAACGCTGGACGTGCGAGCGACTTCAGGCATTCCGGCTTCGGGAATGGCTGGCCACGCTAGGAACGTAGCGCAACCCAGCTGGTGATCCTTCCTCAACAAGTGTCGCGGGCCACGTCAGGCTTTCCGGCTTCGGGAATGGCTGGCCACGCTAGGAACGTAGCGCAACCCAGCTGGTGATCCTTCCTCACCCCGCGTCAGTCGTCGACCTCGCCGGCACCAAACGCTGGACATGCGGACCACGCCAGTCATTCCAGCTTCGAGTATGGCTGGCCACGCTAGGAACGTAGCCCAACCTAGCTGATGATCCTTCCTCACCCCGCGTCAGTCGTCGACCTCGCCGGCACCAAACGCTGGACGTGCGAACCACTTTAGGCATTCCGGCTTCGGGAATGGCTGGCCACGCTAGGAACGTAGCCCAGTCATGCTGGTGATCCTTCCTCATCCCGCGTCAGTCGTCGACCTCGCCGGCACCAAACGCTGGACATGCGGACCACGCCAGTCATTCCGGCTTCGAGTATGGTTGGCCACGCTAGGAACGTAGCCCAACCTAGCTGATGATCCTTCCTCACCCCGCGTCAGTCGTCGACCTCGCCGGCACCAAACGCTGGACGTGCGAACCACTTTAGGCATTCCGGCTTCGGGAATGGCTGGCCACGCTAGGAACGTAGCCCAGTCATGCTGGTGATCCTTCCTCACCCCGCGTCAGTCGTCGACCTAGCCGGCACCAAACGCTGGACATGCGGACCACGCCAGTCATTCCGGCTTCGAGTATGGCTGGCCACGCTAGGAACGTAGCCCAACCTAGCTGATCCTTCCACACCCCGCGCCAGTCGTCGGCTTCGCCGGCACCTGACGCTGGACGTGCGAGGCACTTTAGGCATTCCGGCTTCGGGAATGGCTGGCCACGCTAGGAACGTAGCCCAGTCATGCTGGTGATCCATCCTCACCCCGCGTCAGTTGTCGACCTCGCCGGCACAAAACGCTGGACCGACGGACCACGCCAGTCATTCCGGCTTCGAGTATGGGTGGCCACGCTAGGAACGCAGCCCAACCTAGCTGATGATCCTTCCTCAACAAGTGTCGCGGGCCACGTCAGGCTTTCCGGCTTCGGGTATGGCTGGCCACGCTAGGAACGTAGCCCAACCTAGCTGATCCTTCCACACCCCGCGCCAGTCGTCGGCTTCGCCGGCACCTGACGCTTGACGTGCGAGCCACTTTAGGCATTCCGGCTTCGGGAATGGCTGGCCACGCTAGGACCGTAGCCCAACCCAGCTGGTGATCCTTCCTCAACCATTGTCTCGGGCTACGCCAGGCATTCCGGCCTCGGGTATGGCTCGCCACGCTAGGAACGTAGCCTAGTCATGCTGGTGATCCTTCCTCACCCCGCGCCAGTCGTCGGCTTCGCCGGCACCTGACGCTTGACGTGCGAGCCACTTTAGGCTTCCGGCTTCGGGAATGGCTGGCCACGCTAGGACCGTAGCCCAACCTAGCTGGTGATCCTTCCTCACCCAACGTCAGTCGTCGGCTTCGCCGGCACCTAACGCTGGACGTGCGAGCGACTTCAGGCATTCCGGCTTCGGGAATGGCTGGCCACGCTAGGAACGTAGCGCAACCCAGCTGGTGATCCTTCCTCACCCAACGTCAGTCGTCGGCTTCGCCGGCACCTGACGCTTGACGTGCGAGCCACTTTAGGCATTCCGGCTTCGGGAATGGCTGGCCACGCTAGGAACGTAGCCCAACCTAGCTGGTGATCCTTCCTCACCCAACGTCAGTCGTCGGCTTCGCCGGCACCTAACGCTGGACGTGCGAGCGACTTCAGGCATTCCGGCTTCGGGAATGGCTGGCCACGCTAGGAACGTAGCGCAACCCAGCTGGTGATCCTTCCTCACCCAACGTCAGTCGTCGGCTTCGCCGGCACCTAACGCTGGACGTGCGAGCCACTTCAGGCATTCCGGCTTCGGGAATGGCTGGCTACGCTAGGAACGTAGCCCAGCCTAGCTGGTGATCCTTCCTCAACAAGTGTCGCGGGCCACGTCAGGCTTTCCGGCTTCGGGTATGGCTGGCCACGCTAGGAACGTAGCCCAACCTAGCTGATCCTTCCACACCCCGCGCCAGTCGTCGGCTTCGCCGGCACCTGACGCTTGACGTGCGAGCCACTTTAGGCATTCCGGCTTCGGGAATGGCTGGCCACGCTAGGACCGTAGCCCAACCCAGCTGGTGATCCTTCCTCAACCATTGTCTCGGGCTACGCCAGGCATTCCGGCCTCGGGTATGGCTCGCCACGCTAGGAACGTAGCCTAGTCATGCTGGTGATCCTTCCTCACCCCGCGCCAGTCGTCGGCTTCGCCGGCACCTGACGCTTGACGTGCGAGCCACTTTAGGCTTCCGGCTTCGGGAATGGCTGGCCACGCTAGGACCGTAGCCCAACCTAGCTGGTGATCCTTCCTCACCCAACGTCAGTCGTCGACCTCGCCGGCACAAAACGCTTGACCTACGGACCACGTCAGTCATTCCGGCTTCGAGTATGGGTGGCCACGCTAGGAACGCAGCCCAACCTAGCTGATGATCCTTCCTCAACAAGTGTCGCGGGCCACGTCAGGCATTCCGGCCTCGGGTATGGCTCGCCACGCTAGGAACGTAGCCTAGTCATGCTGGTGATCCTTCCTCACCCCGCGCCAGTCGTCGGCTTCGCCGGCACCTGACGCTTGACGTGCGAGCCACTTTAGGCATTCCGGCTTCGGGAATGGCTGGCCACGCTAGGACCGTAGCCCAACCCAGCTGGTGATCCTTCCTCAACCATTGTCTCGGGCTACGCCAGGCATTCCGGCCTCGGGTATGGCTCGCCACGCTAGGAACGTAGCCTAGTCATGCTGGTGATCCTTCCTCACCCCGCGCCAGTCGTCGGCTTCGCCGGCACCTGACGCTTGACGTGCGAGCCACTTTAGGCTTCCGGCTTCGGGAATGGCTGGCCACGCTAGGACCGTAGCCCAACCTAGCTGGTGATCCTTCCTCACCCAACGTCAGTCGTCGGCTTCGCCGGCACCTAACGCTGGACGTGCGAGCGACTTCAGGCATTCCGGCTTCGGGAATGGCTGGCCACGCTAGGAACGTAGCGCAACCCAGCTGGTGATCCTTCCTCACCCAACGTCAGTCGTCGGCTTCGCCGGCACCTGACGCTTGACGTGCGAGCCACTTTAGGCATTCCGGCTTCGGGAATGGCTGGCCACGCTAGGAACGTAGCCCAACCTAGCTGGTGATCCTTCCTCACCCAACGTCAGTCGTCGGCTTCGCCGGCACCTAACGCTGGACGTGCGAGCGACTTCAGGCATTCCGGCTTCGGGAATGGCTGGCCACGCTAGGAACGTAGCGCAACCCAGCTGGTGATCCTTCCTCACCCAACGTCAGTCGTCGGCTTCGCCGGCACCTAACGCTGGACGTGCGAGCGACTTCAGGCATTCCGGCTTCGGGAATGGCTGGCCACGCTAGGAACGTAGCGCAACCCAGCTGGTGATCCTTCCTCAACAAGTGTCGCGGGCCACGTCAGGCTTTCCGGCTTCGGGAATGGCTGGCCACGCTAGGAACGTAGCGCAACCCAGCTGGTGATCCTTCCTCACCCCGCGTCAGTCGTCGACCTCGCCGGCACCAAACGCTGGACATGCGGACCACGCCAGTCATTCCAGCTTCGAGTATGGCTGGCCACGCTAGGAACGTAGCCCAACCTAGCTGATGATCCTTCCTCACCCCGCGTCAGTCGTCGACCTCGCCGGCACCAAACGCTGGACGTGCGAACCACTTTAGGCATTCCGGCTTCGGGAATGGCTGGCCACGCTAGGAACGTAGCCCAGTCATGCTGGTGATCCATCCTCACCCCGCGTCAGTTGTCGACCTCGCCGGCACAAAACGCTGGACCGACGGACCACGCCAGTCATTCCGGCTTCGAGTATGGGTGGCCACGCTAGGAACGCAGCCCAACCTAGCTGATGATCCTTCCTCAACAAGTGTCGCGGGCCACGTCAGGCTTTCCTGCTTCGGGTATGGCTGGCCACGCTAGGAACGTAGCCCAACCTAGCTGATCCTTCCACACCCCGCGCCAGTCGTCGGCTTCGCCGGCACCTAACGCTGGACGTGCGAGCCACTTCAGGCATTCCGGCTTCGGGAATGGCTGGCCACGCTAGGAACGTAGCCCAACCTAGCTGGTGATCCTTCCTCACCCAACGTCAGTCGTCGGCTTCGCCGGCACCTAACGCTGGACGTGCGAGCCACTTCAGGCATTCCGGCTTCGGGAATGGCTGGCCACGCTAGGAACGTAGCCCAACCTAGCTGGTGATCCTTCCTCACCCAACGTCAGTCGTCGGCTTCGCCGGCACCTAACGCTGGACGTGCGAGCCACTTCAGGCATTCCGGCTTCGGGAATGGCTGGCTACGCTAGGTACGTAGCCCAGCCTAGCTGGTGATCCTTCCTCAACAAGTGTCGCGGGCCACGTCAGGCTTTCCGGCTTCGGGTATGGCTGGCCACGCTAGGAACGTAGCCCAACCTAGCTGATCCTTCCACACCCCGCGCCAGTCGTCGGCTTCGCCGGCACCTGACGCTTGACGTGCGAGCCACTTTAGGCATTCCGGCTTCGGGAATGGCTGGCCACGCTAGGACCGTAGCCCAACCCAGCTGGTGATCCTTCCTCAACCATTGTCTCGGGCTACGCCAGGCATTCCGGCCTCGGGTATGGCTCGCCACGCTAGGAACGTAGCCTAGTCATGCTGGTGATCCTTCCTCACCCCGCGCCAGTCGTCGGCTTCGCCGGCACCTGACGCTTGACGTGCGAGCCACTTTAGGCATTCCGGCTTCGGGAATGGCTGGCCACGCTAGGAACGTAGCCCAACCTAGCTGGTGATCCTTCCTCACCCAACGTCAGTCGTCGGCTTCGCCGGCACCTAACGCTGGACGTGCGAGCGACTTCAGGCATTCCGGCTTCGGGAATGGCTGGCCACGCTAGGAACGTAGCGCAACCCAGCTGGTGATCCTTCCTCACCCAACGTCAGTCGTCGGCTTCGCCGGCACCTAACGCTGGACGTGCGAGCGACTTCAGGCATTCCGGCTTCGGGAATGGCTGGCCACGCTAGGAACGTAGCGCAACCCAGCTGGTGATCCTTCCTCACCCCGCGTCAGTCGTCGACCTCGCCGGCACCAAACGCTGGACATGCGGACCACGCCAGTCATTCCAGCTTCGAGTATGGCTGGCCACGCTAGGAACGTAGCCCAACCTAGCTGATGATCCTTCCTCACCCCGCGTCAGTCGTCGACCTCGCCGGCACCAAACGCTGGACGTGCGAACCACTTTAGGCATTCCGGCTTCGGGAATGGCTGGCCACGCTAGGAACGTAGCCCAGTCATGCTGGTGATCCTTCCTCACCCCGCGTCAGTCGTCGACCTAGCCGACACCAAACGCTGGACATGCGGACCACGCCAGTCATTCCGGCTTCGAGTATGGCTGGCCACGCTAGGAACGTAGCCCAACCTAGCTGATCCTTCCACACCCCGCGCCAGTCGTCGGCTTCGCCGGCACCTGACGCTGGACGTGCGAGGCACTTTAGGCATTCCGGCTTCGGGAATGGCTGGCCACGCTAGGAACGTAGCCCAGTCATGCTGGTGATCCATCCTCACCCAACGTCAGTCGTCGGCTTCGCCGGCACCTAACGCTGGACGTGCGAGCCACTTCAGGCATTCCGGCTTCGAGAATGGCTGGCCACGCTAGGAACGTAGCCCAACCTAGCTGGTGATCCTTCCTCACCCAACGTCAGTCGTCGGCTTCGCCGGCACCTAACGCTGGACGTGCGAGCCACTTCAGGCATTCCGGCTTCGGGAATGGCTGGCCACGCTAGGAACGTAGCCCAGCCTAGCTGGTGATCCTTCCTCAACAAGTGTCGCGGGCCACGTCAGGCTTTCCGGCTTCGGGTATGGCTGGCCACGCTAGGAACGTAGCCCAACCTAGCTGATCCTTCCACACCCCGCGCCAGTCGTCGGCTTCGCCGGCACCTGACGCTGGACGTGCGAGCCACTTTAGGCATTCCGGCTTCGGGAATGGCTGGCCACGCTAGGAACGTAGCGCAACCCAGCTGGTGATCCTTCCTCAACCATTGTCTCGGGCTACGCCAGGCATTCCGGCCTCGGGTATGGCTCGCCACGCTAGGAACGTAGCCTAGTCATGCTGGTGATCCTTCCTCACCCCGCGCCAGTCGTCGGCTTCGCCGGCACCTGACGCTTGACGTGCGAGCCACTTTAGGCATTCCGGCTTCGGGAATGGCTGGCCACGCTAGGAACGTAGTCCAGTCATGCTGGTGATCCTTCCTCACCCCGCGTCAGTCGTCGACCTCGCCGGCACCAAACGCTGGACATGCGGACCACGCCAGTCATTCCGGCTTCGGGTATGGCTGGCCACGCTAGGAACGTAGCCCAACCTAGCTGATCCTTCCACACCCCGCGCCAGTCGTCGGCTTCGCCGGCACCTGACGCTGGACGTGCGAGCCACTTTAGGCATTCCGGCTTCGGGAATGGCTGGCCACGCTAGGAACGTAGCCCAGCCTAGCTGGTGATCCTTCCTCACCCCGCGTCAGTTGTCGACCTCGCCGGCACAAAACGCTGGACCTACGGACCACGTCAGTCATTCCGGCTACGAGTATGCCTGGCCACGCTGGGAACGTAGCGCTGATGATCCTGATGATCCTTCCTCAACAAGTGTCGCGGGCCACGTCAGGCTTTCCGGCTTCGGGAATGGCTGGCCACGCTAGGAACGTAGCCCAACCTAGCTGGTGATCCTTCCTCACCCAACGTCAGTCGTCGGCTTCGCCGGCACCTAACGCTGGACGTGCGAGCCACTTCAGGCATTCCGGCTTCGGGAATGGCTGGCCACGCTAGGAACGTAGCCCAGCCTAGCTGGTGATCCTTCCTCACCCCGCGTCAGTTGTCGACCTCGCCGGCACAAAACGCTGGACCTACGGACCACGTCAGTCATTCCGGCTACGAGTATGCCTGGCCACGCTGGGAACGTAGCGCTGATGATCCTGATGATCCTTCCTCAACAAGTGTCGCGGGCCACGTCAGGCTTTCCGGCTTCGGGAATGGCTGGCCACGCTAGGAACGTAGCCCAACCTAGCTGGTGATCCTTCCTCACCCAACGTCAGTCGTCGGCTTCGCCGGCACCTAACGCTGGACGTGCGAGCCACTTCAGGCATTCCGGCTTCGGGAATGGCTGGCCACGCTAGGAACGTAGCGCAACCCAGCTGGTGATCCTTCCTCAACCATTGTCTCGGGCTACGCCAGGCATTCCGGCCTCGGGTATGGCTCGCCACGCTAGGAACGTAGCCTAGTCATGCTGGTGATCCTTCCTCACCCCGCGCCAGTCGTCGGCTTCGCCGGCACCTGACGCTTGACGTGCGAGCCACTTTAGGCATTCCGGCTTCGGGAATGGCTGGCCACGCTAGGAACGTAGTCCAGTCATGCTGGTGATCCTTCCTCACCCCGCGTCAGTCGTCGACCTCGCCGGCACCAAACGCTGGACATGCGGACCACGCCAGTCATTCCGGCTTCGAGTATGGCTGGCCACGCTAGGAACGTAGCCCAACCTAGCTGATCCTTCCACACCCCGCGCCAGCCGTCGGCTTCGCCGGCACCTGACGCTGGACGTGCGAGGCACTTTAGGCATTCCGGCTTCGGGAATGGCTGGCCACGCCAGGAACGTAGCCCAGTCATGCTGGTGATCCATCCTCACCCCGCGTCAGTTGTCGACCTCGCCGGCACAAAACGCTGGACCTACGGACCACGCCAGTCATTCCGGCTTCGAGTATGGGTGGCCACGCTAGGAACGCAGCCCAACCTAGCTGATGATCCTTCCTCAACAAGTGTCGCGGGCCACGTCAGGCTTTCCTGCTTCGGGTATGGCTGGCCACGCTAGGAACGTAGCCCAGTCATGCTGGTGATCCATCCTCACCCCGCGTCAGTTGTCGACCTCGCCGGCACAAAACGCTGGACCTACGGACCACGCCAGTCATTCCGGCTTCGAGTATGGCTGGCCACGCTAGGAACGCAGCCCAACCTAGCTGATGATCCTTCCTCAACAAGTGTCGCGGGCCACGTCAGGCTTTCCTGCTTCGGGTATGCCTGGCCACGCTGGGAACGTAGCGCTGATGATCCTGATGATCCTTCCTCAACAAGTGTCGCGGGCCACGTCAGGCTTTCCGGCTTCGGGAATGGCTGGCCACGCTAGGAACGTAGCCCAGCCTAGCTGGTGATCCTTCCTCACCCCGCGTCAGTTGTCGACCTCGCCGGCACAAAACGCTGGACCTACGGACCACGTCAGTCATTCCGGCTACGAGTATGCCTGGCCACGCTGGGAACGTAGCGCTGATGATCCTGATGATCCTTCCTCAACAAGTGTCGCGGGCCACGTCAGGCTTTCCGGCTTCGGGAATGGCTGGCCACGCTAGGAACGTAGCCCAACCTAGCTGGTGATCCTTCCTCACCCAACGTCAGTCGTCGGCTTCGCCGGCACCTAACGCTGGACGTGCGAGCCACTTCAGGCATTCCGGCTTCGGGAATGGCTGGCCACGCTAGGAACGTAGCCCAGCCTAGCTGGTGATCCTTCCTCAACAAGTGTCGCGGGCCACGTCAGGCTTTCCGGCTTCGGGTATGGCTGGCCACGCTAGGAACGTAGCCCAACCTAGCTGATCCTTCCACACCCCGCGCCAGTCGTCGGCTTCGCCGGCACCTGACGCTGGACGTGCGAGCCACTTTAGGCATTCCGGCTTCGGGAATGGCTGGCCACGCTAGGAACGTAGCCCAGCCTAGCTGGTGATCCTTCCTCACCCCGCGTCAGTTGTCGACCTCGCCGGCACAAAACGCTGGACCTACGGACCACGTCAGTCATTCCGGCTACGAGTATGCCTGGCCACGCTGGGAACCTAGCGCTGATGATCCTGATGATCCTTCCTCAACAAGTGTCGCGGGCCACGTCAGGCTTTCCGGCTTCGGGAATGGCTGGCCACGCTAGGAACGTAGCCCAACCTAGCTGGTGATCCTTCCTCACCCAACGTCAGTCGTCGGCTTCGCCGGCACCTAACGCTGGACGTGCGAGCCACTTCAGGCATTCCGGCTTCGGGAATGGCTGGCCACGCTAGGAACGTAGCCCAGCCTAGCTGGTGATCCTTCCTCACCCCGCGTCAGTTGTCGACCTCGCCGGCACAAAACGCTGGACCTACGGACCACGTCAGTCATTCCGGCTACGAGTATGCCTGGCCACGCTGGGAACGTAGCGCTGATGATCCTGATGATCCTTCCTCAACAAGTGTCGCGGGCCACGTCAGGCTTTCCGGCTTCGGGAATGGCTGGCCACGCTAGGAACGTAGCCCAACCTAGCTGGTGATCCTTCCTCACCCAACGTCAGTCGTCGGCTTCGCCGGCACCTAACGCTGGACGTGCGAGCCACTTCAGGCATTCCGGCTTCGGGAATGGCTGGCCACGCTAGGAACGTAGCGCAACCCAGCTGGTGATCCTTCCTCAACCATTGTCTCGGGCTACGCCAGGCATTCCGGCCTCGGGTATGGCTCGCCACGCTAGGAACGTAGCCTAGTCATGCTGGTGATCCTTCCTCACCCCGCGCCAGTCGTCGGCTTCGCCGGCACCTGACGCTTGACGTGCGAGCCACTTTAGGCATTCCGGCTTCGGGAATGGCTGGCCACGCTAGGAACGTAGTCCAGTCATGCTGGTGATCCTTCCTCACCCCGCGTCAGTCGTCGACCTCGCCGGCACCAAACGCTGGACATGCGGACCACGCCAGTCATTCCGGCTTCGAGTATGGCTGGCCACGCTAGGAACGTAGCCCCACCTAGCTGATGGTCCTTCCTCACCCCGCGTCAGTCGTCGACCTCGCCGGCACCAAACGCTGGACGTGCGAACCACTTTAGGCATTCCGGCTTCGGGAATGGCTGGCCACGCTAGGAACGTAGCCCAGTCATGCTGGTGATCCTTCCTCACCCCGCGTCAGTCGTCGACCTAGCCGGCACCAAACGCTGGACATGCGGACCACGCCAGTCATTCCGGCTTCGAGTATGGCTGGCCACGCTAGGAACGTAGCCCAACCTAGCTGATCCTTCCACACCCCGCGCCAGCCGTCGGCTTCGCCGGCACCTGACGCTGGACGTGCGAGGCACTTTAGGCATTCCGGCTTC
Source organism: Heligmosomoides polygyrus polygyrus (assembly GCA_947396885.1). NCBI lineage: Eukaryota > Metazoa > Nematoda > Chromadorea > Rhabditida > Heligmosomidae > Heligmosomoides > Heligmosomoides polygyrus. The sequence continues at coordinate 44,332,525 of OX377206.1, forward strand.
GGGAATGGCTGGCCACGCTAGGAACGTAGCCCAGTCATGCTGGTGATCCATCCTCACCCCGCGTCAGTTGTCGACCTCGCCGGCACAAAACGCTGGACCTACGGACCACGCCAGTCATTCCGGCTTCGAGTATGGGTGGCCACGCTAGGAACGCAACCCAACCTAGCTGATGATCCTTCCTCAACAAGTGTCGCGGGCCACGTCAGGCTTTCCTGCTTCGGGTATGGCTGGCCACGCTAGGAACGTAGCCCAGTCATGCTGGTGATCCATCCTCACCCCGCGTCAGTTGTCGACCTCGCCGGCACAAAACGCTGGACCTACGGACCACGCCAGTCATTCCGGCTTCGAGTATGGCTGGCCACGCTAGGAACGCAGCCCAACCTAGCTGATGATCCTTCCTCAACAAGTGTCGCGGGCCACGTCAGGCTTTCCTGCTTCGGGTATGCCTGGCCACGCTGGGAACGTAGCGCTGATGATCCTGATGATCCTTCCTCAACAAGTGTCGCGGGCCACGTCAGGCTTTCCGGCTTCGGGAATGGCTGGCCACGCTAGGAACGTAGCCCAACCTAGCTGGTGATCCTTCCTCACCCAACGTCAGTCGTCGGCTTCGCCGGCACCTAACGCTGGACGTGCGAGCCACTTCAGGCATTCCGGCTTCGGGAATGGCTGGCCACGCTAGGAACGTAGCCCAGCCTAGCTGGTGATCCTTCCTCAACAAGTGTCGCGGGCCACGTCAGGCTTTCCGGCTTCGGGTATGGCTGGCCACGCTAGGAACGTAGCCCAGCCTAGCTGGTGATCCTTCCTCACCCAACGTCAGTCGTCGGCTTCGCCGGCACCTGACGCTTGAGGTTCGAGCCACTTTAGGCATTCCGGCTTCGGGAATGGCTGGCCACGCTAGGAACGTAGTCCAGTCATGCTGGTGATCCTTCCTCACCCAACGTCAGTCGTCGGCTTCGCCGGCACCTAACGCTGGACGTACGAGCCACTTCAGGCATTCCGGCTTCGGGAATGGCTGGCCACGCTAGGAACGTAGCCCAGCCTAGCTGGTGATCCTTCCTCAACAAGTGTCGCGGGCCACGTCAGGCTTTCCGGCTTCGGGAATGGCTGGCCACGCTAGGAACGTAGCGCAACCCAGCTGGTGATCCTTCCTCACCCCGCTTCAGTCGTCGACCTCGCCGGCACCAAACGCTGGACATGCGGACCACGCCAGTCATTCCGGCTTCGAGTATGGCTGGCCACGCTAGGAACGTAGCCCAACCTAGCTGATGATCCTTCCTCACCCCGCGTCAGTCGTCGACCTCGCCGGCACCAAACGCTGGACGTGCGAACCACTTTAGGCATTCCGGCTTCGGGAATGGCTGGCCACGCTAGGAACGTAGCGCAGCCCAGCTGGTGATCCTTCCTCAACCATTGTCTCGGGCTACGCCAGGCATTCCGGCCTCGGGTATGGCTCGCCACGCTAGGAACGTAGCCTAGTCATGCTGGTGATCCTTCCTCACCCCGCGCCAGTCGTCGGCTTCGCCGGCACCTGACGCTTGAGGTTCGAGCCACTTTAGGCATTCCGGCTTCGGGAATGGCTGGCCACGCTAGGAACGTAGTCCAGTCATGCTGGTGATCCTTCCTCACCCAACGTCAGTCGTCGGCTTCGCCGGCACCTAACGCTGGACGTACGAGCCACTTCAGGCATTCCGGCTTCGGGAATGGCTGGCCACGCTAGGAACGTAGCCCAGCCTAGCTGGTGATCCTTCCTCAACAAGTGTCGCGGGCCACGTCAGGCTTTCCGGCTTCGGGAATGGCTGGCCACGCTAGGAACGTAGCGCAACCCAGCTGGTGATCCTTCCTCACCCCGCTTCAGTCGTCGACCTCGCCGGCACCAAACGCTGGACATGCGGACCACGCCAGTCATTCCGGCTTCGAGTATGGCTGGCCACGCTAGGAACGTAGCCCAACCTAGCTGATGATCCTTCCTCACCCCGCGTCAGTCGTCGACCTCGCCGGCACCAAACGCTGGACGTGCGAACCACTTTAGGCATTCCGGCTTCGGGAATGGCTGGCCACGCTAGGAACGTAGCCCAGTCATGCTGGTGATCCTTCCTCATCCCGCGTCAGTCGTCGACCTCGCCGGCACCAAACGCTGGACATGCGGACCACGCCAGTCATTCCGGCTTCGAGTATGGTTGGCCACGCTAGGAACGTAGCCCAACCTAGCTGATGATCCTTCCTCACCCCGCGTCAGTCGTCGACCTCGCCGGCACCAAACGCTGGACGTGCGAACCACTTTAGGCATTCCGGCTTCGGGAATGGCTGGCCACGCTAGGAACGTAGCCCAGTCATGCTGGTGATCCTTCCTCACCCCGCGTCAGTCGTCGACCTAGCCGGCACCAAACGCTGGACATGCGGACCACGCCAGTCATTCCGGCTTCGAGTATGGCTGGCCACGCTAGGAACGTAGCCCAACCTAGCTGATCCTTCCACACCCCGCGCCAGTCGTCGGCTTCGCCGGCACCTGACGCTGGACGTGCGAGGCACTTTAGGCATTCCGGCTTCGGGAATGGCTGGCCACGCTAGGAACGTAGCCCAGTCATGCTGGTGATCCATCCTCACCCCGCGTCAGTTGTCGACCTCGCCGGCACAAAACGCTGGACCGACGGACCACGCCAGTCATTCCGGCTTCGAGTATGGGTGGCCACGCTAGGAACGCAGCCCAACCTAGCTGATGATCCTTCCTCAACAAGTGTCGCGGGCCACGTCAGGCTTTCCTGCTTCGGGTATGGCTGGCCACGCTAGGAACGTAGCCCAACCTAGCTGATCCTTCCACACCCCGCGCCAGTCGTCGGCTTCGCCGGCACCTAACGCTGGACGTGCGAGCCACTTCAGGCATTCCGGCTTCGGGAATGGCTGGCCACGCTAGGAACGTAGCCCAACCTAGCTGGTGATCCTTCCTCACCCAACGTCAGTCGTCGGCTTCGCCGGCACCTAACGCTGGACGTGCGAGCCACTTCAGGCATTCCGGCTTCGGGAATGGCTGGCCACGCTAGGAACGTAGCCCAACCTAGCTGGTGATCCTTCCTCACCCAACGTCAGTCGTCGGCTTCGCCGGCACCTAACGCTGGACGTGCGAGCCACTTCAGGCATTCCGGCTTCGGGAATGGCTGGCTACGCTAGGAACGTAGCCCAGCCTAGCTGGTGATCCTTCCTCAACAAGTGTCGCGGGCCACGTCAGGCTTTCCGGCTTCGGGTATGGCTGGCCACGCTAGGAACGTAGCCCAACCTAGCTGATCCTTCCACACCCCGCGCCAGTCGTCGGCTTCGCCGGCACCTGACGCTTGACGTGCGAGCCACTTTAGGCATTCCGGCTTCGGGAATGGCTGGCCACGCTAGGACCGTAGCCCAACCCAGCTGGTGATCCTTCCTCAACCATTGTCTCGGGCTACGCCAGGCATTCCGGCCTCGGGTATGGCTCGCCACGCTAGGAACGTAGCCTAGTCATGCTGGTGATCCTTCCTCACCCCGCGCCAGTCGTCGGCTTCGCCGGCACCTGACGCTTGACGTGCGAGCCACTTTAGGCTTCCGGCTTCGGGAATGGCTGGCCACGCTAGGACCGTAGCCCAACCTAGCTGGTGATCCTTCCTCACCCAACGTCAGTCGTCGGCTTCGCCGGCACCTGACGCTTGACGTGCGAGCCACTTTAGGCATTCCGGCTTCGGGAATGGCTGGCCACGCTAGGACCGTAGCCCAACCCAGCTGGTGATCCTTCCTCAACCATTGTCTCGGGCTACGCCAGGCATTCCGGCCTCGGGTATGGCTCGCCACGCTAGGAACGTAGCCTAGTCATGCTGGTGATCCTTCCTCACCCCGCGTCAGTCGTCGACCTAGCCGGCACCAAACGCTGGACATGCGGACCACGCCAGTCATTCCGGCTTCGAGTATGGCTGGCCACGCTAGGAACGTAGCCCAACCTAGCTGATCCTTCCACACCCCGCGCCAGTCGTCGGCTTCGCCGGCACCTGACGCTGGACGTGCGAGGCACTTTAGGCATTCCGGCTTCGGGAATGGCTGGCCACGCTAGGAACGTAGCCCAGTCATGCTGGTGATCCATCCTCACCCCGCGTCAGTTGTCGACCTCGCCGGCACAAAACGCTGGACCGACGGACCACGCCAGTCATTCCGGCTTCGAGTATGGGTGGCCACGCTAGGAACGCAGCCCAACCTAGCTGATGATCCTTCCTCAACAAGTGTCGCGGGCCACGTCAGGCTTTCCTGCTTCGGGTATGGCTGGCCACGCTAGGAACGTAGCCCAACCTAGCTGATCCTTCCACACCCCGCGCCAGTCGTCGGCTTCGCCGGCACCTAACGCTGGACGTGCGAGCCACTTCAGGCATTCCGGCTTCGGGAATGGCTGGCCACGCTAGGAACGTAGCCCAACCTAGCTGGTGATCCTTCCTCACCCAACGTCAGTCGTCGGCTTCGCCGGCACCTAACGCTGGACGTGCGAGCCACTTCAGGCATTCCGGCTTCGGGAATGGCTGGCCACGCTAGGAACGTAGCCCAACCTAGCTGGTGATCCTTCCTCACCCAACGTCAGTCGTCGGCTTCGCCGGCACCTAACGCTGGACGTGCGAGCCACTTCAGGCATTCCGGCTTCGGGAATGGCTGGCTACGCTAGGAACGTAGCCCAGCCTAGCTGGTGATCCTTCCTCAACAAGTGTCGCGGGCCACGTCAGGCTTTCCGGCTTCGGGTATGGCTGGCCACGCTAGGAACGTAGCCCAACCTAGCTGATCCTTCCACACCCCGCGCCAGTCGTCGGCTTCGCCGGCACCTGACGCTTGACGTGCGAGCCACTTTAGGCATTCCGGCTTCGGGAATGGCTGGCCACGCTAGGACCGTAGCCCAACCCAGCTGGTGATCCTTCCTCAACCATTGTCTCGGGCTACGCCAGGCATTCCGGCCTCGGGTATGGCTCGCCACGCTAGGAACGTAGCCTAGTCATGCTGGTGATCCTTCCTCACCCCGCGCCAGTCGTCGGCTTCGCCGGCACCTGACGCTTGACGTGCGAGCCACTTTAGGCTTCCGGCTTCGGGAATGGCTGGCCACGCTAGGACCGTAGCCCAACCTAGCTGGTGATCCTTCCTCACCCAACGTCAGTCGTCGGCTTCGCCGGCACCTGACGCTTGACGTGCGAGCCACTTTAGGCATTCCGGCTTCGGGAATGGCTGGCCACGCTAGGACCGTAGCCCAACCCAGCTGGTGATCCTTCCTCAACCATTGTCTCGGGCTACGCCAGGCATTCCGGCCTCGGGTATGGCTCGCCACGCTAGGAACGTAGCCTAGTCATGCTGGTGATCCTTCCTCACCCCGCGCCAGTCGTCGACCTCGCCGGCACAAAACGCTTGACCTACGGACCACGTCAGTCATTCCGGCTTCGAGTATGGGTGGCCACGCTGGGAACGTAGCGCTGATGATCCTGATGATCCTTCCTCAACAAGTGTCGCGGGCCACGTCAGTCATTCCGGCTACGAGTATGCCTGGCCACGCTGGGAACGTAGCGCTGATGATCCTGATGATCCTTCCTCAACAAGTGTCGCGGGCCACGTCAGGCTTTCCGGCTTCGGGAATGGCTGGCCACGCTAGGAACGTAGCCCAACCTAGCTGGTGATCCTTCCTCACCCAACGTCAGTCGTCGGCTTCGCCGGCACCTAACGCTGGACGTGCGAGCCACTTCAGGCATTCCGGCTTCGGGAATGGCTGGCCACGCTAGGAACGTAGCCCAGCCTAGCTGGTGATCCTTCCTCAACAAGTGTCGCGGGCCACGTCAGGCTTTCCGGCTTCGGGTATGGCTGGCCACGCTAGGAACGTAGCCCAACCTAGCTGATCCTTCCACACCCCGCGCCAGTCGTCGGCTTCGCCGGCACCTGACGCTGGACGTGCGAGGCACTTTAGGCATTCCGGCTTCGGGAATGGCTGGCCACGCTAGGAACGTAGCCCAGTCATGCTGGTGATCCATCCTCACCCAACGTCAGCCGTCGGCTTCGCCGGCACCTAACGCTGGACGTGCGAGCCACTTCAGGCATTCCGGCTTCGAGAATGGCTGGCCACGCTAGGAATGTAGCCCGACCTAGCTGGTGATCCTTCCTCACCCCGCGTCAGTTGTCGACCTCGCCGGCACAAAACGCTGGACCTACGGACCACGTCAGTCATTCCGGCTACGAGTATGCCTGGCCACGCTGGGAACGTAGCGCTGATGATCCTGATGATCCTTCCTCAACAAGTGTCGCGGGCCACGTCAGGCTTTCCGGCTTCGGGAATGGCTGGCCACGCTAGGAACGTAGCCCAACCTAGCTGGTGATCCTTCCTCACCCAACGTCAGTCGTCGGCTTCGCCGGCACCTAACGCTGGACGTGCGAGCCACTTCAGGCATTCCGGCTTCGGGAATGGCTGGCCACGCTAGGAACGTAGCCCAGCCTAGCTGGTGATCCTTCCTCAACAAGTGTCGCGGGCCACGTCAGGCTTTCCGGCTTCGGGTAAGGCTGGCCACGCTAGGAACGTAGCCCAGCCTAGCTGGTGATCCTTCCTCACCCAACGTCAGTCGTCGGCTTCGCCGGCACCTAACGCTGGACGTGCGAGCGACTTCAGGCATTCCGGCTTCGGGAATGGCTGGCCACGCTAGGAACGTAGCGCAACCCAGCTGGTGATCCTTCCTCAACCATTGTCTCGGGCTACGCCAGGCATTCCGGCCTCGGGTATGGCTCGCCACGCTAGGAACGTAGCCTAGTCATGCTGGTGATCCTTCCTCACCCCGCGCCAGTCGTCGGCTTCGCCGGCACCTGACGCTTGACGTGCGAGCCACTTTAGGCATTCCGGCTTCGGGAATGGCTGGCCACGCTAGGAACGTAGTCCAGTCATGCTGGTGATCCTTCCTCACCCAACGTCAGTCGTCGGCTTCGCCGGCACCTAACGCTGGACGTTCGAGCCACTTCAGGCATTCCGGCTTCGGGAATGGCTGGCCACGCTAGGAACGTAGCCCAGCCTAGCTGGTGATCCTTCCTCAACCATTGTCTCGGGCTACGCCAGGCATTCCGGCCTCGGGTATGGCTCGCCACGCTAGGAACGTAGCCTAGTCATGCTGGTGATCCTTCCTCACCCCGCGCCAGTCGTCGGCTTCGCCGGCACCTGACGCTTGACGTGCGAGCCACTTTAGGCATTCCGGCTTCGGGAATGGCTGGCCACGCTAGGAACGTAGTCCAGTCATGCTGGTGATCCTTCCTCACCCCGCGTCAGTCGTCGACCTCGCCGGCACCAAACGCTGGACATGCGGACCACGCCAGTCATTCCGGCTTCGAGTATGGCTGGCCACGCTAGGAACGTAGCCCCACCTAGCTGATGGTCCTTCCTCACCCCGCGTCAGTCGTCGACCTCGCCGGCACCAAACGCTGGACGTGCGAACCACTTTAGGCATTCCGTCTTCGGGAATGGCTGGCCACGCTAGGAACGTAGCCCAGTCATGCTGGTGATCCTTCCTCACCCCGCGTCAGTCGTCGACCTAGCCGGCACCAAACGCTGGACATGCGGACCACGCCAGTCATTCCGGCTTCGAGTATGGCTGGCCACGCTAGGAACGTAGCCCAACCTAGCTGATCCTTCCACACCCCGCGCCAGCCGTCGGCTTCGCCGGCACCTGACGCTGGACGTGCGAGGCACTTTAGGCATTCCGGCTTCGGGAATGGCTGGCCACGCTAGGAACGTAGCCCAGTCATGCTGGTGATCCATCCTCACCCCGCGTCAGTTGTCGACCTCGCCGGCACAAAACGCTGGACCTACGGACCACGCCAGTCATTCCGGCTTCGAGTATGGGTGGCCACGCTAGGAACGCAGCCCAACCTAGCTGATGATCCTTCCTCAACAAGTGTCGCGGGCCACGTCAGGCTTTCCTGCTTCGGGTATGGCTGGCCACGCTAGGAACGTAGCCCAGTCATGCTGGTGATCCATCCTCACCCCGCGTCAGTTGTCGACCTCGCCGGCACAAAACGCTGGACCTACGGACCACGCCAGTCATTCCGGCTTCGAGTATGGCTGGCCACGCTAGGAACGCAGCCCAACCTAGCTGATGATCCTTCCTCAACAAGTGTCGCGGGCCACGTCAGGCTTTCCTGCTTCGGGTATGCCTGGCCACGCTGGGAACGTAGCGCTGATGATCCTGATGATCCTTCCTCAACAAGTGTCGCGGGCCACGTCAGGCTTTCCGGCTTCGGGAATGGCTGGCCACGCTAGGAACGTAGCCCAACCTAGCTGGTGATCCTTCCTCACCCAACGTCAGTCGTCGGCTTCGCCGGCACCTAACGCTGGACGTGCGAGCCACTTCAGGCATTCCGGCTTCGGGAATGGCTGGCCACGCTAGGAACGTAGCCCAGCCTAGCTGGTGATCCTTCCTCAACAAGTGTCGCGGGCCACGTCAGGCTTTCCGGCTTCGGGTATGGCTGGCCACGCTAGGAACGTAGCCCAGCCTAGCTGGTGATCCTTCCTCACCCAACGTCAGTCGTCGGCTTCGCCGGCACCTGACGCTTGACGTGCGAGCCACTTTAGGCATTCCGGCTTCGGGAATGGCTGGCCACGCTAGGAACGTAGCCCAACCTAGCTGGTGATCCTTCCTCACCCAACGTCAGTCGTCGGCTTCGCCGGCACCTAACGCTGGACGTGCGAGCCACTTCAGGCATTCCGGCTTCGGGAATGGCTGGCCACGCTAGGAACGTAGCGCAGCCCAGCTGGTGATCCTTCCTCAACCATTGTCTCGGGCTACGCCAGGCATTCCGGCCTCGGGTATGGCTCGCCACGCTAGGAACGTAGCCTAGTCATGCTGGTGATCCTTCCTCACCCCGCGCCAGTCGTCGGCTTCGCCGGCACCTGACGCTTGAGGTTCGAGCCACTTTAGGCATTCCGGCTTCGGGAATGGCTGGCCACGCTAGGAACGTAGTCCAGTCATGCTGGTGATCCTTCCTCACCCAACGTCAGTCGTCGGCTTCGCCGGCACCTAACGCTGGACGTACGAGCCACTTCAGGCATTCCGGCTTCGGGAATGGCTGGCCACGCTAGGAACGTAGCCCAGCCTAGCTGGTGATCCTTCCTCAACAAGTGTCGCGGGCCACGTCAGGCTTTCCGGCTTCGGGAATGGCTGGCCACGCTAGGAACGTAGCGCAACCCAGCTGGTGATCCTTCCTCACCCCGCTTCAGTCGTCGACCTCGCCGGCACCAAACGCTGGACATGCGGACCACGCCAGTCATTCCGGCTTCGAGTATGGCTGGCCACGCTAGGAACGTAGCCCAACCTAGCTGATGATCCTTCCTCACCCCGCGTCAGTCGTCGACCTCGCCGGCACCAAACGCTGGACGTGCGAACCACTTTAGGCATTCCGGCTTCGGGAATGGCTGGCCACGCTAGGAACGTAGCCCAGTCATGCTGGTGATCCTTCCTCATCCCGCGTCAGTCGTCGACCTCGCCGGCACCAAACGCTGGACATGCGGACCACGCCAGTCATTCCGGCTTCGAGTATGGTTGGCCACGCTAGGAACGTAGCCCAACCTAGCTGATGATCCTTCCTCACCCCGCGTCAGTCGTCGACCTCGCCGGCACCAAACGCTGGACGTGCGAACCACTTTAGGCATTCCGGCTTCGGGAATGGCTGGCCACGCTAGGAACGTAGCCCAGTCATGCTGGTGATCCTTCCTCACCCCGCGTCAGTCGTCGACCTAGCCGGCACCAAACGCTGGACATGCGGACCACGCCAGTCATTCCGGCTTCGAGTATGGCTGGCCACGCTAGGAACGTAGCCCAACCTAGCTGATCCTTCCACACCCCGCGCCAGTCGTCGGCTTCGCCGGCACCTGACGCTGGACGTGCGAGGCACTTTAGGCATTCCGGCTTCGGGAATGGCTGGCCACGCTAGGAACGTAGCCCAGTCATGCTGGTGATCCATCCTCACCCCGCGTCAGTTGTCGACCTCGCCCGCACAAAACGCTGGACCGACGGACCACGCCAGTCATTCCGGCTTCGAGTATGGGTGGCCACGCTAGGAACGCAGCCCAACCTAGCTGATGATCCTTCCTCAACAAGTGTCGCGGGCCACGTCAGGCTTTCCTGCTTCGGGTATGGCTGGCCACGCTAGGAACGTAGCCCAACCTAGCTGATCCTTCCACACCCCGCGCCAGTCGTCGGCTTCGCCGGCACCTAACGCTGGACGTGCGAGCCACTTCAGGCATTCCGGCTTCGGGAATGGCTGGCCACGCTAGGAACGTAGCCCAACCTAGCTGGTGATCCTTCCTCACCCAACGTCAGTCGTCGGCTTCGCCGGCACCTAACGCTGGACGTGCGAGCCACTTCAGGCATTCCGGCTTCGGGAATGGCTGGCCACGCTAGGAACGTAGCCCAACCTAGCTGGTGATCCTTCCTCACCCAACGTCAGTCGTCGGCTTCGCCGGCACCTAACGCTGGACGTGCGAGCCACTTCAGGCATTCCGGCTTCGGGAATGGCTGGCTACGCTAGGAACGTAGCCCAGCCTAGCTGGTGATCCTTCCTCAACAAGTGTCGCGGGCCACGTCAGGCTTTCCGGCTTCGGGTATGGCTGGCCACGCTAGGAACGTAGCCCAACCTAGCTGATCCTTCCACACCCCGCGCCAGTCGTCGGCTTCGCCGGCACCTGACGCTTGACGTGCGAGCCACTTTAGGCATTCCGGCTTCGGGAATGGCTGGCCACGCTAGGACCGTAGCCCAACCCAGCTGGTGATCCTTCCTCAACCATTGTCTCGGGCTACGCCAGGCATTCCGGCCTCGGGTATGGCTCGCCACGCTAGGAACGTAGCCTAGTCATGCTGGTGATCCTTCCTCACCCCGCGCCAGTCGTCGGCTTCGCCGGCACCTGACGCTTGACGTGCGAGCCACTTTAGGCTTCCGGCTTCGGGAATGGCTGGCCACGCTAGGACCGTAGCCCAACCTAGCTGGTGATCCTTCCTCACCCAACGTCAGTCGTCGGCTTCGCCGGCACCTGACGCTTGACGTGCGAGCCACTTTAGGCATTCCGGCTTCGGGAATGGCTGGCCACGCTAGGACCGTAGCCCAACCCAGCTGGTGATCCTTCCTCAACCATTGTCTCGGGCTACGCCAGGCATTCCGGCCTCGGGTATGGCTCGCCACGCTAGGAACGTAGCCTAGTCATGCTGGTGATCCTTCCTCACCCCGCGCCAGTCGTCGACCTCGCCGGCACAAAACGCTTGACCTACGGACCACGTCAGTCATTCCGGCTTCGAGTATGGGTGGCCACGCTAGGAACGCAGCCCAACCTAGCTGATGATCCTTCCTCAACAAGTGTCGCGGACCACGTCAGTCATTCCGGCTACGAGTATGCCTGGCCACGCTGGGAACGTAGCGCTGATGATCCTGATGATCCTTCCTCAACAAGTGTCGCGGGCCACGTCAGGCTTTCCGGCTTCGGGAATGGCTGGCCACGCTAGGAACGTAGCCCAACCTAGCTGGTGATCCTTCCTCACCCAACGTCAGTCGTCGGCTTCGCCGGCACCTAACGCTGGACGTGCGAGCCACTTCAGGCATTCCGGCTTCGGGAATGGCTGGCCACGCTAGGAACGTAGCCCAGCCTAGCTGGTGATCCTTCCTCAACAAGTGTCGCGGGCCACGTCAGGCTTTCCGGCTTCGGGTATGGCTGGCCACGCTAGGAACGTAGCCCAACCTAGCTGATCCTTCCACACCCCGCGCCAGTCGTCGGCTTCGCCGGCACCTGACGCTGGACGTGCGAGGCACTTTAGGCATTCCGGCTTCGGGAATGGCTGGCCACGCTAGGAACGTAGCCCAGTCATGCTGGTGATCCATCCTCACCCAACGTCAGCCGTCGGCTTCGCCGGCACCTAACGCTGGACGTGCGAGCCACTTCAGGCATTCCGGCTTCGAGAATGGCTGGCCACGCTAGGAATGTAGCCCGACCTAGCTGGTGATCCTTCCTCACCCCGCGTCAGTTGTCGACCTCGCCGGCACAAAACGCTGGACCTACGGACCACGTCAGTCATTCCGGCTACGAGTATGCCTGGCCACGCTGGGAACGTAGCGCTGATGATCCTGATGATCCTTCCTCAACAAGTGTCGCGGGCCACGTCAGGCTTTCCGGCTTCGGGAATGGCTGGCCACGCTAGGAACGTAGCCCAACCTAGCTGGTGATCCTTCCTCACCCAACGTCAGTCGTCGGCTTCGCCGGCACCTAACGCTGGACGTGCGAGCCACTTCAGGCATTCCGGCTTCGGGAATGGCTGGCCACGCTAGGAACGTAGCCCAGCCTAGCTGGTGATCCTTCCTCAACAAGTGTCGCGGGCCACGCCAGGCTTTCCGGCTTCGGGTAAGGCTGGCCACGCTAGGAACGTAGCCCAGCCTAGCTGGTGATCCTTCCTCACCCAACGTCAGTCGTCGGCTTCGCCGGCACCTAACGCTGGACGTGCGAGCGACTTCAGGCATTCCGGCTTCGGGAATGGCTGGCCACGCTAGGAACGTAGCGCAACCCAGCTGGTGATCCTTCCTCAACCATTGTCTCGGGCTACGCCAGGCATTCCGGCCTCGGGTATGGCTCGCCACGCTAGGAACGTAGCCTAGTCATGCTGGTGATCCTTCCTCACCCCGCGCCAGTCGTCGGCTTCGCCGGCACCTGACGCTTGACGTGCGAGCCACTTTAGGCATTCCGGCTTCGGGAATGGCTGGCCACGCTAGGAACGTAGTCCAGTCATGCTGGTGATCCTTCCTCACCCAACGTCAGTCGTCGGCTTCGCCGGCACCTAACGCTGGACGTACGAGCCACTTCAGGCATTCCGGCTTCGGGAATGGCTGGCCACGCTAGGAACGTAGTCCAGTCATGCTGGTGATCCTTCCTCACCCAACGTCAGTCGTCGGCTTCGCCGGCACCTGACGCTTGACGTGCGAGCCACTTTAGGCATTCCGGCTTCGGGAATGGCTGGCCACGCTAGGAACGTAGCCCAACCTAGCTGGTGATCCTTCCTCACCCAACGTCAGTCGTCGGCTTCGCCGGCACCTAACGCTGGACGTGCGAGCGACTTCAGGCATTCCGGCTTCGGGAATGGCTGGCCACGCTAGGAACGTAGCGCAACCCAGCTGGTGATCCTTCCTCAACCATTGTCTCGGGCCACGTCAGGCTTTCCGGCTTCGGGAATGGCTGGCCACGCTAGGAACGTAGCGCAACCCAGCTGGTGATCCTTCCTCACCCCGCGTCAGTCGTCGACCTCGCCGGCACCAAACGCTGGACATGCGGACCACGCCAGTCATTCCGGCTTCGAGTATGGCTGGCCACGCTAGGAACGTAGCCCAACCTAGCTGATGATCCTTCCTCACCCCGCGTCAGTCGTCGACCTCGCCGGCACCAAACGCTGGACGTGCGAACCACTTTAGGCATTCCGGCTTCGGGAATGGCTGGCCACGCTAGGAACGTAGCCCAGTCATGCTGGTGATCCTTCCTCACCCCGCGTCAGTCGTCGACCTAGCCGGCACCAAACGCTGGACATGCGGACCACGCCAGTCATTCCGGCTTCGAGTATGGCTGGCCACGCTAGGAACGTAGCCCAACCTAGCTGATCCTTCCACACCCCGCGCCAGTCGTCGGCTTCGCCGGCACCTGACGCTGGACGTGCGAGGCACTTTAGGCATTCCGGCTTCGGGAATAGCTGGCCACGCTAGGAACGTAGCCCAGTCATGCTGGTGATCCATCCTCACCCAACGTCAGTCGTCGGCTTCGCCGGCACCTAACGCTGGACGTGCGAGGCACTTTAGGCATTCCGGCTTCGGGAATAGCTGGCCACGCTAGGAACGTAGCCCAGTCATGCTGGTGATCCATCCTCACCCAACGTCAGTCGTCGGCTTCGCCGGCACCTAACGCTGGACGTGCGAGCCACTTCAGGCATTCCGGCTTCGAGAATGGCTGGCCACGCTAGGAACGTAGCCCAACCTAGCTGGTGATCCTTCCTCAACAAGTGTCGCGGGCCACGTCAGGCTTTCCGGCTTCGGGTATGGCTGGCCACGCTAGGAACGTAGCCCAGCCTAGCTGGTGATCCTTCCTCACCCAACGTCAGTCGTCGGCTTCGCCGGCACCTAACGCTGGACGTGCGAGCCACTTCAGGCATTCCGGCTTCGGGAATGGCTGGCCACGCTAGGAACGTAGCCCAGCCTAGCTGGTGATCCTTCCTCAACAAGTGTCGCGGGCCACGTCAGGCTTTCCGGCTTCGGGTATGGCTGGCCACGCTAGGAACGTAGCCCAGCCTAGCTGGTGATCCTTCCTCACCCAACGTCAGTCGTCGGCTTCGCCGGCACCTGACGCTTGACGTGCGAGCCACTTTAGGAATTCCGGCTTCGGGAATGGCTGGCCACGCTAGGAACGTAGCGCAACCCAGCTGGTGATCCTTCCTCAACCATTGTCTCGGGCCACGTCAGGCTTTCCGGCTTCGGGAATGGCTGGCCACGCTAGGAACGTAGCGCAACCCAGCTGGTGATCCTTCCTCACCCCGCGTCAGTCGTCGACCTCGCCGGCACCAAACGCTGGACATGCGGACCACGCCAGTCATTCCGGCTTCGAGTATGGCTGGCCACGCTAGGAACGTAGCCCAACCTAGCTGATGATCCTTCCTCACCCCGCGTCAGTCGTCGACCTCGCCGGCACCAAACGCTGGACGTGCGAACCACTTTAGGCATTCCGGCTTCGGGAATGGCTGGCCACGCTAGGAACGTAGCCCAGCCTAGCTGGTGATCCTTCCTCAACAAGTGTCGCGGGCCACGTCAGGCTTTCCGGCTTCGGGTATGGCTGGCCACGCTAGGAACGTAGCCCAGCCTAGCTGGTGATCCTTCCTCACCCCGCGTCAGTTGTCGACCTCGCCGGCACAAAACGCTGGACCTACGGACCACGTCAGTCATTCCGGCTACGAGTATGCCTGGCCACGCTGGGAACGTAGCGCTGATGATCCTGATGATCCTTCCTCAACAAGTGTCGCGGGCCACGTCAGGCTTTCCGGCTTCGGGAATGGCTGGCCACGCTAGGAACGTAGCCCAACCTAGCTGGTGATCCTTCCTCACCCAACGTCAGTCGTCGGCTTCGCCGGCACCTAACGCTGGACGTGCGAGCCACTTCAGGCATTCCGGCTTCGGGAATGGCTGGCCACGCTAGGAACGTAGCCCAGCCTAGCTGGTGATCCTTCCTCAACAAGTGTCGCGGGCCACGTCAGGCTTTCCGGCTTCGGGTATGGCTGGCCACGCTAGGAACGTAGCCCAACCTAGCTGATCCTTCCACACCCCGCGCCAGTCGTCGGCTTCGCCGGCACCTGACGCTGGACGTGCGAGGCACTTTAGGCATTCCGGCTTCGGGAATAGCTGGCCACGCTAGGAACGTAGCCCAGTCATGCTGGTGATCCATCCTCACCCAACGTCAGTCGTCGGCTTCGCCGGCACCTAACGCTGGACGTGCGAGCCACTTCAGGCATTCCGGCTTCGAGAATGGCTGGCCACGCTAGGAACGTAGCCCAACCTAGCTGGTGATCCTTCCTCACCCAACGTCAGTCGTCGGCTTCGCCGGCACCTAACGCTGGACGTGCGAGCCACTTCAGGCATTCCGGCTTCGGGAATGGCTGGCCACGCTAGGAACGTAGCCCAGCCTAGCTGGTGATCCTTCCTCAACAAGTGTCGCGGGCCACGTCAGGCATTCCGGCTTCGAGAATGGCTGGCCACGCTAGGAACGTAGCACAACCTAGCTGATCCTTCCACACCCCGCGCCAGTCGTCGGCTTCGCCGGCACCTAACGCTGGACGTACGAGCCACTTCAGGCATTCCGGCTTCGGGAATGGCTGGCCACGCTAGGAACGTAGCCCAGCCTAGCTGGTGATCCTTCCTCAACCATTGTCTCGGGCTACGCCAGGCATTCCGGCCTCGGGTATGGCTCGCCACGCTAGGAACGTAGCCTAGTCATGCTGGTGATCCTTCCTCACCCCGCGCCAGTCGTCGGCTTCGCCGGCACCTGACGCTTGACGTGCGAGCCACTTTAGGCATTCCGGCTTCGGGAATGGCTGGCCACGCTAGGAACGTAGTCCAGTCATGCTGGTGATCCTTCCTCACCCAACGTCAGTCGTCGGCTTCGCCGGCACCTAACGCTGGACGTACGAGCCACTTCAGGCATTCCGGCTTCGGGAATGGCTGGCCACGCTAGGAACGTAGTCCAGTCATGCTGGTGATCCTTCCTCACCCAACGTCAGTCGTCGGCTTCGCCGGCACCTGACGCTTGACGTGCGAGCCACTTTAGGCATTCCGGCTTCGGGAATGGCTGGCCACGCTAGGAACGTAGCCCAACCTAGCTGGTGATCCTTCCTCACCCAACGTCAGTCGTCGGCTTCGCCGGCACCTAACGCTGGACGTGCGAGCGACTTCAGGCATTCCGGCTTCGGGAATGGCTGGCCACGCTAGGAACGTAGCGCAACCCAGCTGGTGATCCTTCCTCAACCATTGTCTCGGGCCACGTCAGGCTTTCCGGCTTCGGGAATGGCTGGCCACGCTAGGAACGTAGCGCAACCCAGCTGGTGATCCTTCCTCACCCCGCGTCAGTCGTCGACCTCGCCGGCACCAAACGCTGGACATGCGGACCACGCCAGTCATTCCGGCTTCGAGTATGGCTGGCCACGCTAGGAACGTAGCCCAACCTAGCTGATGATCCTTCCTCACCCCGCGTCAGTCGTCGACCTCGCCGGCACCAAACGCTGGACGTGCGAACCACTTTAGGCATTCCGGCTTCGGGAATGGCTGGCCACGCTAGGAACGTAGCCCAGCCTAGCTGGTGATCCTTCCTCAACAAGTGTCGCGGGCCACGTCAGGCTTTCCGGCTTCGGGTATGGCTGGCCACGCTAGGAACGTAGCCCAACCTAGCTGATCCTTCCACACCCCGCGCCAGTCGTCGGCTTCGCCGGCACCTGACGCTGGACGTGCGAGGCACTTTAGGCATTCCGGCTTCGGGAATGGCTGGCCACGCTAGGAACGTAGCCCAGTCATGCTGGTGATCCATCCTCACCCAACGTCAGCCGTCGGCTTCGCCGGCACCTAACGCTGGACGTGCGAGCCACTTCAGGCATTCCGGCTTCGGGAATGGCTGGCCACGCTAGGAACGTAGCCCAGCCTAGCTGGTGATCCTTCCTCAACAAGTGTCGCGGGCCACGTCAGGCTTTCCGGCTTCGGGAATGGCTGGCCACGCTAGGAACGTAGCCCAACCTAGCTGGTGATCCTTCCTCACCCAACGTCAGTCGTCGGCTTCGCCGGCACCTAACGCTGGACGTGCGAGCCACTTCAGGCATTCCGGCTTCGGGAATGGCTGGCCACGCTAGGAACGTAGCCCAGCCTAGCTGGTGATCCTTCCTCAACAAGTGTCGCGGGCCACGTCAGGCTTTCCGGCTTCGGGTATGGCTGGCCACGCTAGGAACGTAGCCCAACCTAGCTGATCCTTCCACACCCCGCGCCAGTCGTCGGCTTCGCCGGCACCTGACGCTGGACGTGCGAGGCACTTTAGGCATTCCGGCTTCGGGAATGGCTGGCCACGCTAGGAACGTAGCCCAGTCATGCTGGTGATCCATCCTCACCCAACGTCAGCCGTCGGCTTCGCCGGCACCTAACGCTGGACGTGCGAGCCACTTCAGGCATTCCGGCTTCGAGAATGGCTGGCCACGCTAGGAATGTAGCCCGACCTAGCTGGTGATCCTTCCTCACCCCGCGTCAGTTGTCGACCTCGCCGGCACAAAACGCTGGACCTACGGACCACGTCAGTCATTCCGGCTACGAGTATGCCTGGCCACGCTGGGAACGTAGCGCTGATGATCCTGATGATCCTTCCTCAACAAGTGTCGCGGGCCACGTCAGGCTTTCCGGCTTCGGGAATGGCTGGCCACGCTAGGAACGTAGCCCAACCTAGCTGGTGATCCTTCCTCACCCAACGTCAGTCGTCGGCTTCGCCGGCACCTAACGCTGGACGTGCGAGCCACTTCAGGCATTCCGGCTTCGGGAATGGCTGGCCACGCTAGGAACGTAGCCCAGCCTAGCTGGTGATCCTTCCTCAACAAGTGTCGCGGGCCACGTCAGGCTTTCCGGCTTCGGGTAAGGCTGGCCACGCTAGGAACGTAGCCCAGCCTAGCTGGTGATCCTTCCTCACCCAACGTCAGTCGTCGGCTTCGCCGGCACCTAACGCTGGACGTGCGAGCGACTTCAGGCATTCCGGCTTCGGGAATGGCTGGCCACGCTAGGAACGTAGCGCAACCCAGCTGGTGATCCTTCCTCAACCATTGTCTCGGGCTACGCCAGGCATTCCGGCCTCGGGTATGGCTCGCCACGCTAGGAACGTAGCCTAGTCATGCTGGTGATCCTTCCTCACCCCGCGCCAGTCGTCGGCTTCGCCGGCACCTGACGCTTGACGTGCGAGCCACTTTAGGCATTCCGGCTTCGGGAATGGCTGGCCACGCTAGGAACGTAGTCCAGTCATGCTGGTGATCCTTCCTCACCCAACGTCAGTCGTCGGCTTCGCCGGCACCTAACGCTGGACGTACGAGCCACTTCAGGCATTCCGGCTTCGGGAATGGCTGGCCACGCTAGGAACGTAGCCCAGCCTAGCTGGTGATCCTTCCTCAACCATTGTCTCGGGCTACGCCAGGCATTCCGGCCTCGGGTATGGCTCGCCACGCTAGGAACGTAGCCTAGTCATGCTGGTGATCCTTCCTCACCCCGCGCCAGTCGTCGGCTTCGCCGGCACCTGACGCTTGACGTGCGAGCCACTTTAGGCATTCCGGCTTCGGGAATGGCTGGCCACGCTAGGAACGTAGTCCAGTCATGCTGGTGATCCTTCCTCACCCAACGTCAGTCGTCGGCTTCGCCGGCACCTAACGCTGGACGTACGAGCCACTTCAGGCATTCCGGCTTCGGGAATGGCTGGCCACGCTAGGAACGTAGTCCAGTCATGCTGGTGATCCTTCCTCACCCAACGTCAGTCGTCGGCTTCGCCGGCACCTGACGCTTGACGTGCGAGCCACTTTAGGCATTCCGGCTTCGGGAATGGCTGGCCACGCTAGGAACGTAGCCCAACCTAGCTGGTGATCCTTCCTCACCCAACGTCAGTCGTCGGCTTCGCCGGCACCTAACGCTGGACGTGCGAGCGACTTCAGGCATTCCGGCTTCGGGAATGGCTGGCCACGCTAGGAACGTAGCGCAACCCAGCTGGTGATCCTTCCTCAACCATTGTCTCGGGCCACGTCAGGCTTTCCGGCTTCGGGAATGGCTGGCCACGCTAGGAACGTAGCGCAACCCAGCTGGTGATCCTTCCTCACCCCGCGTCAGTCGTCGACCTCGCCGGCACCAAACGCTGGACATGCGGACCACGCCAGTCATTCCGGCTTCGAGTATGGCTGGCCACGCTAGGAACGTAGCCCAACCTAGCTGATGATCCTTCCTCACCCCGCGTCAGTCGTCGACCTCGCCGGCACCAAACGCTGGACGTGCGAACCACTTTAGGCATTCCGGCTTCGGGAATGGCTGGCCACGCTAGGAACGTAGCCCAGTCATGCTGGTGATCCTTCCTCACCCCGCGTCAGTCGTCGACCTAGCCGGCACCAAACGCTGGACATGCGGACCACGCCAGTCATTCCGGCTTCGAGTATGGCTGGCCACGCTAGGAACGTAGCCCAACCTAGCTGATCCTTCCACACCCCGCGCCAGTCGTCGGCTTCGCCGGCACCTGACGCTGGACGTGCGAGGCACTTTAGGCATTCCGGCTTCGGGAATAGCTGGCCACGCTAGGAACGTAGCCCAGTCATGCTGGTGATCCATCCTCACCCAACGTCAGTCGTCGGCTTCGCCGGCACCTAACGCTGGACGTGCGAGGCACTTTAGGCATTCCGGCTTCGGGAATAGCTGGCCACGCTAGGAACGTAGCCCAGTCATGCTGGTGATCCATCCTCACCCAACGTCAGTCGTCGGCTTCGCCGGCACCTAACGCTGGACGTGCGAGCCACTTCAGGCATTCCGGCTTCGAGAATGGCTGGCCACGCTAGGAACGTAGCCCAACCTAGCTGGTGATCCTTCCTCAACAAGTGTCGCGGGCCACGTCAGGCTTTCCGGCTTCGGGTATGGCTGGCCACGCTAGGAACGTAGCCCAGCCTAGCTGGTGATCCTTCCTCACCCAACGTCAGTCGTCGGCTTCGCCGGCACCTAACGCTGGACGTGCGAGCCACTTCAGGCATTCCGGCTTCGGGAATGGCTGGCCACGCTAGGAACGTAGCCCAGCCTAGCTGGTGATCCTTCCTCAACAAGTGTCGCGGGCCACGTCAGGCTTTCCGGCTTCGGGTATGGCTGGCCACGCTAGGAACGTAGCGCAACCCAGCTGGTGATCCTTCCTCAACCATTGTCTCGGGCCACGTCAGGCTTTCCGGCTTCGGGAATGGCTGGCCACGCTAGGAACGTAGCGCAACCCAGCTGGTGATCCTTCCTCACCCCGCGTCAGTCGTCGACCTCGCCGGCACCAAACGCTGGACATGCGGACCACGCCAGTCATTCCGGCTTCGAGTATGGCTGGCCACGCTAGGAACGTAGCCCAACCTAGCTGATGATCCTTCCTCACCCCGCGTCAGTCGTCGACCTCGCCGGCACCAAACGCTGGACGTGCGAACCACTTTAGGCATTCCGGCTTCGGGAATGGCTGGCCACGCTAGGAACGTAGCCCAGCCTAGCTGGTGATCCTTCCTCAACAAGTGTCGCGGGCCACGTCAGGCTTTCCGGCTTCGGGTATGGCTGGCCACGCTAGGAACGTAGCCCAGCCTAGCTGGTGATCCTTCCTCACCCCGCGTCAGTTGTCGACCTCGCCGGCACAAAACGCTGGACCTACGGACCACGTCAGTCATTCCGGCTACGAGTATGCCTGGCCACGCTGGGAACGTAGCGCTGATGATCCTGATGATCCTTCCTCAACAAGTGTCGCGGGCCACGTCAGGCTTTCCGGCTTCGGGAATGGCTGGCCACGCTAGGAACGTAGCCCAACCTAGCTGGTGATCCTTCCTCACCCAACGTCAGTCGTCGGCTTCGCCGGCACCTAACGCTGGACGTGCGAGCCACTTCAGGCATTCCGGCTTCGGGAATGGCTGGCCACGCTAGGAACGTAGCCCAGCCTAGCTGGTGATCCTTCCTCAACAAGTGTCGCGGGCCACGTCAGGCTTTCCGGCTTCGGGTATGGCTGGCCACGCTAGGAACGTAGCCCAACCTAGCTGATCCTTCCACACCCCGCGCCAGTCGTCGGCTTCGCCGGCACCTGACGCTGGACGTGCGAGGCACTTTAGGCATTCCGGCTTCGGGAATAGCTGGCCACGCTAGGAACGTAGCCCAGTCATGCTGGTGATCCATCCTCACCCAACGTCAGTCGTCGGCTTCGCCGGCACCTAACGCTGGACGTGCGAGCCACTTCAGGCATTCCGGCTTCGAGAATGGCTGGCCACGCTAGGAACGTAGCCCAACCTAGCTGGTGATCCTTCCTCACCCAACGTCAGTCGTCGGCTTCGCCGGCACCTAACGCTGGACGTGCGAGCCACTTCAGGCATTCCGGCTTCGGGAATGGCTGGCCACGCTAGGAACGTAGCCCAGCCTAGCTGGTGATCCTTCCTCAACAAGTGTCGCGGGCCACGTCAGGCATTCCGGCTTCGAGAATGGCTGGCCACGCTAGGAACGTAGCACAACCTAGCTGATCCTTCCACACCCCGCGCCAGTCGTCGGCTTCGCCGGCACCTAACGCTGGACGTACGAGCCACTTCAGGCATTCCGGCTTCGGGAATGGCTGGCCACGCTAGGAACGTAGCCCAGCCTAGCTGGTGATCCTTCCTCAACCATTGTCTCGGGCTACGCCAGGCATTCCGGCCTCGGGTATGGCTCGCCACGCTAGGAACGTAGCCTAGTCATGCTGGTGATCCTTCCTCACCCCGCGCCAGTCGTCGGCTTCGCCGGCACCTGACGCTTGACGTGCGAGCCACTTTAGGCATTCCGGCTTCGGGAATGGCTGGCCACGCTAGGAACGTAGTCCAGTCATGCTGGTGATCCTTCCTCACCCAACGTCAGTCGTCGGCTTCGCCGGCACCTAACGCTGGACGTACGAGCCACTTCAGGCATTCCGGCTTCGGGAATGGCTGGCCACGCTAGGAACGTAGTCCAGTCATGCTGGTGATCCTTCCTCACCCAACGTCAGTCGTCGGCTTCGCCGGCACCTGACGCTTGACGTGCGAGCCACTTTAGGCATTCCGGCTTCGGGAATGGCTGGCCACGCTAGGAACGTAGCCCAACCTAGCTGGTGATCCTTCCTCACCCAACGTCAGTCGTCGGCTTCGCCGGCACCTAACGCTGGACGTGCGAGCGACTTCAGGCATTCCGGCTTCGGGAATGGCTGGCCACGCTAGGAACGTAGCGCAACCCAGCTGGTGATCCTTCCTCAACCATTGTCTCGGGCCACGTCAGGCTTTCCGGCTTCGGGAATGGCTGGCCACGCTAGGAACGTAGCGCAACCCAGCTGGTGATCCTTCCTCACCCCGCGTCAGTCGTCGACCTCGCCGGCACCAAACGCTGGACATGCGGACCACGCCAGTCATTCCGGCTTCGAGTATGGCTGGCCACGCTAGGAACGTAGCCCAACCTAGCTGATGATCCTTCCTCACCCCGCGTCAGTCGTCGACCTCGCCGGCACCAAACGCTGGACGTGCGAACCACTTTAGGCATTCCGGCTTCGGGAATGGCTGGCCACGCTAGGAACGTAGCCCAGTCATGCTGGTGATCCTTCCTCACCCCGCGTCAGTCGTCGACCTAGCCGGCACCAAACGCTGGACATGCGGACCACGCCAGTCATTCCGGCTTCGAGTATGGCTGGCCACGCTAGGAACGTAGCCCAACCTAGCTGATCCTTCCACACCCCGCGCCAGTCGTCGGCTTCGCCGGCACCTGACGCTGGACGTGCGAGGCACTTTAGGCATTCCGGCTTCGGGAATAGCTGGCCACGCTAGGAACGTAGCCCAGTCATGCTGGTGATCCATCCTCACCCAACGTCAGTCGTCGGCTTCGCCGGCACCTAACGCTGGACGTGCGAGCCACTTCAGGCATTCCGGCTTCGAGAATGGCTGGCCACGCTAGGAACGTAGCCCAACCTAGCTGGTGATCCTTCCTCACCCAACGTCAGTCGTCGGCTTCGCCGGCACCTAACGCTGGACGTGCGAGCCACTTCAGGCATTCCGGCTTCGGGAATGGCTGGCCACGCTAGGAACGTAGCCCAGCCTAGCTGGTGATCCTTCCTCAACAAGTGTCGCGGGCCACGTCAGGCATTCCGGCTTCGAGAACGGCTGGCCACGCTAGGAACGTAGCACAACCTAGCTGATCCTTCCACACCCCGCGCCAGTCGTCGGCTTCGCCGGCACCTGACGCTGGACGTGCGAGCCACTTTAGGCATTCCGGCTTCGGGAATGGCTGGCCACGCTAGGAACGTAGCCCAGCCTAGCTGGTGATCCTTCCTCAACAAGTGTCGCGGGCCACGTCAGGCTTTCCGGCTTCGGGTATGGCTGGCCACGCTAGGAACGTAGCCCAGCCTAGCTGGTGATCCTTCCTCACCCAACGTCAGTCGTCGGCTTCGCCGGCACCTGACGCTTGACGTGCGAGCCACTTTAGGAATTCCGGCTTCGGGAATGGCTGGCCACGCTAGGAACGTAGCGCAACCCAGCTGGTGATCCTTCCTCAACCATTGTCTCGGGCCACGTCAGGCTTTCCGGCTTCGGGAATGGCTGGCCACGCTAGGAACGTAGCGCAACCCAGCTGGTGATCCTTCCTCACCCCGCGTCAGTCGTCGACCTCGCCGGCACCAAACGCTGGACATGCGGACCACGCCAGTCATTCCGGCTTCGAGTATGGCTGGCCACGCTAGGAACGTAGCCCAACCTAGCTGATGATCCTTCCTCACCCCGCGTCAGTCGTCGACCTCGCCGGCACCAAACGCTGGACGTGCGAACCACTTTAGGCATTCCGGCTTCGGGAATGGCTGGCCACGCTAGGAACGTAGCCCAGCCTAGCTGGTGATCCTTCCTCAACAAGTGTCGCGGGCCACGTCAGGCTTTCCGGCTTCGGGTATGGCTGGCCACGCTAGGAACGTAGCCCAGCCTAGCTGGTGATCCTTCCTCACCCCGCGTCAGTTGTCGACCTCGCCGGCACAAAACGCTGGACCTACGGACCACGTCAGTCATTCCGGCTACGAGTATGCCTGGCCACGCTGGGAACGTAGCGCTGATGATCCTGATGATCCTTCCTCAACAAGTGTCGCGGGCCACGTCAGGCTTTCCGGCTTCGGGAATGGCTGGCCACGCTAGGAACGTAGCCCAACCTAGCTGGTGATCCTTCCTCACCCAACGTCAGTCGTCGGCTTCGCCGGCACCTAACGCTGGACGTGCGAGCCACTTCAGGCATTCCGGCTTCGGGAATGGCTGGCCACGCTAGGAACGTAGCCCAGCCTAGCTGGTGATCCTTCCTCAACAAGTGTCGCGGGCCACGTCAGGCTTTCCGGCTTCGGGTATGGCTGGCCACGCTAGGAACGTAGCCCAGCCTAGCTGGTGATCCTTCCTCACCCAACGTCAGTCGTCGGCTTCGCCGGCACCTGACGCTTGACGTGCGAGCCACTTTAGGAATTCCGGCTTCGGGAATGGCTGGCCACGCTAGGAACGTAGCGCAACCCAGCTGGTGATCCTTCCTCAACCATTGTCTCGGGCCACGTCAGGCTTTCCGGCTTCGGGAATGGCTGGCCACGCTAGGAACGTAGCGCAACCCAGCTGGTGATCCTTCCTCACCCCGCGTCAGTCGTCGACCTCGCCGGCACCAAACGCTGGACATGCGGACCACGCCAGTCATTCCGGCTTCGAGTATGGCTGGCCACGCTAGGAACGTAGCCCAACCTAGCTGATGATCCTTCCTCACCCCGCGTCAGTCGTCGACCTCGCCGGCACCAAACGCTGGACGTGCGAACCACTTTAGGCATTCCGGCTTCGGGAATGGCTGGCCACGCTAGGAACGTAGCCCAGTCATGCTGGTGATCCTTCCTCACCCCGCGTCAGTCGTCGACCTAGCCGGCACCAAGCGCTGGACATGCGGACCACGCCAGTCATTCCGGCTTCGAGTATGGCTGGCCACGCTAGGAACGTAGCCCAACCTAGCTGATCCTTCCACACCCCGCGCCAGTCGTCGGCTTCGCCGGCACCTGACGCTGGACGTGCGAGGCACTTTAGGCATTCCGGCTTCGGGAATGGCTGGCCACGCTAGGAACGTAGCCCAGTCATGCTGGTGATCCATCCTCACCCAACGTCAGTCGTCGGCTTCGCCGGCACCTAACGCTGGACGTGCGAGCCACTTCAGGCATTCCGGCTTCGAGAATGGCTGGCCACGCTAGGAACGTAGCCCAACCTAGCTGGTGATCCTTCCTCACCCAACGTCAGTCGTCGGCTTCGCCGGCACCTAACGCTGGACGTGCGAGCCACTTCAGGCATTCCGGCTTCGGGAATGGCTGGCCACGCTAGGAACGTAGCCCAGCCTAGCTGGTGATCCTTCCTCAACAAGTGTCGCGGGCCACGTCAGGCATTCCGGCTTCGAGAATGGCTGGCCACGCTAGGAACGTAGCGCAACCCAGCTGGTGATCCTTCCTCAACCATTGTCTCGGGCTACGCCAGGCATTCCGGCCTCGGGTATGGCTCGCCACGCTAGGAACGTAGCCTAGTCATGCTGGTGATCCTTCCTCACCCCGCGCCAGTCGTCGGCTTCGCCGGCACCTGACGCTTGACGTGCGAGCCACTTTAGGCATTCCGGCTTCGGGAATGGCTGGCCACGCTAGGAACGTAGTCCAGTCATGCTGGTGATCCTTCCTCACCCAACGTCAGTCGTCGGCTTCGCCGGCACCTAACGCTGGACGTACGAGCCACTTCAGGCATTCCGGCTTCGGGAATGGCTGGCCACGCTAGGAACGTAGCCCAGCCTAGCTGGTGATCCTTCCTCAACCATTGTCTCGGGCTACGCCAGGCATTCCGGCCTCGGGTATGGCTCGCCACGCTAGGAACGTAGCCTAGTCATGCTGGTGATCCTTCCTCACCCCGCGCCAGTCGTCGGCTTCGCCGGCACCTGACGCTTGACGTGCGAGCCACTTTAGGCATTCCGGCTTCGGGAATGGCTGGCCACGCTAGGAACGTAGTCCAGTCATGCTGGTGATCCTTCCTCACCCAACGTCAGTCGTCGGCTTCGCCGGCACCTAACGCTGGACGTACGAGCCACTTCAGGCATTCCGGCTTCGGGAATGGCTGGCCACGCTAGGAACGTAGTCCAGTCATGCTGGTGATCCTTCCTCACCCAACGTCAGTCGTCGGCTTCGCCGGCACCTGACGCTTGACGTGCGAGCCACTTTAGGCATTCCGGCTTCGGGAATGGCTGGCCACGCTAGGAACGTAGCCCAACCTAGCTGGTGATCCTTCCTCACCCAACGTCAGTCGTCGGCTTCGCCGGCACCTAACGCTGGACGTGCGAGCGACTTCAGGCATTCCGGCTTCGGGAATGGCTGGCCACGCTAGGAACGTAGCGCAACCCAGCTGGTGATCCTTCCTCAACCATTGTCTCGGGCCACGTCAGGCTTTCCGGCTTCGGGAATGGCTGGCCACGCTAGGAACGTAGCGCAACCCAGCTGGTGATCCTTCCTCACCCCGCGTCAGTCGTCGACCTCGCCGGCACCAAACGCTGGACATGCGGACCACGCCAGTCATTCCGGCTTCGAGTATGGCTGGCCACGCTAGGAACGTAGCCCAACCTAGCTGATGATCCTTCCTCACCCCGCGTCAGTCGTCGACCTCGCCGGCACCAAACGCTGGACGTGCGAACCACTTTAGGCATTCCGGCTTCGGGAATGGCTGGCCACGCTAGGAACGTAGCCCAGTCATGCTGGTGATCCTTCCTCACCCCGCGTCAGTCGTCGACCTAGCCGGCACCAAACGCTGGACATGCGGACCACGCCAGTCATTCCGGCTTCGAGTATGGCTGGCCACGCTAGGAACGTAGCCCAACCTAGCTGATCCTTCCACACCCCGCGCCAGTCGTCGGCTTCGCCGGCACCTGACGCTGGACGTGCGAGGCACTTTAGGCATTCCGGCTTCGGGAATAGCTGGCCACGCTAGGAACGTAGCCCAGTCATGCTGGTGATCCATCCTCACCCAACGTCAGTCGTCGGCTTCGCCGGCACCTAACGCTGGACGTGCGAGCCACTTCAGGCATTCCGGCTTCGAGAATGGCTGGCCACGCTAGGAACGTAGCCCAACCTAGCTGGTGATCCTTCCTCACCCAACGTCAGTCGTCGGCTTCGCCGGCACCTAACGCTGGACGTGCGAGCCACTTCAGGCATTCCGGCTTCGGGAATGGCTGGCCACGCTAGGAACGTAGCCCAGCCTAGCTGGTGATCCTTCCTCAACAAGTGTCGCGGGCCACGTCAGGCATTCCGGCTTCGAGAATGGCTGGCCACGCTAGGAACGTAGCACAACCTAGCTGATCCTTCCACACCCCGCGCCAGTCGTCGGCTTCGCCGGCACCTGACGCTGGACGTGCGAGCCACTTTAGGCATTCCGGCTTCGAGAATGGCTGGCCACGCTAGGAACGTAGCACAACCTAGCTGATCCTTCCACACCCCGCGCCAGTCGTCGGCTTCGCCGGCACCTGACGCTGGACGTGCGAGCCACTTTAGGCATTCCGGCTTCGGGAATGGCTGGCCACGCTAGGAACGTAGCCCAGCCTAGCTGGTGATCCTTCCTCAACAAGTGTCGCGGGCCACGTCAGGCTTTCCGGCTTCGGGTATGGCTGGCCACGCTAGGAACGTAGCCCAGCCTAGCTGGTGATCCTTCCTCACCCAACGTCAGTCGTCGGCTTCGCCGGCACCTGACGCTTGACGTGCGAGCCACTTTAGGAATTCCGGCTTCGGGAATGGCTGGCCACGCTAGGAACGTAGCGCAACCCAGCTGGTGATCCTTCCTCAACCATTGTCTCGGGCCACGTCAGGCTTTCCGGCTTCGGGAATGGCTGGCCACGCTAGGAACGTAGCGCAACCCAGCTGGTGATCCTTCCTCACCCCGCGTCAGTCGTCGACCTCGCCGGCACCAAACGCTGGACATGCGGACCACGCCAGTCATTCCGGCTTCGAGTATGGCTGGCCACGCTAGGAACGTAGCCCAACCTAGCTGATGATCCTTCCTCACCCCGCGTCAGTCGTCGACCTCGCCGGCACCAAACGCTGGACGTGCGAACCACTTTAGGCATTCCGGCTTCGGGAATGGCTGGCCACGCTAGGAACGTAGCCCAGCCTAGCTGGTGATCCTTCCTCAACAAGTGTCGCGGGCCACGTCAGGCTTTCCGGCTTCGGGTATGGCTGGCCACGCTAGGAACGTAGCCCAGCCTAGCTGGTGATCCTTCCTCACCCCGCGTCAGTTGTCGACCTCGCCGGCACAAAACGCTGGACCTACGGACCACGTCAGTCATTCCGGCTACGAGTATGCCTGGCCACGCTGGGAACGTAGCGCTGATGATCCTGATGATCCTTCCTCAACAAGTGTCGCGGGCCACGTCAGGCTTTCCGGCTTCGGGAATGGCTGGCCACGCTAGTAACGTAGCCCAACCTAGCTGGTGATCCTTCCTCACCCAACGTCAGTCGTCGGCTTCGCCGGCACCTAACGCTGGACGTGCGAGCCACTTCAGGCATTCCGGCTTCGGGAATGGCTGGCCACGCTAGGAACGTAGCCCAGCCTAGCTGGTGATCCTTCCTCAACAAGTGTCGCGGGCCACGTCAGGCTTTCCGGCTTCGGGTATGGCTGGCCACGCTAGGAACGTAGCCCAGCCTAGCTGGTGATCCTTCCTCACCCAACGTCAGTCGTCGGCTTCGCCGGCACCTGACGCTTGACGTGCGAGCCACTTTAGGAATTCCGGCTTCGGGAATGGCTGGCCACGCTAGGAACGTAGCGCAACCCAGCTGGTGATCCTTCCTCAACCATTGTCTCGGGCCACGTCAGGCTTTCCGGCTTCGGGTATGGCTGGCCACGCTAGGAACGTAGCCCAGCCTAGCTGGTGATCCTTCCTCACCCAACGTCAGTCGTCGGCTTCGCCGGCACCTGACGCTTGACGTGCGAGCCACTTTAGGAATTCCGGCTTCGGGAATGGCTGGCCACGCTAGGAACGTAGCCCAGCCTAGCTGGTGATCCTTCCTCAACAAGTGTCGCGGGCCACGTCAGGCATTCCGGCTTCGAGAATGGCTGGCCACGCTAGGAACGTAGCACAACCTAGCTGATCCTTCCACACCCCGCGCCAGTCGTCGGCTTCGCCGGCACCTGACGCTGGACGTGCGAGCCACTTTAGGCATTCCGGCTTCGAGAATGGCTGGCCACGCTAGGAACGTAGCACAACCTAGCTGATCCTTCCACACCCCGCGCCAGTCGTCGGCTTCGCCGGCACCTGACGCTGGACGTGCGAGCCACTTTAGGCATTCCGGCTTCGGGAATGGCTGGCCACGCTAGGAACGTAGCCCAGCCTAGCTGGTGATCCTTCCTCAACAAGTGTCGCGGGCCACGTCAGGCTTTCCGGCTTCGGGTATGGCTGGCCACGCTAGGAACGTAGCCCAGCCTAGCTGGTGATCCTTCCTCACCCAACGTCAGTCGTCGGCTTCGCCGGCACCTGACGCTTGACGTGCGAGCCACTTTAGGAATTCCGGCTTCGGGAATGGCTGGCCACGCTAGGAACGTAGCGCAACCCAGCTGGTGATCCTTCCTCAACCATTGTCTCGGGCCACGTCAGGCTTTCCGGCTTCGGGAATGGCTGGCCACGCTAGGAACGTAGCGCAACCCAGCTGGTGATCCTTCCTCACCCCGCGTCAGTCGTCGACCTCGCCGGCACCAAACGCTGGACATGCGGACCACGCCAGTCATTCCGGCTTCGAGTATGGCTGGCCACGCTAGGAACGTAGCCCAACCTAGCTGATGATCCTTCCTCACCCCGCGTCAGTCGTCGACCTCGCCGGCACCAAACGCTGGACGTGCGAACCACTTTAGGCATTCCGGCTTCGGGAATGGCTGGCCACGCTAGGAACGTAGCCCAGCCTAGCTGGTGATCCTTCCTCAACAAGTGTCGCGGGCCACGTCAGGCTTTCCGGCTTCGGGTATGGCTGGCCACGCTAGGAACGTAGCCCAGCCTAGCTGGTGATCCTTCCTCACCCCGCGTCAGTTGTCGACCTCGCCGGCACAAAACGCTGGACCTACGGACCACGTCAGTCATTCCGGCTACGAGTATGCCTGGCCACGCTGGGAACGTAGCGCTGATGATCCTGATGATCCTTCCTCAACAAGTGTCGCGGGCCACGTCAGGCTTTCCGGCTTCGGGAATGGCTGGCCACGCTAGTAACGTAGCCCAACCTAGCTGGTGATCCTTCCTCACCCAACGTCAGTCGTCGGCTTCGCCGGCACCTAACGCTGGACGTGCGAGCCACTTCAGGCATTCCGGCTTCGGGAATGGCTGGCCACGCTAGGAACGTAGCCCAGCCTAGCTGGTGATCCTTCCTCAACAAGTGTCGCGGGCCACGTCAGGCTTTCCGGCTTCGGGTATGGCTGGCCACGCTAGGAACGTAGCCCAGCCTAGCTGGTGATCCTTCCTCACCCAACGTCAGTCGTCGGCTTCGCCGGCACCTGACGCTTGACGTGCGAGCCACTTTAGGAATTCCGGCTTCGGGAATGGCTGGCCACGCTAGGAACGTAGCGCAACCCAGCTGGTGATCCTTCCTCAACCATTGTCTCGGGCCACGTCAGGCTTTCCGGCTTCGGGAATGGCTGGCCACGCTAGGAACGTAGCGCAACCCAGCTGGTGATCCTTCCTCACCCCGCGTCAGTCGTCGACCTCGCCGGCACCAAACGCTGGACATGCGGACCACGCCAGTCATTCCGGCTTCGAGTATGGCTGGCCACGCTAGGAACGTAGCCCAACCTAGCTGATGATCCTTCCTCACCCCGCGTCAGTCGTCGACCTCGCCGGCACCAAACGCTGGACGTGCGAACCACTTTAGGCATTCCGGCTTCGGGAATGGCTGGCCACGCTAGGAACGTAGCCCAGTCATGCTGGTGATCCTTCCTCACCCCGCGTCAGTCGTCGACCTAGCCGGCACCAAGCGCTGGACATGCGGACCACGCCAGTCATTCCGGCTTCGAGTATGGCTGGCCACGCTAGGAACGTAGCCCAACCTAGCTGATCCTTCCACACCCCGCGCCAGTCGTCGGCTTCGCCGGCACCTGACGCTGGACGTGCGAGGCACTTTAGGCATTCCGGCTTCGGGAATGGCTGGCCACGCTAGGAACGTAGCCCAGTCATGCTGGTGATCCATCCTCACCCAACGTCAGTCGTCGGCTTCGCCGGCACCTAACGCTGGACGTGCGAGCCACTTCAGGCATTCCGGCTTCGAGAATGGCTGGCCACGCTAGGAACGTAGCCCAACCTAGCTGGTGATCCTTCCTCACCCAACGTCAGTCGTCGGCTTCGCCGGCACCTAACGCTGGACGTGCGAGCCACTTCAGGCATTCCGGCTTCGGGAATGGCTGGCCACGCTAGGAACGTAGCCCAGCCTAGCTGGTGATCCTTCCTCAACAAGTGTCGCGGGCCACGTCAGGCATTCCGGCTTCGAGAATGGCTGGCCACGCTAGGAACGTAGCGCAACCCAGCTGGTGATCCTTCCTCAACCATTGTCTCGGGCTACGCCAGGCATTCCGGCCTCG
Source organism: Heligmosomoides polygyrus polygyrus (assembly GCA_947396885.1). Lineage (NCBI taxonomy): Eukaryota > Metazoa > Nematoda > Chromadorea > Rhabditida > Heligmosomidae > Heligmosomoides > Heligmosomoides polygyrus. The sequence goes on from OX377206.1 coordinate 44,364,408, forward strand.
GGTATGGCTCGCCACGCTAGGAACGTAGCCTAGTCATGCTGGTGATCCTTCCTCACCCCGCGCCAGTCGTCGGCTTCGCCGGCACCTGACGCTTGACGTGCGAGCCACTTTAGGCATTCCGGCTTCGGGAATGGCTGGCCACGCTAGGAACGTAGTCCAGTCATGCTGGTGATCCTTCCTCACCCAACGTCAGTCGTCGGCTTCGCCGGCACCTAACGCTGGACGTACGAGCCACTTCAGGCATTCCGGCTTCGGGAATGGCTGGCCACGCTAGGAACGTAGCCCAGCCTAGCTGGTGATCCTTCCTCAACCATTGTCTCGGGCTACGCCAGGCATTCCGGCCTCGGGTATGGCTCGCCACGCTAGGAACGTAGCCTAGTCATGCTGGTGATCCTTCCTCACCCCGCGCCAGTCGTCGGCTTCGCCGGCACCTGACGCTTGACGTGCGAGCCACTTTAGGCATTCCGGCTTCGGGAATGGCTGGCCACGCTAGGAACGTAGTCCAGTCATGCTGGTGATCCTTCCTCACCCAACGTCAGTCGTCGGCTTCGCCGGCACCTAACGCTGGACGTACGAGCCACTTCAGGCATTCCGGCTTCGGGAATGGCTGGCCACGCTAGGAACGTAGTCCAGTCATGCTGGTGATCCTTCCTCACCCAACGTCAGTCGTCGGCTTCGCCGGCACCTGACGCTTGACGTGCGAGCCACTTTAGGCATTCCGGCTTCGGGAATGGCTGGCCACGCTAGGAACGTAGCCCAACCTAGCTGGTGATCCTTCCTCACCCAACGTCAGTCGTCGGCTTCGCCGGCACCTAACGCTGGACGTGCGAGCGACTTCAGGCATTCCGGCTTCGGGAATGGCTGGCCACGCTAGGAACGTAGCGCAACCCAGCTGGTGATCCTTCCTCAACCATTGTCTCGGGCCACGTCAGGCTTTCCGGCTTCGGGAATGGCTGGCCACGCTAGGAACGTAGCGCAACCCAGCTGGTGATCCTTCCTCACCCCGCGTCAGTCGTCGACCTCGCCGGCACCAAACGCTGGACATGCGGACCACGCCAGTCATTCCGGCTTCGAGTATGGCTGGCCACGCTAGGAACGTAGCCCAACCTAGCTGATGATCCTTCCTCACCCCGCGTCAGTCGTCGACCTCGCCGGCACCAAACGCTGGACGTGCGAACCACTTTAGGCATTCCGGCTTCGGGAATGGCTGGCCACGCTAGGAACGTAGCCCAGTCATGCTGGTGATCCTTCCTCACCCCGCGTCAGTCGTCGACCTAGCCGGCACCAAACGCTGGACATGCGGACCACGCCAGTCATTCCGGCTTCGAGTATGGCTGGCCACGCTAGGAACGTAGCCCAACCTAGCTGATCCTTCCACACCCCGCGCCAGTCGTCGGCTTCGCCGGCACCTGACGCTGGACGTGCGAGGCACTTTAGGCATTCCGGCTTCGGGAATAGCTGGCCACGCTAGGAACGTAGCCCAGTCATGCTGGTGATCCATCCTCACCCAACGTCAGTCGTCGGCTTCGCCGGCACCTAACGCTGGACGTGCGAGCCACTTCAGGCATTCCGGCTTCGAGAATGGCTGGCCACGCTAGGAACGTAGCCCAACCTAGCTGGTGATCCTTCCTCACCCAACGTCAGTCGTCGGCTTCGCCGGCACCTAACGCTGGACGTGCGAGCCACTTCAGGCATTCCGGCTTCGGGAATGGCTGGCCACGCTAGGAACGTAGCCCAGCCTAGCTGGTGATCCTTCCTCAACAAGTGTCGCGGGCCACGTCAGGCATTCCGGCTTCGAGAATGGCTGGCCACGCTAGGAACGTAGCACAACCTAGCTGATCCTTCCACACCCCGCGCCAGTCGTCGGCTTCGCCGGCACCTGACGCTGGACGTGCGAGCCACTTTAGGCATTCCGGCTTCGAGAATGGCTGGCCACGCTAGGAACGTAGCACAACCTAGCTGATCCTTCCACACCCCGCGCCAGTCGTCGGCTTCGCCGGCACCTGACGCTGGACGTGCGAGCCACTTTAGGCATTCCGGCTTCGGGAATGGCTGGCCACGCTAGGAACGTAGCCCAGCCTAGCTGGTGATCCTTCCTCAACAAGTGTCGCGGGCCACGTCAGGCTTTCCGGCTTCGGGTATGGCTGGCCACGCTAGGAACGTAGCCCAGCCTAGCTGGTGATCCTTCCTCACCCAACGTCAGTCGTCGGCTTCGCCGGCACCTGACGCTTGACGTGCGAGCCACTTTAGGAATTCCGGCTTCGGGAATGGCTGGCCACGCTAGGAACGTAGCGCAACCCAGCTGGTGATCCTTCCTCAACCATTGTCTCGGGCCACGTCAGGCTTTCCGGCTTCGGGAATGGCTGGCCACGCTAGGAACGTAGCGCAACCCAGCTGGTGATCCTTCCTCACCCCGCGTCAGTCGTCGACCTCGCCGGCACCAAACGCTGGACATGCGGACCACGCCAGTCATTCCGGCTTCGAGTATGGCTGGCCACGCTAGGAACGTAGCCCAACCTAGCTGATGATCCTTCCTCACCCCGCGTCAGTCGTCGACCTCGCCGGCACCAAACGCTGGACGTGCGAACCACTTTAGGCATTCCGGCTTCGGGAATGGCTGGCCACGCTAGGAACGTAGCCCAGCCTAGCTGGTGATCCTTCCTCAACAAGTGTCGCGGGCCACGTCAGGCTTTCCGGCTTCGGGAATGGCTGGCCACGCTAGGAACGTAGCCCAGCCTAGCTGGTGATCCTTCCTCAACAAGTGTCGCGGGCCACGTCAGGCTTTCCGGCTTCGGGTATGGCTGGCCACGCTAGGAACGTAGCCCAGCCTAGCTGGTGATCCTTCCTCACCCAACGTCAGTCGTCGGCTTCGCCGGCACCTGACGCTTGACGTGCGAGCCACTTTAGGAATTCCGGCTTCGGGAATGGCTGGCCACGCTAGGAACGTAGCGCAACCCAGCTGGTGATCCTTCCTCAACCATTGTCTCGGGCCACGTCAGGCTTTCCGGCTTCGGGAATGGCTGGCCACGCTAGGAACGTAGCGCAACCCAGCTGGTGATCCTTCCTCACCCCGCGTCAGTCGTCGACCTCGCCGGCACCAAACGCTGGACATGCGGACCACGCCAGTCATTCCGGCTTCGAGTATGGCTGGCCACGCTAGGAACGTAGCCCAACCTAGCTGATGATCCTTCCTCACCCCGCGTCAGTCGTCGACCTCGCCGGCACCAAACGCTGGACGTGCGAACCACTTTAGGCATTCCGGCTTCGGGAATGGCTGGCCACGCTAGGAACGTAGCCCAGTCATGCTGGTGATCCTTCCTCACCCCGCGTCAGTCGTCGACCTAGCCGGCACCAAGCGCTGGACATGCGGACCACGCCAGTCATTCCGGCTTCGAGTATGGCTGGCCACGCTAGGAACGTAGCCCAACCTAGCTGATCCTTCCACACCCCGCGCCAGTCGTCGGCTTCGCCGGCACCTGACGCTGGACGTGCGAGGCACTTTAGGCATTCCGGCTTCGGGAATGGCTGGCCACGCTAGGAACGTAGCCCAGTCATGCTGGTGATCCATCCTCACCCAACGTCAGTCGTCGGCTTCGCCGGCACCTAACGCTGGACGTGCGAGCCACTTCAGGCATTCCGGCTTCGAGAATGGCTGGCCACGCTAGGAACGTAGCCCAACCTAGCTGGTGATCCTTCCTCACCCAACGTCAGTCGTCGGCTTCGCCGGCACCTAACGCTGGACGTGCGAGCCACTTCAGGCATTCCGGCTTCGGGAATGGCTGGCCACGCTAGGAACGTAGCCCAGCCTAGCTGGTGATCCTTCCTCAACAAGTGTCGCGGGCCACGTCAGGCATTCCGGCTTCGAGAATGGCTGGCCACGCTAGGAACGTAGCGCAACCCAGCTGGTGATCCTTCCTCAACCATTGTCTCGGGCTACGCCAGGCATTCCGGCCTCGGGTATGGCTCGCCACGCTAGGAACGTAGCCTAGTCATGCTGGTGATCCTTCCTCACCCCGCGCCAGTCGTCGGCTTCGCCGGCACCTGACGCTTGACGTGCGAGCCACTTTAGGCATTCCGGCTTCGGGAATGGCTGGCCACGCTAGGAACGTAGTCCAGTCATGCTGGTGATCCTTCCTCACCCAACGTCAGTCGTCGGCTTCGCCGGCACCTAACGCTGGACGTACGAGCCACTTCAGGCATTCCGGCTTCGGGAATGGCTGGCCACGCTAGGAACGTAGCCCAGCCTAGCTGGTGATCCTTCCTCAACCATTGTCTCGGGCTACGCCAGGCATTCCGGCCTCGGGTATGGCTCGCCACGCTAGGAACGTAGCCTAGTCATGCTGGTGATCCTTCCTCACCCCGCGCCAGTCGTCGGCTTCGCCGGCACCTGACGCTTGACGTGCGAGCCACTTTAGGCATTCCGGCTTCGGGAATGGCTGGCCACGCTAGGAACGTAGTCCAGTCATGCTGGTGATCCTTCCTCACCCAACGTCAGTCGTCGGCTTCGCCGGCACCTAACGCTGGACGTACGAGCCACTTCAGGCATTCCGGCTTCGGGAATGGCTGGCCACGCTAGGAACGTAGTCCAGTCATGCTGGTGATCCTTCCTCACCCAACGTCAGTCGTCGGCTTCGCCGGCACCTGACGCTTGACGTGCGAGCCACTTTAGGCATTCCGGCTTCGGGAATGGCTGGCCACGCTAGGAACGTAGCCCAACCTAGCTGGTGATCCTTCCTCACCCAACGTCAGTCGTCGGCTTCGCCGGCACCTAACGCTGGACGTGCGAGCGACTTCAGGCATTCCGGCTTCGGGAATGGCTGGCCACGCTAGGAACGTAGCGCAACCCAGCTGGTGATCCTTCCTCAACCATTGTCTCGGGCCACGTCAGGCTTTCCGGCTTCGGGAATGGCTGGCCACGCTAGGAACGTAGCGCAACCCAGCTGGTGATCCTTCCTCACCCCGCGTCAGTCGTCGACCTCGCCGGCACCAAACGCTGGACATGCGGACCACGCCAGTCATTCCGGCTTCGAGTATGGCTGGCCACGCTAGGAACGTAGCCCAACCTAGCTGATGATCCTTCCTCACCCCGCGTCAGTCGTCGACCTCGCCGGCACCAAACGCTGGACGTGCGAACCACTTTAGGCATTCCGGCTTCGGGAATGGCTGGCCACGCTAGGAACGTAGCCCAGTCATGCTGGTGATCCTTCCTCACCCCGCGTCAGTCGTCGACCTAGCCGGCACCAAACGCTGGACATGCGGACCACGCCAGTCATTCCGGCTTCGAGTATGGCTGGCCACGCTAGGAACGTAGCCCAACCTAGCTGATCCTTCCACACCCCGCGCCAGTCGTCGGCTTCGCCGGCACCTGACGCTGGACGTGCGAGGCACTTTAGGCATTCCGGCTTCGGGAATAGCTGGCCACGCTAGGAACGTAGCCCAGTCATGCTGGTGATCCATCCTCACCCAACGTCAGTCGTCGGCTTCGCCGGCACCTAACGCTGGACGTGCGAGCCACTTCAGGCATTCCGGCTTCGAGAATGGCTGGCCACGCTAGGAACGTAGCCCAACCTAGCTGGTGATCCTTCCTCACCCAACGTCAGTCGTCGGCTTCGCCGGCACCTAACGCTGGACGTGCGAGCCACTTCAGGCATTCCGGCTTCGGGAATGGCTGGCCACGCTAGGAACGTAGCCCAGCCTAGCTGGTGATCCTTCCTCAACAAGTGTCGCGGGCCACGTCAGGCATTCCGGCTTCGAGAATGGCTGGCCACGCTAGGAACGTAGCACAACCTAGCTGATCCTTCCACACCCCGCGCCAGTCGTCGGCTTCGCCGGCACCTGACGCTGGACGTGCGAGCCACTTTAGGCATTCCGGCTTCGAGAATGGCTGGCCACGCTAGGAACGTAGCACAACCTAGCTGATCCTTCCACACCCCGCGCCAGTCGTCGGCTTCGCCGGCACCTGACGCTGGACGTGCGAGCCACTTTAGGCATTCCGGCTTCGGGAATGGCTGGCCACGCTAGGAACGTAGCCCAGCCTAGCTGGTGATCCTTCCTCAACAAGTGTCGCGGGCCACGTCAGGCTTTCCGGCTTCGGGTATGGCTGGCCACGCTAGGAACGTAGCCCAGCCTAGCTGGTGATCCTTCCTCACCCAACGTCAGTCGTCGGCTTCGCCGGCACCTGACGCTTGACGTGCGAGCCACTTTAGGAATTCCGGCTTCGGGAATGGCTGGCCACGCTAGGAACGTAGCGCAACCCAGCTGGTGATCCTTCCTCAACCATTGTCTCGGGCCACGTCAGGCTTTCCGGCTTCGGGAATGGCTGGCCACGCTAGGAACGTAGCGCAACCCAGCTGGTGATCCTTCCTCACCCCGCGTCAGTCGTCGACCTCGCCGGCACCAAACGCTGGACATGCGGACCACGCCAGTCATTCCGGCTTCGAGTATGGCTGGCCACGCTAGGAACGTAGCCCAACCTAGCTGATGATCCTTCCTCACCCCGCGTCAGTCGTCGACCTCGCCGGCACCAAACGCTGGACGTGCGAACCACTTTAGGCATTCCGGCTTCGGGAATGGCTGGCCACGCTAGGAACGTAGCCCAGCCTAGCTGGTGATCCTTCCTCAACAAGTGTCGCGGGCCACGTCAGGCTTTCCGGCTTCGGGTATGGCTGGCCACGCTAGGAACGTAGCCCAGCCTAGCTGGTGATCCTTCCTCACCCCGCGTCAGTTGTCGACCTCGCCGGCACAAAACGCTGGACCTACGGACCACGTCAGTCATTCCGGCTACGAGTATGCCTGGCCACGCTGGGAACGTAGCGCTGATGATCCTGATGATCCTTCCTCAACAAGTGTCGCGGGCCACGTCAGGCTTTCCGGCTTCGGGAATGGCTGGCCACGCTAGGAACGTAGCCCAACCTAGCTGGTGATCCTTCCTCACCCAACGTCAGTCGTCGGCTTCGCCGGCACCTAACGCTGGACGTGCGAGCCACTTCAGGCATTCCGGCTTCGGGAATGGCTGGCCACGCTAGGAACGTAGCCCAGCCTAGCTGGTGATCCTTCCTCAACAAGTGTCGCGGGCCACGTCAGGCTTTCCGGCTTCGGGTATGGCTGGCCACGCTAGGAACGTAGCCCAGCCTAGCTGGTGATCCTTCCTCACCCAACGTCAGTCGTCGGCTTCGCCGGCACCTAACGCTGGACGTGCGAGCCACTTCAGGCATTCCGGCTTCGGGAATGGCTGGCCACGCTAGGAACGTAGCCCAGCCTAGCTGGTGATCCTTCCTCAACCATTGTCTCGGGCCACGTCAGGCTTTCCGGCTTCGGGAATGGCTGGCCACGCTAGGAACGTAGCGCAACCCAGCTGGTGATCCTTCCTCACCCCGCGTCAGTCGTCGACCTCGCCGGCACCAAACGCTGGACATGCGGACCACGCCAGTCATTCCGGCTTCGAGTATGGCTGGCCACGCTAGGAACGTAGCCCAACCTAGCTGATGATCCTTCCTCACCCCGCGTCAGTCGTCGACCTCGCCGGCACCAAACGCTGGACGTGCGAACCACTTTAGGCATTCCGGCTTCGGGAATGGCTGGCCACGCTAGGAACGTAGCCCAGTCATGCTGGTGATCCTTCCTCACCCCGCGTCAGTCGTCGACCTAGCCGGCACCAAGCGCTGGACATGCGGACCACGCCAGTCATTCCGGCTTCGAGTATGGCTGGCCACGCTAGGAACGTAGCCCAACCTAGCTGATCCTTCCACACCCCGCGCCAGTCGTCGGCTTCGCCGGCACCTGACGCTGGACGTGCGAGGCACTTTAGGCATTCCGGCTTCGGGAATGGCTGGCCACGCTAGGAACGTAGCCCAGTCATGCTGGTGATCCATCCTCACCCAACGTCAGTCGTCGGCTTCGCCGGCACCTAACGCTGGACGTGCGAGCCACTTCAGGCATTCCGGCTTCGAGAATGGCTGGCCACGCTAGGAACGTAGCCCAACCTAGCTGGTGATCCTTCCTCACCCAACGTCAGTCGTCGGCTTCGCCGGCACCTAACGCTGGACGTGCGAGCCACTTCAGGCATTCCGGCTTCGGGAATGGCTGGCCACGCTAGGAACGTAGCCCAGCCTAGCTGGTGATCCTTCCTCAACAAGTGTCGCGGGCCACGTCAGGCATTCCGGCTTCGAGAATGGCTGGCCACGCTAGGAACGTAGCGCAACCCAGCTGGTGATCCTTCCTCAACCATTGTCTCGGGCTACGCCAGGCATTCCGGCCTCGGGTATGGCTCGCCACGCTAGGAACGTAGCCTAGTCATGCTGGTGATCCTTCCTCACCCCGCGCCAGTCGTCGGCTTCGCCGGCACCTGACGCTTGACGTGCGAGCCACTTTAGGCATTCCGGCTTCGGGAATGGCTGGCCACGCTAGGAACGTAGTCCAGTCATGCTGGTGATCCTTCCTCACCCAACGTCAGTCGTCGGCTTCGCCGGCACCTAACGCTGGACGTACGAGCCACTTCAGGCATTCCGGCTTCGGGAATGGCTGGCCACGCTAGGAACGTAGCCCAGCCTAGCTGGTGATCCTTCCTCAACCATTGTCTCGGGCTACGCCAGGCATTCCGGCCTCGGGTATGGCTCGCCACGCTAGGAACGTAGCCTAGTCATGCTGGTGATCCTTCCTCACCCCGCGCCAGTCGTCGGCTTCGCCGGCACCTGACGCTTGACGTGCGAGCCACTTTAGGCATTCCGGCTTCGGGAATGGCTGGCCACGCTAGGAACGTAGTCCAGTCATGCTGGTGATCCTTCCTCACCCAACGTCAGTCGTCGGCTTCGCCGGCACCTAACGCTGGACGTACGAGCCACTTCAGGCATTCCGGCTTCGGGAATGGCTGGCCACGCTAGGAACGTAGTCCAGTCATGCTGGTGATCCTTCCTCACCCAACGTCAGTCGTCGGCTTCGCCGGCACCTGACGCTTGACGTGCGAGCCACTTTAGGCATTCCGGCTTCGGGAATGGCTGGCCACGCTAGGAACGTAGCCCAACCTAGCTGGTGATCCTTCCTCACCCAACGTCAGTCGTCGGCTTCGCCGGCACCTAACGCTGGACGTGCGAGCGACTTCAGGCATTCCGGCTTCGGGAATGGCTGGCCACGCTAGGAACGTAGCGCAACCCAGCTGGTGATCCTTCCTCAACCATTGTCTCGGGCCACGTCAGGCTTTCCGGCTTCGGGAATGGCTGGCCACGCTAGGAACGTAGCGCAACCCAGCTGGTGATCCTTCCTCACCCCGCGTCAGTCGTCGACCTCGCCGGCACCAAACGCTGGACATGCGGACCACGCCAGTCATTCCGGCTTCGAGTATGGCTGGCCACGCTAGGAACGTAGCCCAACCTAGCTGATGATCCTTCCTCACCCCGCGTCAGTCGTCGACCTCGCCGGCACCAAACGCTGGACGTGCGAACCACTTTAGGCATTCCGGCTTCGGGAATGGCTGGCCACGCTAGGAACGTAGCCCAGTCATGCTGGTGATCCTTCCTCACCCCGCGTCAGTCGTCGACCTAGCCGGCACCAAACGCTGGACATGCGGACCACGCCAGTCATTCCGGCTTCGAGTATGGCTGGCCACGCTAGGAACGTAGCCCAACCTAGCTGATCCTTCCACACCCCGCGCCAGTCGTCGGCTTCGCCGGCACCTGACGCTGGACGTGCGAGGCACTTTAGGCATTCCGGCTTCGGGAATAGCTGGCCACGCTAGGAACGTAGCCCAGTCATGCTGGTGATCCATCCTCACCCAACGTCAGTCGTCGGCTTCGCCGGCACCTAACGCTGGACGTGCGAGCCACTTCAGGCATTCCGGCTTCGAGAATGGCTGGCCACGCTAGGAACGTAGCCCAACCTAGCTGGTGATCCTTCCTCACCCAACGTCAGTCGTCGGCTTCGCCGGCACCTAACGCTGGACGTGCGAGCCACTTCAGGCATTCCGGCTTCGGGAATGGCTGGCCACGCTAGGAACGTAGCCCAGCCTAGCTGGTGATCCTTCCTCAACAAGTGTCGCGGGCCACGTCAGGCATTCCGGCTTCGAGAATGGCTGGCCACGCTAGGAACGTAGCACAACCTAGCTGATCCTTCCACACCCCGCGCCAGTCGTCGGCTTCGCCGGCACCTGACGCTGGACGTGCGAGCCACTTTAGGCATTCCGGCTTCGGGAATGGCTGGCCACGCTAGGAACGTAGCCCAGCCTAGCTGGTGATCCTTCCTCAACAAGTGTCGCGGGCCACGTCAGGCTTTCCGGCTTCGGGTATGGCTGGCCACGCTAGGAACGTAGCCCAGCCTAGCTGGTGATCCTTCCTCACCCAACGTCAGTCGTCGGCTTCGCCGGCACCTGACGCTTGACGTGCGAGCCACTTTAGGAATTCCGGCTTCGGGAATGGCTGGCCACGCTAGGAACGTAGCGCAACCCAGCTGGTGATCCTTCCTCAACCATTGTCTCGGGCCACGTCAGGCTTTCCGGCTTCGGGAATGGCTGGCCACGCTAGGAACGTAGCGCAACCCAGCTGGTGATCCTTCCTCACCCCGCGTCAGTCGTCGACCTCGCCGGCACCAAACGCTGGACATGCGGACCACGCCAGTCATTCCGGCTTCGAGTATGGCTGGCCACGCTAGGAACGTAGCCCAACCTAGCTGATGATCCTTCCTCACCCCGCGTCAGTCGTCGACCTCGCCGGCACCAAACGCTGGACGTGCGAACCACTTTAGGCATTCCGGCTTCGGGAATGGCTGGCCACGCTAGGAACGTAGCCCAGCCTAGCTGGTGATCCTTCCTCAACAAGTGTCGCGGGCCACGTCAGGCTTTCCGGCTTCGGGTATGGCTGGCCACGCTAGGAACGTAGCCCAGCCTAGCTGGTGATCCTTCCTCACCCCGCGTCAGTTGTCGACCTCGCCGGCACAAAACGCTGGACCTACGGACCACGTCAGTCATTCCGGCTACGAGTATGCCTGGCCACGCTGGGAACGTAGCGCTGATGATCCTGATGATCCTTCCTCAACAAGTGTCGCGGGCCACGTCAGGCTTTCCGGCTTCGGGAATGGCTGGCCACGCTAGGAACGTAGCCCAACCTAGCTGGTGATCCTTCCTCACCCAACGTCAGTCGTCGGCTTCGCCGGCACCTAACGCTGGACGTGCGAGCCACTTCAGGCATTCCGGCTTCGGGAATGGCTGGCCACGCTAGGAACGTAGCCCAGCCTAGCTGGTGATCCTTCCTCAACAAGTGTCGCGGGCCACGTCAGGCTTTCCGGCTTCGGGTATGGCTGGCCACGCTAGGAACGTAGCCCAGCCTAGCTGGTGATCCTTCCTCACCCAACGTCAGTCGTCGGCTTCGCCGGCACCTGACGCTTGACGTGCGAGCCACTTTAGGAATTCCGGCTTCGGGAATGGCTGGCCACGCTAGGAACGTAGCGCAACCCAGCTGGTGATCCTTCCTCAACCATTGTCTCGGGCCACGTCAGGCTTTCCGGCTTCGGGAATGGCTGGCCACGCTAGGAACGTAGCGCAACCCAGCTGGTGATCCTTCCTCACCCCGCGTCAGTCGTCGACCTCGCCGGCACCAAACGCTGGACATGCGGACCACGCCAGTCATTCCGGCTTCGAGTATGGCTGGCCACGCTAGGAACGTAGCCCAACCTAGCTGATGATCCTTCCTCACCCCGCGTCAGTCGTCGACCTCGCCGGCACCAAACGCTGGACGTGCGAACCACTTTAGGCATTCCGGCTTCGGGAATGGCTGGCCACGCTAGGAACGTAGCCCAGTCATGCTGGTGATCCTTCCTCACCCCGCGTCAGTCGTCGACCTAGCCGGCACCAAGCGCTGGACATGCGGACCACGCCAGTCATTCCGGCTTCGAGTATGGCTGGCCACGCTAGGAACGTAGCCCAACCTAGCTGATCCTTCCACACCCCGCGCCAGTCGTCGGCTTCGCCGGCACCTGACGCTGGACGTGCGAGGCACTTTAGGCATTCCGGCTTCGGGAATGGCTGGCCACGCTAGGAACGTAGCCCAGTCATGCTGGTGATCCATCCTCACCCAACGTCAGTCGTCGGCTTCGCCGGCACCTAACGCTGGACGTGCGAGCCACTTCAGGCATTCCGGCTTCGAGAATGGCTGGCCACGCTAGGAACGTAGCCCAACCTAGCTGGTGATCCTTCCTCACCCAACGTCAGTCGTCGGCTTCGCCGGCACCTAACGCTGGACGTGCGAGCCACTTCAGGCATTCCGGCTTCGGGAATGGCTGGCCACGCTAGGAACGTAGCCCAGCCTAGCTGGTGATCCTTCCTCAACAAGTGTCGCGGGCCACGTCAGGCATTCCGGCTTCGAGAATGGCTGGCCACGCTAGGAACGTAGCCCAACCTAGCTGATCCTTCCACACCCCGCGCCAGTCGTCGGCTTCGCCGGCACCTGACGCTGGACGTGCGAGCCACTTTAGGCATTCCGGCTTCGGGAATGGCTGGCCACGATAGGAACGTAGCCCAGCCTAGCTGGTGATCCTTCCTCACCCCGCGTCAGTTGTCGACCTCGCCGGCACCAAACGCTGGACATGCGGACCACGCCAGTCATTCCGGCTTCGAGTATGGCTGGCCACGCTAGGAATGTAGCCCAACCTAGCTGGTGATCCTTCCTCACCCCGCGTCAGTCGTCGACCTCGCCGGCACCTGACGCTGGACGTGCGAGCCACTTTAGGCATTCCGGCTTCGGGAATGGCTGGCCACGCTAGGAACGTAGCGCAACCCAGCTGGTGATCCTTCCTCAACAAGTGTCGCGGGCCACGTCAGGCTTTCCGGCTTCGGGTATGGCTGGCCACGCTAGGAACCTAGCCCAACCTAGCTGATCCTTCCACACCCCGCGCCAGTCGTCGGCTTCGCCGGCACCTGACGCTGGACGTGCGAGCCACTTTAGGCATTCCGGCTTCGGGAATGGCTGGCCACGCTAGGAACGTAGCCCAACCTAGCTGATGATCCTTCCTCAACAAGTGTCGCGGGCCACGTCAGGCTTTCCGGCTTCGGGTATGGCTGGCCACGCTAGGAACGTAGCCCAGCCTAGCTGGTGATCCTTCCTCACCCCGCGTCAGTCGTCGACCTCGCCGGCACCTGACGCTGGACGTGCGAGCCACTTTAGGCATTCCGGCTTCGGGAATGGCTGGCCACGCTAGGAACGTAGCGTAGTCATGCTGGTGACCCTTCCTCACCCCGCGTCAGTCGTCGACCTCGCCGGCACCTGACGCTGGACATGCGGACCACGCCAGTCATTCCGGCTTCGAGTATGGCTGGCCACGCTAGGAACGTAGCCCAGTCATGCTGGTGATCCTTCCTCAACAAGTGTCGCGGGCCACGTCAGGCTTTCCGGCTTCGGGAATGGCTGGCCACGCTAGGAACGTAGCGCAACCCAGCTGGTGATCCTTCCTCACCCCGCGTCAGTCGTCGACCTCGCCGGCACCTGACTCTGGACGTGCGAGCCACTTTAGGCATTCCGGATTCGGGAATGGCTGGCCACGCTAGTAACGTAGCGCAACCCAGCTGGTGATCCTTCCTCAACAAGTGTCGCGGGCCACGTCAGGCTTTCCGGCTTCGGGAATGGCTGGCCACGCTAGGAACGTAGCGCAACCCAGCTGGTGATCCTTCCTCACCCCGCGTCAGTCGTCGACCTCGCCGGCACCAAACGCTGGACATGCGGACCACGCCAGTCATTCCGGCTTCGAGTATGGCTGGCCACGCTAGGAACGTAGCCCAACCTAGCTGATGATCCTTCCTCACCCCGCGTCAGTCGTCGACCTCGCCGGCACCTGACTCTGGACGTGCGAGCCACTTTAGGCATTCCGGATTCGGGAATGGCTGGCCACGCTAGTAACGTAGCGCAACCCAGCTGGTGATCCTTCCTCAACAAGTGTCGCGGGCCACGTCAGGCTTTCCGGCTTCGGGAATGGCTGGCCACGCTAGGAACGTAGCGCAACCCAGCTGGTGATCCTTCCTCACCCCGCGTCAGTCGTCGACCTCGCCGGCACCAAACGCTGGACATGCGGACCACGCCAGTCATTCCGGCTTCGAGTATGGCTGGCCACGCTAGGAATGTAGCCCAACCTAGCTGATGATCCTTCCTCAACAAGTGTCGCGGGCCACGTCAGGCTTTCCGGCTTCGGGTATGGCTGGCCACGCTAGGAACGTAGCCCAGCCTAGCTGGTGATCCTTCCTCACCCCGCGTCAGTCGTCGACCTCGCCGGCACCTGACGCTGGACGTGCGAGCCACTTTAGGCATTCCGGCTTCGGGAATGGCTGGCCACGCTAGGAACGTAGCGCAACCCAGCTGGTGATCCTTCCTCAACAAGTGTCGCGGGCCACGTCAGGCTTTCCGGCTTCGGGTATGGCTGGCCACGCTAGGAACCTAGCCCAACCTAGCTGATCCTTCCACACCCCGCGCCAGTCGTCGGCTTCGCCGGCACCTGACGCTGGACGTGCGAGCCACTTTAGGCATTCCGGCTTCGGGAATGGCTGGCCACGCTAGGAACGTAGCCCAACCTAGCTGATGATCCTTCCTCAACAAGTGTCGCGGGCCACGTCAGGCTTTCCGGCTTCGGGTATGGCTGGCCACGCTAGGAACGTAGCCCAGCCTAGCTGGTGATCCTTCCTCACCCCGCGTCAGTCGTCGACCTCGCCGGCACCTGACGCTGGACGTGCGAGCCACTTTAGGCATTCCGGCTTCGGGAATGGCTGGCCACGCTAGGAACGTAGCGTAGTCATGCTGGTGACCCTTCCTCACCCCGCGTCAGTCGTCGACCTCGCCGGCACCAAACGCTGGACATGCGGACCACGCCAGTCATTCCGGCTTCGAGTATGGCTGGCCACGCTAGGAATGTAGCCCAACCTAGCTGATGATCCTTCCTCAACAAGTGTCGCGGGCCACGTCAGGCTTTCCGGCTTCGGGTATGGCTGGCCACGCTAGGAACGTAGCCCAGCCTAGCTGGTGATCCTTCCTCACCCCGCGTCAGTCGTCGACCTCGCCGGCACCTGACGCTGGACGTGCGAGCCACTTTAGGCATTCCGGCTTCGGGAATGGCTGGCCACGCTAGGAACGTAGCCCAACCTAGCTGGTGATCCTTCCTCACCCCGCGTCAGTCGTCGACCTCGCCGGCACCTGACGCTGGACATGCGGACCACGCCAGTCATTCCGGCTTCGAGTATGGCTGGCCACGCTAGGAACGTAGTCCAGTCATGCTGGTGATCCTTCCTCACCCAACGTCAGTCGTCGGCTTCGCCGGCACCTGACGCTTGACGTGCGAGCCACTTTAGGCATTCCGGCTTCGGGAATGGCTGGCCACGCTAGGGACGTAGTCCAGTCATGTTGGTGATCCTTCCTCACCCAACGTCAGTCGTCGGCTTCGCCGGCACCTAACGCTGGACGTGCGAGCCACTTCAGGCATTCCGGCTTCGGGAATGGCTGGCCACGCTAGTAACGTAGCGCAACCCAGCTGGTGATCCTTCCTCAACCATTGTCTCGGGCGACGCCAGGCATTCCGGCCTCGGGTATGGCTGGCCACGCTAGGAACGTAGCCTAGTCATGCTGGTGATCCTTCCTCACCCCGCGTCAGTCGTCAACCTCGCCGGCACCAAACGCTGGACATGCGGACCACGCCAGTCATTCCGGCTTCGAGTATGGCTGGCCACGCTAGGAACGCAGCCCAACCTAGCTGATGATCCTTCCTCAACAAGTGTCGCGGGCCACGTCAGGCTTTCCGGCTTCGGGTATGGCTGGCCACGCTAGGAACGTAGCCCAGCCTAGCTGGTGATCCTTCCTCACCCCGCGTCAGTCGTCGACCTCGCCGGCACCTGACTCTGGACGTGCGAGCCACTTTAGGCATTCCGGATTCGGGAATGGCTGGCCACGCTAGGAACGTAGCCTAGTCATGCTGGTGATCCTTCCTCACCCCGCGTCAGTCGTCGACCCCGCCGACACCTAACGCTGGACGTGCGAGCCACTTCAGGCATTCCGGATTCGGGAATGGCTGGCCACGCTAGGAACGTAGCCTAGTCATGCTGGTGATCCTTCGTCACCCCGCGTCAGTCGTCAACCTCGCCGGCACCTAACGCTGGACGTGCGAGCCACTTCAGGCATTCCGGCTTCGGGAATGGCTGGCCACGCTAGGAACGTAGCCCAGCCTAGCTGGTGATCCTTCCTCAACAAGTGTCGCGGACCACGTCAGGCTTTCCGGCTTCGGGTATGGCTGGCCACGCTAGGAACGTAGCCCAACCTAGCTGATCCTTCCACACCCCGCGCCAGTCGTCGGCTTCGCCGGCACCTGACGCTGGACGTGCGAGCCACTTTAGGCATTCCGGCTTCGGGAATGGCTGGCCACGCTAGGAACGTAGCCCAGTCATGCTGGTGACCCTTCCTCACCCCGCGTCAGTCGTCGACCTCGCCGGCACCAAACGCTGGACGTGCGAGCCACTTCAGGCATTCCGGCTTCGGGAATGGCTGGCCACGCTAGGAACGTAGCCCAGTCATGCTGGTGACCCTTCCTCACCCCGCGTCAGTCGTCGACCTCGCCGGCACCTGACTCTGGATGTGCGAGCCACTTTAGGCATTCCGGATTCGGGAATGGCTGGCCACGCTAGTAACGTAGCGCAACCCAGCTGGTGATCCTTCCTCAACCATTGTCTCGGGCTACGCCAGGCATTCCGGCCTCGGGTATGGCTGGCCACGCTAGGAACGTAGCCTAGTCATGCTGGTGATCCTTCCTCACCCCGCGTCAGTCGTCGACCTCGCCGGCACCAAACGCTGGACATGCGGACCACGCCAGTCATTCCGGTTTCGAGTATGGCTGGCCACGCTAGGAACGTAGCCCAACCTAGCTGATGATCCTTCCTCACCCCGCGTCAGTCGTCAACCTCGCCGGCACCTAACGCTGGACGTGCGAGCCACTTCAGGCATTCCGGCTTCGGGAATGGCTGGCCACGCTAGGAACGTAGCGCAACCCAGCTGGTGATCCTTCCTCAACCATTGTCTCGGGCTACGCCAGGCATTCCGGCCTCGGGTATGGCTCGCCACGCTTGGAACGTAGCCTAGTCATGCTGGTGATCCTTCCTCACCCCGCGCCAGTCGTCGGCTTCGCCGGCACCTGACGCTTGACGTGCGAGCCACTTTAGGCATTCCGGCTTCGGGAATGGCTGGCCACGCTAGGAACGTAGTCCAGTCATGCTGGTGATCCTTCCTCACCCAACGTCAGTCGTCGGCTTCGCCGGCACCTAACGCTGGACGTGCGAGCCACTTCAGGCATTCCGGCTTCGGGAATGGCTGGCCACGCTAGGAACGTAGCCTAGTCATGCTGGTGATCCTTCCTCACCCCGCGTCAGTCGTCAACCTCGCCGGCACCTAACGCTGGACGTGCGAGCCACTTCAGGCATTCCGGCTTCGGGAATGGCTGGCCACGCTAGGAACGTAGCCCAGCCTAGCTGGTGATCCTTCCTCAACAAGTGTCGCGGGCCACGTCAGGCTTTCCGGCTTCGGGTATGGCTCGCCACGCTTGGAACGTAGTCCAGTCATGCTGGTGATCCTTCCTCACCCAACGTCTGTCAACGCTGGACGTGCGAGCCACTTCAGGCATTCCGGCTTCGGGAATGGCTGGCCACGCTAGGAACGTAGCCTAGTCATGCTGGTGATCCTTCGTCACCCCGCGTCAGTCGTCAACCTCGCCGGCACCTAACGCTGGACGTGCGAGCCACTTCAGGCATTCCGGCTTCGGGAATGGCTGGCCACGCTAGGAACGTAGCCCAGCCTAGCTGGTGATCCTTCCTCACCCCGCGCCAGTCGTCGGCTTCGCCGGCACCTGACGCTGGACGTGCGAGCCACTTTAGGCATTCCGGCTTCGGGAATGGCTGGCCACGCTAGGAACGTAGCCCAGTCATGCTGGTGACCCTTCCTCACCCCGCGTCAGTCGTCGACCTCGCCGGCACCAAACGCTGGACGTGCGAGCCACTTCAGGCATTCCGGCTTCGGGAATGGCTGGCCACGCTAGGAACGTAGCCTAGTCATGCTGGTGACCCTTCCTCACCCCGCGTCAGTCGTCGGCCTCGCCGGCACCAAACGCTGGACATGCGGACCACGCCAGTCATTCCGGCTTCGAGTATGGCTGGCCACGCTAGGAACGTAGCCCAGTCATGCTGGTGACCCTTCCTCACCCCGCGTCAGTCGTCGACCTCGCCGGCACCTGACTCTGGACGTGCAAGCCACTTTAGGCATTCCGGATTCGGGAATGGCTGGCCACGCTAGTAACGTAGCGCAACCCAGCTGGTGATCCTTCCTCAACCATTGTCTCGGGCTACGCCAGGCATTCCGGCCTTGGGTATGGCTGGCCACGCTAGGAACGTAGCCTAGTCATGCTGGTGATCCTTCCTCAACCAACGTCAGTCGTCGGCTTCGCCAGCACCTAACGCTGGACGTGCGAGCCACTTCAGGCATTCCGGTTTCGGGAATGGCTGGCCACGCTAGGAACGTAGTCCAGTCATGCTGGTGATCCTTCCTCAACCATTGTCTCGGGCTACGCCAGGCATTCCGGCCTCGGGTATGGCTCGCCACGCTTGGAACGTAGCCTAGTCACGCTAGTGATCCTTCCTCACCCCGCGCCAGTCGTCGGCTTCGCCGGCACCTGACGCTTCACGTGCGAGCCACTTTAGGCATTCCGGCTTCGGGAATGGCTGGCCACGCTAGGAACGTAGTCCAGTCATGCTGGTGATCCTTCCTCACCCAACGTCAGTCGTCGGCTTCGCCGGCACCTAAGGCTGGACGTGCGAGCCACTTCAGGCATTCCGGCTTCGGGAATGTCTGGCCACGCTAGGAACGTAGCGCAACCCAGCTGGTGATCCTTCCTCAACCATTGTCTCGGGCTACGCCAGGCATTCCGGCCTCGGGTATGGCTCGCCACGCTTGGAACGTAGCCTAGTCATGCTGGTGATCCTTCCTCACCCCGCGCCAGTCGTCGGCTTCGCCGGCACCTGACGCTTGACGTGCGAGCCACTTTAGGCATTCCGGCTTCGGGAATGGCTGGCCACGCTAGGAACGTAGTCCAGTCATGCTGGTGATCCTTCCTCACCCAACGTCAGTCGTCGGCTTCGCCGGCACCTAACGCTGGACGTGCGAGCCACTTTAGGCATTCCGGCTTCGGGAATGGCTGGCCAGGCTAGGAACGTAGCCCAGTCATGCTGGTGACCCTTCCTCACCCCGCGTCAGTCGTCGACCTCGCCGGCACCAAACGCTGGACATGCGGACCACGCCAGTCATCCCGGCTTCGAGTATGGCTGGCCACGCTAGGAATGTAGCCCAACCTAGCTGATGATCCTTCCTCAACAAGTGTCGCGGGCCACGTCAGGCTTTCCGGCTTCGGGTATGGCTGGCCACGCTAGGAACGTAGCCCAGTCATGCTGGTGACCCTTCCTCACCCCGCGTCAGTCGTCGACCTCGCCGGCACCTAACGCTGGACGTGCGAGCCACTTCAGGCATTCCGGCTTCGGGAATGGCTGGCCACGCTAGGAACGTAGCCTAGTCATGCTGGTGATCCTTCGTCACCCCGCGTCAGTCGTCAACCTCGCCGGCACCTAACGCTGGACGTGCGAGCCACTTCAGGCATTCCGGCTTCGGGAATGGCTGGCCACGCTAGGAACGTAGCCCAGCCTAGCTGGTGATCCTTCCTCAACAAGTGTCGCGGACCACGTCAGGCTTTCCGGCTTCGGGTATGGCTGGCCACGCTAGGAACGTAGCCCAACCTAGCTGATCCTTCCACACCCCGCGCCAGTCGTCGGCTTCGCCGGCACCTGACGCTGGACGTGCGAGCCACTTCAGGCATTCCGGCTTCGGGAATGGCTGGCCACGCTAGGAACGTAGCCTAGTCATGCTGGTGACCCTTCCTCACCCCGCGTCAGTCGTCGACCTCGCCGGCACCAAACGCTGGACATGCGGACCACGCCAGTCATTCCGGCTTCGAGTATGGCTGGCCACGCTAGGAATGTAGCCCAACCTAGCTGATGATCCTTCCTCAACAAGTGTCGCGGGCCACGTCAGGCTTTCCGGCTTCGGGTATGGCTGGCCACGCTAGGAACGTAGCCCAGTCATGCTGGTGACCCTTCCTCACCCCGCGTCAGTCGTCGACCTCGCCGGCACCTAACGCTGGACGTGCGAGCCACTTCAGGCATTCCGGCTTCGGGAATGGCTGGCCACGCTAGGAACGTAGCCCAACCTAGCTGATCCTTCCACACCCCGCGCCAGTCGTCGGCTTCGCCGGCACCTGACGCTGGACGTGCGAGCCACTTTAGGCATTCCGGCTTCGGGAATGGCTGGCCACGCTAGGAACGCGTGGCCAGCCATTCCTCACCCCGCGTCAGTCGTCCACCTCGCCGGCACCTGACGCTGGACATGCGGACCACGCCAGTCATTCCGGCTTCGAGTATGGCTGGCCACGCTAGGAATCGAAGCCGGAATGACTGGCGTGGTTCGCCGGCACCTGACGCTGGACGTGCGAGCCACTTTAGGCATTCCGGCTTCGGGAATGGCTGGCCACGCTAGGAACGTAGCCCAGTCATGCTGGTGATCCTTCCTCACCCAACGTCAGTCGTCGGCTTTGCCGGCACCTAAGGCTGGACGTGCGAGCCACTTCAGGCATTCCGGCTTCGGGAATGGCTGGCCACGCTAGGAACGTAGTCCAGTCATGCTGGTGATCCTTCCTCACCCAACGTCAGTCGTCGGCTTCGCCGGCACCTAAGGCTGGACGTGCGAGCCACTTCAGGCATTCCGGCTTCGGGAATGTCTGGCCACGCTAGGAACGTAGCGCAACCCAGCTGGTGATCCTTCCTCAACCATTGTCTCGGGCTACGCCAGGCATTCCGGCCTCGGGTATGGCTCGCCACGCTTGGAACGTAGCCTAGTCATGCTGGTGATCCTTCCTCACCCCGCGCCAGTCGTCGGCTTCGCCGGCACCTGACGCTTGACGTGCGAGCCACTTTAGGCATTCCGGCTTCGGGAATGGCTGGCCACGCTAGGAACGTAGTCCAGTCATGCTGGTGATCCTTCCTCACCCAACGTCAGTCGTCGGCTTCGCCGGCACCTAACGCTGGACGTGCGAGCCACTTTAGGCATTCCGGCTTCGGGAATGGCTGGCCACGCTAGGAACGTAGCCCAGTCATGCTGGTGACCCTTCCTCACCCCGCGTCAGTCGTCGACCTCGCCGGCACCAAACGCTGGACATGCGGACCACGCTAGTCATTCCGGCTTCGAGTATGGCTGGCCACGCTAGGAATGTAGCCCAACCTAGCTGATGATCCTTCCTCAACAAGTGTCGCGGGCCACGTCAGGCTTTCCGGCTTCGGGTATGGCTGGCCACGCTAGGAACGTAGCCCAGTCATGCTGGTGACCCTTCCTCACCCAACGTCAGTCGTCGGCTTCGCCGGCACCTAACGCTGGACGTGCGAGCCACTTTAGGCATTCCGGCTTCGGGAATGGCTGGCCACGCTAGGAACGTAGCCCAGTCATGCTGGTGACCCTTCCTCACCCCGCGTCAGTCGTCGACCTCGCCGGCACCAAACGCTGGACATGCGGACCACGCCAGTCATTCCGGCTTCGAGTATGGCTGGCCACGCTAGGAATGTAGCCCAACCTAGCTGATGATCCTTCCTCAACAAGTGTCGCGGGCCACGTCAGGCTTTCCGGCTTCGGGTATGGCTGGCCACGCTAGGAACGTAGCCCAGTCATGCTGGTGACCCTTCCTCACCCCGCGTCAGTCGTCGACCTCGCCGGCACCTAACGCTGGACGTGCGAGCCACTTCAGGTATTCCGGCTTCGGGAATGGCTGGCCACGCTAGGAACGTAGCCCAACCTAGCTGATCCTTCCACACCCCGCGCCAGTCGTCGGCTTCGCCGGCACCTGACGCTGGACGTGCGAGCCACTTTAGGCATTCCGGCTTCGGGAATGGCTGGCCACGCTAGGAACGCGTGGCCAGCCATTCCTCACCCCGCGTCAGTCGTCCACCTCGCCGGCACCTGACGCTGGACATGCGGACCACGCCAGTCATTCCGGCTTCGAGTATGGCTGGCCACGCTAGGAATCGAAGCCGGAATGACTGGCGTGGTTCGCCGGCACCTGACGCTGGACGTGCGAGCCACTTTAGGCATTCCGGCTTCGGGAATGGCTGGCCACGCTAGGAACGTAGCCCAGTCATGCTGGTGATCCTTCCTCACCCAACGTCAGTCGTCGGCTTTGCCGGCACCTAAGGCTGGACGTGCGAGCCACTTCAAGCATTCCGGCTTCGGGAATGGCTGGCCACGCTAGGAACGTAGTCCAGTCATGCTGGTGATCCTTCCTCACCCAACGTCAGTCGTCGGCTTCGCCGGCACCTAAGGCTGGACGTGCGAGCCACTTCAGGCATTCCGGCTTCGGGAATGTCTGGCCACGCTAGGAACGTAGCGCAACCCAGCTGGTGATCCTTCCTCAACCATTGTCTCGGGCTACGCCAGGCATTCCGGCCTCGGGTATGGCTCGCCACGCTTGGAACGTAGCCTAGTCATGCTGGTGATCCTTCCTCACCCCGCGCCAGTCGTCGGCTTCGCCGGCACCTGACGCTTGACGTGCGAGCCACTTTAGGCATTCCGGCTTCGGGAATGGCTGGCCACGCTAGGAACGTAGTCCAGTCATGCTGGTGATCCTTCCTCACCCAACGTCAGTCGTCGGCTTCGCCGGCACCTAACGCTGGACGTGCGAGCCACTTTAGGCATTCCGGCTTCGGGAATGGCTGGCCACGCTAGGAACGTAGCCCAGTCATGCTGGTGACCCTTCCTCACCCCGCGTCAGTCGTCGACCTCGCCGGCACCAAACGCTGGACATGCGGACCACGCCAGTCATTCCGGCTTCGAGTATGGCTGGCCACGCTAGGAATGTAGCCCAACCTAGCTGATGATCCTTCCTCAACAAGTGTCGCGGGCCACGTCAGGCTTTCCGGCTTCGGGTATGGCTGGCCACGCTAGGAACGTAGCCCAGTCATGCTGGTGACCCTTCCTCACCCCGCGTCAGTCGTCGACCTCGCCGGCACCTAACGCTGGACGTGCGAGCCACTTCAGGCATTCCGGCTTCGGGAATGGCTGGCCACGCTAGGAACGTAGCCTAGTCATGCTGGTGATCCTTCGTCACCCCGCGTCAGTCGTCAACCTCGCCGGCACCTAACGCTGGACGTGCGAGCCACTTCAGGCATTCCGGCTTCGGGAATGGCTGGCCACGCTAGGAACGTAGCCCAGCCTAGCTGGTGATCCTTCCTCAACAAGTGTCGCGGACCACGTCAGGCTTTCCGGCTTCGGGTATGGCTGGCCACGCTAGGAACGTAGCCCAACCTAGCTGATCCTTCCACACCCCGCGCCAGTCGTCGGCTTCGCCGGCACCTGACGCTGGACGTGCGAGCCACTTCAGGCATTCCGGCTTCGGGAATGGCTGGCCACGCTAGGAACGTAGCCTAGTCATGCTGGTGACCCTTCCTCACCCCGCGTCAGTCGTCGACCTCGCCGGCACCTGACTCTGGACGTGCGAGCCACTTTAGGCATTCCGGATTCGGGAATGGCTGGCCACGCTAGTAACGTAGCGCAACCCAGCTGGTGATCCTTCCTCAACCATTGTCTCGGGCTACGCCAGGCATTCCGGCCTCGGGTATGGCTGGCCACGCTAGGAACGTAGCCTAGTCATGCTGGTGATCCTTCCTCAACCAACGTCAGTCGTCGGCTTCGCCGGCACCTGACGCTGGACGTGCGAGCCACTTTAGGCATTCCGGCTTCGGGAATGGCTGGCCACGCTAGGAACGTAGCCCAGTCATGCTGGTGACCCTTCCTCACCCCGCGTCAGTCGTCGACCTCGCCGGCACCAAACGCTGGACATGCGGACCACGCCAGTCATTCCGGCTTCGAGTATGGCTGGCCACGCTAGGAATGTAGCCCAACCTAGCTGATGATCCTTCCTCAACAAGTGTCGCGGGCCACGTCAGGCTTTCCGGCTTCGGGTATGGCTGGCCACGCTAGGAACGTAGCCCAGTCATGCTGGTGACCCTTCCTCACCCCGCGTCAGTCGTCGACCTCGCCGGCACCTAACGCTGGACGTGCGAGCCACTTCAGGCATTCCGGCTTCGGGAATGGCTGGCCACGCTAGGAACGTAGCCTAGTCATGCTGGTGATCCTTCGTCACCCCGCGTCAGTCGTCAACCTCGCCGGCACCTAACGCTGGACGTGCGAGCCACTTCAGGCATTCCGGCTTCGGGAATGGCTGGCCACGCTAGGAACGTAGCCCAGCCTAGCTGGTGATCCTTCCTCAACAAGTGTCGCGGACCACGTCAGGCTTTCCGGCTTCGGGTATGGCTGGCCACGCTAGGAACGTAGCCCAACCTAGCTGATCCTTCCACACCCCGCGCCAGTCGTCGGCTTCGCCGGCACCTGACGCTGGACGTGCGAGCCACTTCAGGCATTCCGGCTTCGGGAATGGCTGGCCACGCTAGGAACGTAGCCTAGTCATGCTGGTGACCCTTCCTCACCCCGCGTCAGTCGTCGACCTCGCCGGCACCAAACGCTGGACATGCGGACCACGCCAGTCATTCCGGCTTCGAGTATGGCTGGCCACGCTAGGAACGTAGCCCAGTCATGCTGGTGACCCTTCCTCACCCCGCGTCAGTCGTCGACCTCGCCGGCACCTGACTCTGGACGTGCGAGCCACTTTAGGCATTCCGGATTCGGGAATGGCTGGCCACGCTAGTAACGTAGCGCAACCCAGCTGGTGATCCTTCCTCAACCATTGTCTCGGGCTACGCCAGGCATTCCGGCCTCGGGTATGGCTGGCCACGCTAGGAACGTAGCCTAGTCATGCTGGTGATCCTTCCTCAACCAACGTCAGTCGTCGGCTTCGCCGGCACCTGACGCTGGACGTGCGAGCCACTTTAGGCATTCCGGCTTCGGGAATGGCTGGCCACGCTAGGAACGTAGCCCAGTCATGCTGGTGACCCTTCCTCACCCCGCGTCAGTCGTCGACCTCGCCGGCACCAAACGCTGGACATGCGGACCACGCCAGTCATTCCGGCTTCGAGTATGGCTGGCCACGCTAGGAATGTAGCCCAACCTAGCTGATGATCCTTCCTCAACAAGTGTCGCGGGCCACGTCAGGCTTTCCGGCTTCGGGTATGGCTGGCCACGCTAGGAACGTAGCCCAGTCATGCTGGTGACCCTTCCTCACCCCGCGTCAGTCGTCGACCTCGCCGGCACCTAACGCTGGACGTGCGAGCCACTTCAGGCATTCCGGCTTCGGGAATGGCTGGCCACGCTAGGAACGTAGCCTAGTCATGCTGGTGATCCTTCGTCACCCCGCGTCAGTCGTCAACCTCGCCGGCACCTAACGCTGGACGTGCGAGCCACTTCAGGCATTCCGGCTTCGGGAATGGCTGGCCACGCTAGGAACGTAGCCCAGCCTAGCTGGTGATCCTTCCTCAACAAGTGTCGCGGACCACGTCAGGCTTTCCGGCTTCGGGTATGGCTGGCCACGCTAGGAACGTAGCCCAACCTAGCTGATCCTTCCACACCCCGCGCCAGTCGTCGGCTTCGCCGGCACCTGACGCTGGACGTGCGAGCCACTTTAGGCATTCCGGCTTCGGGAATGGCTGGCCACGCTAGGAACGTAGCCCAGTCATGCTGGTGACCCTTCCTCACCCCGCGTCAGTCGTCGACCTCGCCGGCACCAAACGCTGGACGTGCGAGCCACTTCAGGCATTCCGGCTTCGGGAATGGCTGGCCACGCTAGGAACGTAGCCTAGTCATGCTGGTGACCCTTCCTCACCCCGCGTCAGTCGTCGACCTCGCCGGCACCAAACGCTGGACATGCGGACCACGCCAGTCATTCCGGCTTCGAGTATGGCTGGCCACGCTAGGAACGTAGCCCAGTCATGCTGGTGACCCTTCCTCACCCCGCGTCAGTCGTCGACCTCGCCGGCACCTGACTCTGGACGTGCGAGCCACTTTAGGCATTCCGGATTCGGGAATGGCTGGCCACGCTAGTAACGTAGCGCAACCCAGCTGGTGATCCTTCCTCAACCATTGTCTCGGGCTACGCCAGGCATTCCGGCCTCGGGTATGGCTCGCCACGCTTGGAACGTAGCCTAGTCACGCTGGTGATCCTTCCTCACCCCGCGCCAGTCGTCGGCTTCGCCGGCACCTGACGCTTGACGTGCGAGCCACTTTAGGCATTCCGGCTTCGGGAATGGCTGGCCACGCTAGGAACGTAGTCCAGTCATGCTGGTGATCCTTCCTCACCCAACGTCAGTCGTCGGCTTCGCCGGCACCTAAGGCTGGACGTGCGAGCCACTTCAGGCATTCCGGCTTCGGGAATGGCTGGCCACGCTAGGAACGTAGCGCAACCCAGCTGGTGATCCTTCCTCAACCATTGTCTCGGGCTACGCCAGGCATTCCGGCCTCGGGTATGGCTCGCCACGCTTGGAACGTAGCCTAGTCATGCTGGTGATCCTTCCTCACCCCGCGGCAGTCGTCGGCTTCGCCGGCACCTGACGCTTGACGTGCGAGCCACTTTAGGCATTCCGGCTTCGGGAATGGCTGGCCACGCTAGGAACGTAGTCCAGTCATGCTGGTGATCCTTCCTCACCCAACGTCAGTCGTCGGCTTCGCCGGCACCTAACGCTGGACGTGCGAGCCACTTTAGGCATTCCGGCTTCGGGAATGGCTGGCCACGCTAGGAACGTAGCCCAGTCATGCTGGTGACCCTTCCTCACCCCGCGTCAGTCGTCGACCTCGCCGGCACCAAACGCTGGACATGCGGACCACGCCAGTCATTCCGGCTTCGAGTATGGCTGGCCACGCTAGGAATGTAGCCCAACCTAGCTGATGATCCTTCCTCAACAAGTGTCGCAGGCCACGTCAGGCTTTCCGGCTTCGGGTATGGCTGGCCACGCTAGGAACGTAGCCCAGTCATGCTGGTGACCCTTCCTCACCCCGCGTCAGTCGTCGACCTCGCCGGCACCTAACGCTGGACGTGCGAGCCACTTCAGGCATTCCGGCTTCGGGAATGGCTGGCCACGCTAGGAACGTAGCCTAGTCATGCTGGTGATCCTTCGTCACCCCGCGTCAGTCGTCAACCTCGCCGGCACCTAACGCTGGACGTGCGAGCCACTTCAGGCATTCCGGCTTCGGGAATGGCTGGCCACGCTAGGAACGTAGCCCAGCCTAGCTGGTGATCCTTCCTCAACAAGTGTCGCGGACCACGTCAGGCTTTCCGGCTTCGGGTATGGCTGGCCACGCTAGGAACGTAGCCCAACCTAGCTGATCCTTCCACACCCCGCGCCAGTCGTCGGCTTCGCCGGCACCTGACGCTGGACGTGCGAGCCACTTCAGGCATTCCGGCTTCGGGAATGGCTGGCCACGCTAGGAACGTAGCCTAGTCATGCTGGTGACCCTTCCTCACCCCGCGTCAGTCGTCGACCTCGCCGGCACCAAACGCTGGACATGCGGACCACGCCAGTCATTCCGGCTTCGAGTATGGCTGGCCACGCTAGGAACGTAGCCCAGTCATGCTGGTGACCCTTCCTCACCCCGCGTCAGTCGTCGACCTCGCCGGCACCTGACTCTGGACGTGCGAGCCACTTTAGGCATTCCGGATTCGGGAATGGCTGGCCACGCTAGTAACGTAGCGCAACCCAGCTGGTGGTCCTTCCTCAACCATTGTCTCGGGCTACGCCAGGCATTCCGGCCTCGGGTATGGCTGGCCACGCTAGGAACGTAGCCTAGTCATGCTGGTGATCCTTCCTCAACCAACGTCAGTCGTCGGCTTCGCCGGCACCTAACGCTGGACGTGCGAGCCACTTCAGGCATTCCGGTTTCGGGAATGGCTGGCCACGTTAGGAACGTAGTCCAGTCATGCTGGTGATCCTTCCTCAACCATTGTCTCGGGCTACGCCAGGCATTCCGGCCTCGGGTATGGCTCGCCACGCTTGGAACGTAGCCTAGTCACGCTGGTGATCCTTCCTCACCCCGCGCCAGTCGTCGGCTTCGCCGGCACCTGACGCTTGACGTGCGAGCCACTTTAGGCATTCCGGCTTCGGGAATGGCTGGCCACGCTAGGAACGTAGTCCAGTCATGCTGGTGATCCTTCCTCACCCAACGTCAGTCGTCGGCTTCGCCGGCACCTAACGCTGGACGTGCGAGCCACTTCAGGCATTCCGGCTTCGGGAATGGCTGGCCACGCTAGGAACGTAGCCTAGTCATGCTGGTGATCCTTCCTCACCCCGCGTCAGTCGTCAACCTCGCCGGCACCTAACGCTGGACGTGCGAGCCACTTCAGGCATTCCGGCTTCGGGAATGGCTGGCCACGCTAGGAACGTAGCCCAGCCTAGCTGGTGATCCTTCCTCAACAAGTGTCGCGGGCCACGTCAGGCTTTCCGGCTTCGGGTATGGCTGGCCACGCTAGGAACGTAGCCCAACCTAGCTGATCCTTCCACACCCCGCGCCAGTCGTCGGCTTCGCCGGCACCTGACGCTGGACGTGCGAGCCACTTTAGGCATTCCGGCTTCGGGAATGGCTGGCCACGCTAGGAACGTAGCCCAGTCATGCTGGTGACCCTTCCTCACCCCGCGCCAGTCGTCCACCTCGCCGGCACCTGACGCTGGACATGCGGACCACGCCAGTCATTCCGGCTTCGAGTATGGCTGGCCACGCTAGGAATCGAAGCCGGAATGACTGGCGTGGTTCGCCGGCACCTGACGCTGGACGTGGGAGCCACTTTAGGCATTCCGGCTTCGGGAATGGCTGGCCACGCTAGGAACGTAGCCCAGTCATGCTGGTGATCCTTCCTCACCCAACGTCAGTCGTCGGCTTTGCCGGCACCTAAGGCTGGACGTGCGAGCCACTTCAGGCATTCCGGCTTCGGGAATGGCTGGCCACGCTAGTAACGTAGCGCAACCCAGCTGGTGATCCTTCCTCAACAAGTGTCGCGGGCCACGTCAGGCTTTCCGGCTTCGGGTATGGCTGGCCACGCAGGGAACGTAGCCCAACCTAGCTGATCCTTCCACACCCCGCGCCAGTCGTCGGCTTCGCCGGCACCTGACGCTGGACGTGCGGACCACGCCAGTCATTCCGGCTTCGAGTATGGCTGGCCACGCTAGGAACGTAGCGCTGATGATCCTGATGATCCTTCCTCAACAAGTGTCGCGGGCCACGTCAGGCTTTCCGGCTTCGGGAATGGCTGGCCACGCTAGGAACGTAGCGCAACCCAGCTGGTGATCCTTCCTCAACCATTGTCTCGGGCTACGCCAGGCATTCCGGCCTCGGGTATGGCTGGCCACGCTAGGAACGTAGCCTAGTCATGCTGGTGATCCTTCCTCACCCCGCGTCAGTCGTCGACCTCGCCGGCACTTGACGCTGGACGTGCGAGCCAATTTAGGCATTCCGGCTTCGGGAATGGCTGGCCACGCTAGGAACGTAGCCCAGCCTAGCTGGTGATTCTTCCTCAACCATTGTCTCGGGCTACGCCAGGCATTCCGGCCTCGGGTATGGCTCGCCACGCTAGGAACGTAGCCTAGTCATGCTGGTGATCCTTCCTCACCCCGCGCCAGTCGTCGGTTTCGCCGGCACCTCACGCTTGACGTGCGAGCCTCTTTAGGCATTCCGGCTTCGGGAATGGCTGGCCACGCTAGGAACGTAGCCTAGTCATGCTGGTGATCCTTCCTCACCCCGCGTCAGTCGTCAACCTCGCCGTCACCTAACGCTGGACGTGCGAGCCACTTCAGGCATTCCGGCTTCGGGAATGGCTGGCCACGCTAGGAACGTAGCCCAGCCTAGCTGGTGATCCTTCCTCAACAAGTGTCGCGGGCCACGTCAGGCTTTCCGGCTTAGGGAATGGCTGGCCACGCTAGGAACGTAGCGCAACCCAGCTGGTGATCCTTCCTCACCCCGCGTCAGTCGTCGACCTCGCCGGCACCAAACGCTGGACATGCGGACCACGCCAGTCATTCCGGCTTCGAGTATGGCTGGCCACGCTAGGAACGTAGCCCAACCTAGCTGATGATCCTTCCTCACCCCGCGTCAGTCGTCGACCTCGCCGGCACCAAACGCTGGACGTGCGAACCACTTTAGGCATTCCGGCTTCGGGAATGGCTGGCCACGCAAGGAACGTAGCCCAGTCATGCTGGTGATCCTTCCTCACCCCGCGTCAGTCGTCGACCTCGCCGGCACCAAACGCTGGACATGCGGACCACGCCAGTCATTCCGGCTTCGAGTATGGCTGGCCACGCTAGGAACGTAGCCCAACCTAGCTGATGATCCTTCCTCACCCCGCGTCAGTCGTCAACCTCGCCGGCACCTAACGCTGGACGTGCGAGCCACTTCAGGCATTCCGGCTTCGGGAATGGCTGGCCACGCTAGGAACGTAGCCCAGCCTAGCTGGTGATCCTTCCTCAACAAGTGTCGCGGGCCACGTCAGGCTTTCCGGCTTCGGGTATGGCTGGCCACGCTAGGAACGTAGCCCAACCTAGCTGATCCTTCCACACCCCGCGCCAGTCGTCGGCTTCGCCGGCACCTGACGCTGGACGTGCGAGCCACTTCAGGCATTCCGGCTTCGGGAATGGCTGGCCACGCTAGGAACGTAGCGCAACCCAGCTGGTGATCCTTCCTCAACCATTGTCTCGGGCTACGCCAGGCATTCCGGCCTCGGGTATGGCTGGCCACGCTAGGAACGTAGCCTAGTCATGCTGGTGATCCTTCCTCACCCCGCGTCAGTCGTCAACCTCGCCGGCACCTAACGCTGGACGTGCGAGCCACTTCAGGCATTCCGGCTTCGGGAATGGCTGGCCACGCTAGGAACGTAGCCCAGCCTAGCTGGTGATCCTTCCTCAACAAGTGTCGCGGGCCACGTCAGGCTTTCCGGCTTCGGGTATGGCTGGCCACGCTAGGAACGTAGCCCAACCTAGCTGATCCTTCCACACCCCGCGCCAGTCGTCGGCTTCGCCGGCACCTGACGCTGGACGTGCGAGCCACTTTAGGCATTCCGGCTTCGGGAATGGCTGGCCACGCTAGGAACGTAGCCCAGTCATGCTGGTGACCCTTCCTCACCCCGCGCCAGTCGTCCACCTCGCCGGCACCTGACGCTGGACATGCGGACCACGCCAGTCATTCCGGCTTCGAGTATGGCTGGCCACGCTAGGAATCGAAGCCGGAATGACTGGCGTGGTTCGCCGGCACCTGACGCTGGACGTGGGAGCCACTTTAGGCATTCCGGCTTCGGGAATGGCTGGCCACGCTAGGAACGTAGCCCAGTCATGCTGGTGATCCTTCCTCACCCAACGTCAGTCGTCGGCTTTGCCGGCACCTAAGGCTGGACGTGCGAGCCACTTCAGGCATTCCGGCTTCGGGAATGGCTGGCCACGCTAGTAACGTAGCGCAACCCAGCTGGTGATCCTTCCTCAACAAGTGTCGCGGGCCACGTCAGGCTTTCCGGCTTCGGGTATGGCTGGCCACGCAGGGAACGTAGCCCAACCTAGCTGATCCTTCCACACCCCGCGCCAGTCGTCGGCTTCGCCGGCACCTGACGCTGGACGTGCGGACCACGCCAGTCATTCCGGCTTCGAGTATGGCTGGCCACGCTAGGAACGTAGCGCTGATGATCCTGATGATCCTTCCTCAACAAGTGTCGCGGGCCACGTCAGGCTTTCCGGCTTCGGGAATGGCTGGCCACGCTAGGAACGTAGCGCAACCCAGCTGGTGATCCTTCCTCAACCATTGTCTCGGGCTACGCCAGGCATTCCGGCCTCGGGTATGGCTGGCCACGCTAGGAACGTAGCCTAGTCATGCTGGTGATCCTTCCTCACCCCGCGTCAGTCGTCGACCTCGCCGGCACTTGACGCTGGACGTGCGAGCCAATTTAGGCATTCCGGCTTCGGGAATGGCTGGCCACGCTAGGAACGTAGCCCAGCCTAGCTGGTGATTCTTCCTCAACCATTGTCTCGGGCTACGCCAGGCATTCCGGCCTCGGGTATGGCTCGCCACGCTAGGAACGTAGCCTAGTCATGCTGGTGATCCTTCCTCACCCCGCGCCAGTCGTCGGTTTCGCCGGCACCTCACGCTTGACGTGCGAGCCTCTTTAGGCATTCCGGCTTCGGGAATGGCTGGCCACGCTAGGAACGTAGCCTAGTCATGCTGGTGATCCTTCCTCACCCCGCGTCAGTCGTCAACCTCGCCGTCACCTAACGCTGGACGTGCGAGCCACTTCAGGCATTCCGGCTTCGGGAATGGCTGGCCACGCTAGGAACGTAGCCCAGCCTAGCTGGTGATCCTTCCTCAACAAGTGTCGCGGGCCACGTCAGGCTTTCCGGCTTAGGGAATGGCTGGCCACGCTAGGAACGTAGCGCAACCCAGCTGGTGATCCTTCCTCACCCCGCGTCAGTCGTCGACCTCGCCGGCACCAAACGCTGGACATGCGGACCACGCCAGTCATTCCGGCTTCGAGTATGGCTGGCCACGCTAGGAACGTAGCCCAACCTAGCTGATGATCCTTCCTCACCCCGCGTCAGTCGTCGACCTCGCCGGCACCAAACGCTGGACGTGCGAACCACTTTAGGCATTCCGGCTTCGGGAATGGCTGGCCACGCAAGGAACGTAGCCCAGTCATGCTGGTGATCCTTCCTCACCCCGCGTCAGTCGTCGACCTCGCCGGCACCAAACGCTGGACATGCGGACCACGCCAGTCATTCCGGCTTCGAGTATGGCTGGCCACGCTAGGAACGTAGCCCAACCTAGCTGATGATCCTTCCTCACCCCGCGTCAGTCGTCAACCTCGCCGGCACCTAACGCTGGACGTGCGAGCCACTTCAGGCATTCCGGCTTCGGGAATGGCTGGCCACGCTAGGAACGTAGCCCAGCCTAGCTGGTGATCCTTCCTCAACAAGTGTCGCGGGCCACGTCAGGCTTTCCGGCTTCGGGTATGGCTGGCCACGCTAGGAACGTAGCCCAACCTAGCTGATCCTTCCACACCCCGCGCCAGTCGTCGGCTTCGCCGGCACCTGACGCTGGACGTGCGAGCCACTTCAGGCATTCCGGCTTCGGGAATGGCTGGCCACGCTAGGAACGTAGCGCAACCCAGCTGGTGATCCTTCCTCAACCATTGTCTCGGGCTACGCCAGGCATTCCGGCCTCGGGTATGGCTCGCCACGCTAGAAACGTAGCCTAGTCATGCTGGTGATCCTTCCTCACCCCGCGTCAGTCGTCGACCTCGCCGGCACTTGACGCTGGACGTGCGAGCCACTTTAGGCATTCCGGCTTCGGGAATGGCTGGCCACGCTAGGAACGTAGCCCAGCCTAGCTGGTGATTCTTCCTCGACCATTGTCTCGGGCTACGCCAGGCATTCCGGCCTCGGGTATGGCTCGCCACGCTAGGAACGTAGCCTAGTCATGCTGGTGATCCTTCCTCACCCCGCGCCAGTCGTCGGCTTCGCCGGCACCTGACGCTTGAAGTGCGAGCCTCTTTAGGCATTCCGGCTTCGGGAATGGCTGGCCACGCTAGGAACGTAGCCTAGTCATGCTGGTGATCCTTCCTCACCCCGCGTCAGTCGTCAACCTCGCCGGCACCTAACGCTGGACGTGCGAGCCACTTCAGGCATTCCGGCTTCGGGAATGGCTGGCCACGCTAGGAACGTAGCCCAGCCTAGCTGGTGATCCTTCCTCAACAAGTGTCGCGGGCCACGTCAGGCTTTCCGGCTTCGGGTATGGCTGGCCACGCTAGGAACGTAGCCCAACCTAGCTGATCCTTCCACACCCCGCGCCAGTCGTCGGCTTCGCCGGCACCTGACGCTGGACGTGCGAGCCACTTTAGGCATTCCGGCTTCGGGAATGGCTGGCCACGCTAGGAACGTAGCCCAGTCATGCTGGTGACCCTTCCTCACCCCGCGTCAGTCGTCGACCTCGCCGGCACCAAACGCTGGACATGCGGACCACGCCAGTCATTCCGGCTTCGAGTATGGCTGGCCACGCTAGGAATGTAGCCCAACCTAGCTGATGATCCTTCCTCAACAAGTGTCGCGGGCCACGTCAGGCTTTCCGGCTTCGGGTATGGCTGGCCACGCTAGGAACGTAGCCCAGTCATGCTGGTGACCCTTCCTCACCCCGCGTCAGTCGTCGACCTCGCCGGCACCTGACTCTGGACGTGCGAGCCACTTTAGGCATTCCGGATTCGGGAATGGCTGGCCACGCTAGTAACGTAGCGCAACCCAGCTGGTGATCCTTCCTCAACCATTGTCTCGGGCTACGCCAGGCATTCCGGCCTTGGGTATGGCTCGCCACGCTTGGAACGTAGCCTAGTCACGCTGGTGATCCTTCCTCACCCCGCGCCAGTCGTCGGCTTCGCCGGCACCAAACGCTGGACATGCGGACCACGCCAGTCATTCCGGCTTCGAGTATGGCTGGCCACGCTAGGAACGTAGCCTAGTCATGCTGGTGATCCTTCCTCAACCAACGTCAGTCGTCGGCTTCGCCGGCACCTAACGCTGGACGTGCGAGCCACTTCAGGCATTCCGGTTTCGGGAATGGCTGGCCACGCTAGGAACGTAGTCCAGTCATGCTGGTGATCCTTCCTCAACCATTGTCTCGGGCTACGCCAGGCATTCCGGCCTCGGGTATGGCTCGCCACGCTTGGAACGTAGCCTAGTCACGCTGGTGATCCTTCCTCACCCCGCGCCAGTCGTCGGCTTCGCCGGCACCTGACGCTTGACGTGCGAGCCACTTTAGGCATTCCGGCTTCGGGAATGGCTGGCCACGCTAGGAACGTAGCGCAACCCAGCTGGTGATCCTTCCTCAACCATTGTCTCGGGCTACGCCAGGCATTCCGGCCTCGGGTATGGCTCGCCACGCTTGGAACGTAGCCTAGTCATGCTGGTGATCCTTCCTCACCCCGCGCCAGTCGTCGGCTTCGCCGGCACCTGACGCTTGACGTGCGAGCCACTTTAGGCATTCCGGCTTCGGGAATGGCTGGCCACGCTAGGAACGTAGTCCAGTCATGCTGGTGATCCTTCCTCACCCAACGTCAGTCGTCGGCTTCGCCGGCACCTAACGCTGGACGTGCGAGCCACTTTAGGCATTCCGGCTTCGGGAATGGCTGGCCACGCTAGGAACGTAGCCCAGTCATGCTGGTGACCCTTCCTCACCCCGCGTCAGTCGTCGACCTCGCCGGCACCAAACGCTGGACATGCGGACCACGCCAGTCATTCCGGCTTCGAGTATGGCTGGCCACGCTAGGAATGTAGCCCAACCTAGCTGATGATCCTTCCTCAACAAGTGTCGCAGGCCACGTCAGGCTTTCCGGCTTCGGGTATGGCTGGCCACGCTAGGAACGTAGCCCAGTCATGCTGGTGACCCTTCCTCACCCCGCGTCAGTCGTCGACCTCGCCGGCACCTAACGCTGGACGTGCGAGCCACTTCAGGCATTCCGGCTTCGGGAATGGCTGGCCACGCTAGGAACGTAGCCTAGTCATGCTGGTGATCCTTCGTCACCCCGCGTCAGTCGTCAACCTCGCCGGCACCTAACGCTGGACGTGCGAGCCACTTCAGGCATTCCGGCTTCGGGAATGGCTGGCCACGCTAGGAACGTAGCCCAGCCTAGCTGGTGATCCTTCCTCAACAAGTGTCGCGGACCACGTCAGGCTTTCCGGCTTCGGGTATGGCTGGCCACGCTAGGAACGTAGCCCAACCTAGCTGATCCTTCCACACCCCGCGCCAGTCGTCGGCTTCGCCGGCACCTGACGCTGGACGTGCGAGCCACTTCAGGCATTCCGGCTTCGGGAATGGCTGGCCACGCTAGGAACGTAGCCTAGTCATGCTGGTGACCCTTCCTCACCCCGCGTCAGTCGTCGACCTCGCCGGCACCAAACGCTGGACATGCGGACCACGCCAGTCATTCCGGCTTCGAGTATGGCTGGCCACGCTAGGAACGTAGCCCAGTCATGCTGGTGACCCTTCCTCACCCCGCGTCAGTCGTCGACCTCGCCGGCACCTGACTCTGGACGTGCGAGCCACTTTAGGCATTCCGGATTCGGGAATGGCTGGCCACGCTAGTAACGTAGCGCAACCCAGCTGGTGGTCCTTCCTCAACCATTGTCTCGGGCTACGCCAGGCATTCCGGCCTCGGGTATGGCTGGCCACGCTAGGAACGTAGCCTAGTCATGCTGGTGATCCTTCCTCAACCAACGTCAGTCGTCGGCTTCGCCGGCACCTAACGCTGGACGTGCGAGCCACTTCAGGCATTCCGGTTTCGGGAATGGCTGGCCACGCTAGGAACGTAGTCCAGTCATGCTGGTGATCCTTCCTCAACCATTGTCTCGGGCTACGCCAGGCATTCCGGCCTCGGGTATGGCTCGCCACGCTTGGAACGTAGCCTAGTCACGCTGGTGATCCTTCCTCACCCCGCGCCAGTCGTCGGCTTCGCCGGCACCTGACGCTTGACGTGCGAGCCACTTTAGGCATTCCGGCTTCGGGAATGGCTGGCCACGCTAGGAACGTAGTCCAGTCATGCTGGTGATCCTTCCTCACCCAACGTCAGTCGTCGGCTTCGCCGGCACCTAACGCTGGACGTGCGAGCCACTTCAGGCATTCCGGCTTCGGGAATGGCTGGCCACGCTAGGAACGTAGCCTAGTCATGCTGGTGATCCTTCCTCACCCCGCGTCAGTCGTCAACCTCGCCGGCACCTAACGCTGAACGTGCGAGCCACTTCAGGCATTCCGGCTTCGGGAATGGCTGGCCACGCTAGGAACGTAGCCCAGCCTAGCTGGTGATCCTTCCTCAACAAGTGTCGCGGGCCACGTCAGGCTTTCCGGCTTCGGGTATGGCTGGCCACGCTAGGAACGTAGCCCAACCTAGCTGATCCTTCCACACCCCGCGCCAGTCGTCGGCTTCGCCGGCACCTGACGCTGGACGTGCGAGCCACTTTAGGCATTCCGGCTTCGGGAATGGCTGGCCACGCTAGGAACGTAGCCCAGTCATGCTGGTGACCCTTCCTCACCCCGCGCCAGTCGTCCACCTCGCCGGCACCTGACGCTGGACATGCGGACCACGCCAGTCATTCCGGCTTCGAGTATGGCTGGCCACGCTAGGAATCGAAGCCGGAATGACTGGCGTGGTTCGCCGGCACCTGACGCTGGACGTGGGAGCCACTTTAGGCATTCCGGCTTCGGGAATGGCTGGCCACGCTAGGAACGTAGCCCAGTCATGCTGGTGATCCTTCCTCACCCAACGTCAGTCGTCGGCTTTGCCGGCACCTAAGGCTGGACGTGCGAGCCACTTCAGGCATTCCGGCTTCGGGAATGGCTGGCCACGCTAGTAACGTAGCGCAACCCAGCTGGTGATCCTTCCTCAACAAGTGTCGCGGGCCACGTCAGGCTTTCCGGCTTCGGGTATGGCTGGCCACGCAGGGAACGTAGCCCAACCTAGCTGATCCTTCCACACCCCGCGCCAGTCGTCGGCTTCGCCGGCACCTGACGCTGGACGTGCGGACCACGCCAGTCATTCCGGCTTCGAGTATGGCTGGCCACGCTAGGAACGTAGCGCTGATGATCCTGATGATCCTTCCTCAACAAGTGTCGCGGGCCACGTCAGGCTTTCCGGCTTCGGGAATGGCTGGCCACGCTAGGAACGTAGCGCAACCCAGCTGGTGATCCTTCCTCAACCATTGTCTCGGGCTACGCCAGGCATTCCGGCCTCGGGTATGGCTGGCCACGCTAGGAACGTAGCCTAGTCATGCTGGTGATCCTTCCTCACCCCGCGTCAGTCGTCGACCTCGCCGGCACTTGACGCTGGACGTGCGAGCCAATTTAGGCATTCCGGCTTCGGGAATGGCTGGCCACGCTAGGAACGTAGCCCAGCCTAGCTGGTGATTCTTCCTCAACCATTGTCTCGGGCTACGCCAGGCATTCCGGCCTCGGGTATGGCTCGCCACGCTAGGAACGTAGCCTAGTCATGCTGGTGATCCTTCCTCACCCCGCGCCAGTCGTCGGTTTCGCCGGCACCTCACGCTTGACGTGCGAGCCTCTTTAGGCATTCCGGCTTCGGGAATGGCTGGCCACGCTAGGAACGTAGCCTAGTCATGCTGGTGATCCTTCCTCACCCCGCGTCAGTCGTCAACCTCGCCGTCACCTAACGCTGGACGTGCGAGCCACTTCAGGCATTCCGGCTTCGGGAATGGCTGGCCACGCTAGGAACGTAGCCCAGCCTAGCTGGTGATCCTTCCTCAACAAGTGTCGCGGGCCACGTCAGGCTTTCCGGCTTAGGGAATGGCTGGCCACGCTAGGAACGTAGCGCAACCCAGCTGGTGATCCTTCCTCACCCCGCGTCAGTCGTCGACCTCGCCGGCACCAAACGCTGGACATGCGGACCACGCCAGTCATTCCGGCTTCGAGTATGGCTGGCCACGCTAGGAACGTAGCCCAACCTAGCTGATGATCCTTCCTCACCCCGCGTCAGTCGTCGACCTCGCCGGCACCAAACGCTGGACGTGCGAACCACTTTAGGCATTCCGGCTTCGGGAATGGCTGGCCACGCTAGGAACGTAGCCCAGTCATGCTGGTGATCCTTCCTCACCCCGCGTCAGTCGTCGACCTCGCCGGCACCAAACGCTGGACATGCGGACCACGCCAGTCATTCCGGCTTCGAGTATGGCTGGCCACGCTAGGAACGTAGCCCAACCTAGCTGATGATCCTTCCTCACCCCGCGTCAGTCGTCAACCTCGCCGGCACCTAACGCTGGACGTGCGAGCCACTTCAGGCATTCCGGCTTCGGGAATGGCTGGCCACGCTAGGAACGTAGCCCAGCCTAGCTGGTGATCCTTCCTCAACAAGTGTCGCGGGCCACGTCAGGCTTTCCGGCTTCGGGTATGGCTGGCCACGCTAGGAACGTAGCCCAACCTAGCTGATCCTTCCACACCCCGCGCCAGTCGTCGGCTTCGCCGGCACCTGACGCTGGACGTGCGAGCCACTTCAGGCATTCCGGCTTCGGGAATGGCTGGCCACGCTAGGAACGTAGCGCAACCCAGCTGGTGATCCTTCCTCAACCATTGTCTCGGGCTACGCCAGGCATTCCGGCCTCGGGTATGGCTCGCCACGCTAGGAACGTAGCCTAGTCATGCTGGTGATCCTTCCTCACCCCGCGTCAGTCGTCGACCTCGCCGGCACTTGACGCTGGACGTGCGAGCCACTTTAGGCATTCCGGCTTCGGGAATGGCTGGCCACGCTAGGAACGTAGCCCAGCCTAGCTGGTGATTCTTCCTCGACCATTGTCTCGGGCTACGCCAGGCATTCCGGCCTCGGGTATGGCTCGCCACGCTAGGAACGTAGCCTAGTCATGCTGGTGATCCTTCCTCACCCCGCGCCAGTCGTCGGCTTCGCCGGCACCTGACGCTTGACGTGCGAGCCTCTTTAGGCATTCCGGCTTCGGGAATGGCTGGCCACGCTAGGAACGTAGCCTAGTCATGCTGGTGATCCTTCCTCACCCCGCGTCAGTCGTCAACCTCGCCGGCACCTAACGCTGGACGTGCGAGCCACTTCAGGCATTCCGGCTTCGGGAATGGCTGGCCACGCTAGGAACGTAGCCCAGCCTAGCTGGTGATCCTTCCTCAACAAGTGTCGCGGGCCACGTCAGGCTTTCCGGCTTCGGGTATGGCTGGCCACGCTAGGAACGTAGCCCAACCTAGCTGATCCTTCCACACCCCGCGCCAGTCGTCGGCTTCGCCGGCACCTGACGCTGGACGTGCGAGCCACTTTAGGCATTCCGGCTTCGGGAATGGCTGGCCACGCTAGGAACGTAGCCCAGTCATGCTGGTGATCCTTCCTCACCCCGCGTCAGTCGTCGACCTCGCCGGCACCAAACGCTGGACATGCGGACCACGCCAGTCATTCCGGCTTCGAGTATGGCTGGCCACGCTAGGAACGTAGCCCAACCTAGCTGATGATCCTTCCTCACCCCGCGTCAGTCGTCGACCTCGCCGGCACCAAACGCTGGACGTGCGAACCACTTTAGGCATTCCGGCTTCGGGAATGGCTGGCCACGCTAGGAACGTAGCCCAGTCATGCTGGTGATCCTTCCTCACCCCGCGTCAGTCGTCGACCTCGCCGGCACCAAACGCTGGACATGCGGACCACGCCAGTCATTCCGGCTTCGAGTATGGCTGGCCACGCTAGGAACGTAGCCCAACCTAGCTGATGATCCTTCCTCACCCCGCGTCAGTCGTCAACCTCGCCGGCACCTAACGCTGGACGTGCGAGCCACTTCAGGCATTCCGGCTTCGGGAATGGCTGGCCACGCTAAGAACGTAGCCCAGCCTAGCTGGTGATCCTTCCTCAACAAGTGTCGCGGGCCACGTCAGGCTTTCCGGCTTCGGGTATGGCTGGCCACGCTAGGAACGTAGCCCAACCTAGCTGATCCTTCCACACCCCGCGCCAGTCGTCGGCTTCGCCGGCACCTGACGCTGGACTTGCGAGCCACTTCAGGCATTCCGGCTTCGGGAATGGCTGGCCACGCTAGGAACGTAGCGCAACCCAGCTGGTGTTCCTTCCTCAACCATTGTCTCGGGCTACGCCAGGCATTCCGGCCTCGGGTATGGCTCGCCACGCTAGGAACGTAGCCTAGCCATGCTGGTGATCCTTCCTCACCCCGCGACAGTCGTCGACCTCGCCGGCACCAAACGCTGGACATGCGGACCACGCCAGTCATTCCGGTTTCGAGTATGGCTGGCCACGCTAGGAACGTAGCCCAACCTAGCTGATGATCCTTCCTCACCCCGCGTCAGTCGTCAACCTCGCCGGCACCTAACGCTGGACGTGCGAGCCACTTCAGGCATTCCGGCTTCGGGAATGGCTGGCCACGCTAGGAACGTAGCGCAACCCAGCTGGTGATCCTTCCTCAACCATTGTCTCGGGCTACGCCAGGCATTCCGGCCTCGGGTATGGCTCGCCACGCTAGGAACGTAGCCTAGTCATGCTGGTGATCCTTCCTCACCCCGCGTCAGTCGTCGACCTCGCCGGCACCAAACGCTGGACATGCGGACCACGCCAGTCATTCCGGTTTCGAGTATGGCTGGCCACGCTAGGAACGTAGCCCAACCTAGCTGATCCTTCCACACCCCGCGCCAGTCGTCGGCTTCGCCGGCACCAAACGCTGGACGTGCGAACCACTTTAGGCATTCCGGCTTCGGGAATGGCTGGCCACGCTAGGAACGTAGCCCAGTCATGCTGGTGATCCTTCCTCACCCCGCGTCAGTCGTCGACCTCGCCGGCACCAAACGCTGGACATGCGGACCACGCCAGTCATTCCGGCTTCGAGTATGGCTGGCCACGCTAGGAACGTAGCCCAACCTAGCTGATGATCCTTCCTCACCCCGCGTCAGTCGTCGACCTCGCCGGCACCAAACGCTGGACGTGCGAACCACTTTAGGCATTCCGGCTTCGGGAATGGCTGGCCACGCTAGGAACGTAGCCCAGTCATGCTGGTGATCCTTCCTCACCCCGCGTCAGTCGTCGACCTCGCCGGCACCAAACGCTGGACATGCGGACCACGCCAGTCATTCCGGCTTCGAGTATGGCTGGCCACGCTAGGAACGTAGCCCAACCTAGCTGATGATCCTTCCTCACCCCGCGTCAGTCGTCAACCTCGCCGGCACCTAACGCTGGACGTGCGAGCCACTTCAGGCATTCCGGCTTCGGGAATGGCTGGCCACGCTAAGAACGTAGCCCAGCCTAGCTGGTGATCCTTCCTCAACAAGTGTCGCGGGCCACGTCAGGCTTTCCGGCTTCGGGTATGGCTGGCCACGCTAGGAACGTAGCCCAACCTAGCTGATCCTTCCACACCCCGCGCCAGTCGTCGGCTTCGCCGGCACCTGACGCTGGACTTGCGAGCCACTTCAGGCATTCCGGCTTCGGGAATGGCTGGCCACGCTAGGAACGTAGCGCAACCCAGCTGGTGTTCCTTCCTCAACCATTGTCTCGGGCTACGCCAGGCATTCCGGCCTCGGGTATGGCTCGCCACGCTAGGAACGTAGCCTAGCCATGCTGGTGATCCTTCCTCACCCCGCGACAGTCGTCGACCTCGCCGGCACCAAACGCTGGACATGCGGACCACGCCAGTCATTCCGGTTTCGAGTATGGCTGGCCACGCTAGGAACGTAGCCCAACCTAGCTGATGATCCTTCCTCACCCCGCGTCAGTCGTCAACCTCGCCGGCACCTAACGCTGGACGTGCGAGCCACTTCAGGCATTCCGGCTTCGGGAATGGCTGGCCACGCTAGGAACGTAGCGCAACCCAGCTGGTGATCCTTCCTCAACCATTGTCTCGGGCTACGCCAGGCATTCCGGCCTCGGGTATGGCTCGCCACGCTAGGAACGTAGCCTAGTCATGCTGGTGATCCTTCCTCACCCCGCGTCAGTCGTCGACCTCGCCGGCACCAAACGCTGGACATGCGGACCACGCCAGTCATTCCGGTTTCGAGTATGGCTGGCCACGCTAGGAACGTAGCCCAACCTAGCTGATCCTTCCACACCCCGCGCCAGTCGTCGGCTTCGCCGGCACCAAACGCTGGACGTGCGAACCACTTTAGGCATTCCGGCTTCGGGAATGGCTGGCCACGCTAGGAACGTAGCCCAGTCATGCTGGTGATCCTTCCTCACCCCGCGTCAGTCGTCGACCTCGCCGGCACCAAACGCTGGACATGCGGACCACGCCAGTCATTCCGGCTTCGAGTATGGCTGGCCACGCTAGGAACGTAGCCCAACCTAGCTGATGATCCTTCCTCACCCCGCGTCAGTCGTCAACCTCGCCGGCACCTAACGCTGGACGTGCGAGCCACTTCAGGCATTCCGGCTTCGGGAATGGCTGGCCACGCTAGGAACGTAGCCCAGCCTAGCTGGTGATCCTTCCTCAACAAGTGTCGCGGGCCAAGTCAGGCTTTCCGGCTTCGGGTATGGCTGGCCACGCTAGGAACGTAGCCCAACCTAGCTGATCCTTCCACACCCCGCGCCAGTCGTCGGCTTCGCCGGCACCTGACGCTGGACGTGCGAGCCACTTCAGGCATTCCGGCTTCGGGAATGGCTGGCCACGCTAGGAACGTAGCGCAACCCAGCTGGTGTTCCTTCCTCAACCATTGTCTCGGGCTACGCCAGGCATTCCGGCCTCGGGTATGGCTCGCCACGCTAGGAACGTAGCCTAGTCATGCTGGTGATCCTTCCTCACCCCGCGACAGTCGTCGACCTCGCCGGCACCAAACGCTGGACATGCGGACCACGCCAGTCATTCCGGTTTCGAGTATGGCTGGCCACGCTAGGAACGTAGCCCAACCTAGCTGATGATCCTTCCTCACCCCGCGTCAGTCGTCAACCTCGCCGGCACCTAACGCTGGACGTGCGAGCCACTTCAGGCATTCCGGCTTCGGGAATGGCTGGCCACGCTAGGAACGTAGCGCAACCCAGCTGGTGATCCTTCCTCAACCATTGTCTCGGGCTACGCCAGGCATTCCGGCCTCGGGTATGGCTCGCCACGCTAGGAACGTAGCCTAGTCATGCTGGTGATCCTTCCTCACCCCGCGTCAGTCGTCGACCTCGCCGGCACCAAACGCTGGACATGCGGACCACGCCAGTCATTCCGGTTTCGAGTATGGCTGGCCACGCTAGGAACGTAGCCCAACCTAGCTGATCCTTCCACACCCCGCGCCAGTCGTCGGCTTCGCCGGCACCTGACGCTGGACGTGCGAGCCACTTTAGGCATTCCGGCTTCGGGAATGGCTGGCCACGCTAGGAACGTAGCCCAGTCATGCTGGTGACCCTTCCTCACCCCGCGTCAGTCGTCGACCTCGCCGGCACCAAACGCTGGACATGCGGACCACGCCAGTCATTCCGGCTTCGAGTATGGCTGGCCACGCTAGGAACGTAGCCCAACCTAGCTGATGATCCTTCCTCACCCCGCGTCAGTCGTCAACCTCGCCGGCACCTAACGCTGGACGTGCGAGCCACTTCAGGCATTCCGGCTTCGGGAATGGCTGGCCACGCTAGGAACGTAGCGCAACCCAGCTGGTGATCCTTCCTCAACCATTGTCTCGGGCTACGCCAGGCATTACGGCCTCGGGTATGGCTCGCCACGCTAGGAACGTAGCCTAGTCATGCTGGTGATCCTTCCTCACCCCGCGTCAGTCGTCGACCTCGCCGGCACCAAACGCTGGACATGCGGACCACGCCAGTCATTCCGGTTTCGAGTATGGCTGGCCACGCTAGGAACGTAGCCCAACCTAGCTGATCCTTCCACACCCCGCGCCAGTCGTCGGCTTCGCCGGCACCTGACGCTGGACGTGCGAGCCACTTTAGGCATTCCGGCTCCGGGAATGGCTGGCCACGCTAGGAACGTAGCCCAGTCATGCTGGTGACCCTTCCTCACCCCGCGTCAGTCGTCGACCTCGCCGGCACCAAACGCTGGACATGCGGACCACGCCAGTCATTCCGGCTTCGAGTATGGCTGGCCACGCTTGGAACGTAGCCTAGTCATGCTGGTGATCCTTCCTCACCCCGCGCCAGTCGTCGGCTTCGCCGGCACCTGACGCTTGACGTGCGAGCCACTTTAGGCATTCCGGCTTCGGGAATGGCTGGCCACGCTAGGAACGTAGTCCAGTCATGCTGGTGATCCTTCCTCACCCAACGTCAGTCGTCGGCTTCGCCGGCACCTAACGCTGGACGTGCGAGCCACTTCAGGCATTCCGGCTTCGGGAATGGCTGGCCACGCTAGGAACGTAGCCCAACCTAGCTGATCCTTCCACACCCCGCGCCAGTCGTCGGCTTCGCCGGCACCTGACGCTGGAC
Source organism: Heligmosomoides polygyrus polygyrus (assembly GCA_947396885.1). Taxonomy (NCBI): domain Eukaryota; kingdom Metazoa; phylum Nematoda; class Chromadorea; order Rhabditida; family Heligmosomidae; genus Heligmosomoides; species Heligmosomoides polygyrus. The sequence goes on from OX377206.1 coordinate 44,409,297, forward strand.
GTGCGAGCCACTTCAGGCATTCCGGCTTCGGGAATGGCTGGCCACGCTAGGAACGTAGCGCAACCCAGCTGGTGTTCCTTCCTCAACCATTGTCTCGGGCTACGCCAGGCATTCCGGCCTCGGGTATGGCTCGCCACGCTAGGAACGTAGCCTAGTCATGCTGGTGATCCTTCCTCACCCCGCGACAGTCGTCGACCTCGCCGGCACCAAACGCTGGACATGCGGACCACGCCAGTCATTCCGGTTTCGAGTATGGCTGGCCACGCTAGGAACGTAGCCCAACCTAGCTGATGATCCTTCCTCACCCCGCGTCAGTCGTCAACCTCGCCGGCACCTAACGCTGGACGTGCGAGCCACTTCAGGCATTCCGGCTTCGGGAATGGCTGGCCACGCTAGGAACGTAGCGCAACCCAGCTGGTGATCCTTCCTCAACCATTGTCTCGGGCTACGCCAGGCATTCCGGCCTCGGGTATGGCTCGCCACGCTAGGAACGTAGCCTAGTCATGCTGGTGATCCTTCCTCACCCCGCGTCAGTCGTCGACCTCGCCGGCACCAAACGCTGGACATGCGGACCACGCCAGTCATTCCGGTTTCGAGTATGGCTGGCCACGCTAGGAACGTAGCCCAACCTAGCTGATCCTTCCACACCCCGCGCCAGTCGTCGGCTTCGCCGGCACCTGACGCTGGACGTGCGAGCCACTTTAGGCATTCCGGCTTCGGGAATGGCTGGCCACGCTAGGAACGTAGCCCAGTCATGCTGGTGACCCTTCCTCACCCCGCGTCAGTCGTCGACCTCGCCGGCACCAAACGCTGGACATGCGGACCACGCCAGTCATTCCGGCTTCGAGTATGGCTGGCCACGCTAGGAACGTAGCCCAACCTAGCTGATGATCCTTCCTCACCCCGCGTCAGTCGTCAACCTCGCCGGCACCTAACGCTGGACGTGCGAGCCACTTCAGGCATTCCGGCTTCGGGAATGGCTGGCCACGCTAGGAACGTAGCGCAACCCAGCTGGTGATCCTTCCTCAACCATTGTCTCGGGCTACGCCAGGCATTCCGGCCTCGGGTATGGCTCGCCACGCTAGGAACGTAGACTAGTCATGCTGGTGATCCTTCCTCACCCCGCGTCAGTCGTCGACCTCGCCGGCACCAAACGCTGGACATGCGGACCACGCCAGTCATTCCGGTTTCGAGTATGGCTGGCCACGCTAGGAACGTAGCCCAACCTAGCTGATCCTTCCACACCCCGCGCCAGTCGTCGGCTTCGCCGGCACCTGACGCTGGACGTGCGAGCCACTTTAGGCATTCCGGCTTCGGGAATGGCTGGCCACGCTAGGAACGTAGCCCAGTCATGCTGGTGACCCTTCCTCACCCCGCGTCAGTCGTCGACCTCGCCGGCACCAAACGCTGGACATGCGGACCACGCCAGTCATTCCGGCTTCGAGTATGGCTGGCCACGCTTGGAACGTAGCCTAGTCATGCTGGTGATCCTTCCTCACCCCGCGCCAGTCGTCGGCTTCGCCGGCACCTGACGCTTGACGTGCGAGCCACTTTAGGCATTCCGGCTTCGGGAATGGCTGGCCACGCTAGGAACGTAGTCCAGTCATGCTGGTGATCCTTCCTCACCCAACGTCAGTCGTCGGCTTCGCCGGCACCTAACGCTGGACGTGCGAGCCACTTCAGGCATTCCGGCTTCGGGAATGGCTGGCCACGCTAGGAACGTAGCCTAGTCATGCTGGTGATCCTTCCTCACCCCGCGTCAGTCGTCAACCTCGCCGGCACCTAACGCTGGACGTGCGAGCCACTTCAGGCATTCCGGCTTCGGGAATGGCTGGCCACGCTAGGAACGTAGCCCAGCCTAGCTGGTGATCCTTCCTCAACAAGTGTCGCGGGCCACGTCAGGCTTTCCGGCTTCGGGTATGGCTGGCCACGCTAGGAACGTAGCCCAACCTAGCTGATCCTTCCACACCCCGCGCCAGTCGTCGGCTTCGCCGGCACCTGACGCTGGACGTGCGAGCCACTTTAGGCATTCCGGCTTCGGGAATGGCTGGCCACGCTAGGAACGTAGCCTAGTCATGCTGGTGATCCTTCCTCACCCCGCGTCAGTCGTCAACCTCGCCGGCACCTAACGCTGGACATGCGGACCACGCCAGTCATTCCGGCTTCGAGTATGGCTGGCCACGCCTGGAATGTAGCCCAACCTAGCTGATGATCCTTCCTCAACAAGTGTCGCGGGCCACGTCAGGCTTTCCGGCTTCGGGTATGGCTGGCCACGCTAGGAACGTAGCCCAGTCATGCTGGTGACCCTTCCTCACCCCGCGTCAGTCGTCGACCTCGCCGGCACCTAACGCTGGACGTGCGAGCCACTTCAGGCATTCCGGCTTCGGGAATGGCTGGCCACGCTAGGAACGTAGCCTAGTCATGCTGGTGATCCTTCCTCACCCCGCGTCAGTCGTCAACCTCGCCGGCACCTAACGCTGGACGTGCGAGCCACTTCAGGCATTCCGGCTTCGGGAATGGCTGGCCACGCTAGGAACGTAGCCCAGCCTAGCTGGTGATCCTTCCTCAACAAGTGTCGCGGGCCACGTCAGGCTTTCCGTCTTCGGGTATGGCTGGCCACGCTATGAACGTAGCCCAACCTAGCTGATCCTTCCACACCCCGCGCCAGTCGTCGGCTTCGCCGGCACCTGACGCTGGACGTGCGAGCCACTTTAGGCATTCCGGCTTCGGGAATGGCTGGCCACGCTAGGAACGTAGCCCAGTCATGCTGGTGACCCTTCCTCACCCCGCGTCAGTCGTCGACCTCGTCGGCACCAAACGCTGGACGTGCGAGCCACTTCAGGCATTCCGGCTTCGGGAATGGCTGGCCACGCTAGGAACGTAGCCTAGTCATGCTGGTGACCCTTCCTCACCCCGCGTCAGTCGTCGACCTCGCCGGCACCAAACGCTGGACATGCGGACCACGCCAGTCATTCCGGCTTCGAGTATGGCTGGCCACGCTAGGAACGTAGCCCAGTCATGCTGGTGACCCTTCCTCACCCCGCGTCAGTCGTCGACCTCGCCGGCACCTGACTCTGGACGTGCGAGCCACTTTAGGCATTCCGGATTCGGGAATGGCTGGCCACGCTAGTAACGTAGCGCAACCCAGCTGGTGATCCTTCCTCAACCATTGTCTCGGGCTACGCCAGGCATTCCGGCCTCGGGTATGGCTGGCCACGCTAGGAACGTAGCCTAGTCATGCTGGTGATCCTTCCTCAACCAACGTCAGTCGTCGGCTTCGCCGGCACCTAACGCTGGACGTGCGAGCCACTTCAGGCATTCCGGCTTCGGGAATGGCTGGCCACGCTAGGAACGTAGCCCAGCCTAGCTGGTGATCCTTCCTCAACAAGTGTCGCGGGCCACGTCAGGCTTTCCGGCTTCGGGTATCGCTGGCCACGCTAGGAACGTAGCCCAACCTAGCTGATCCTTCCACACCCCGCGCCAGTCGTCGGCTTCGCCGGCACCTGACGCTGGACGTGCGAGCCACTTCAGGCATTCCGGCTTCGGGAATGGCTGGCCACGCTAGGAACGTAGCGCAACCCAGCTGGTGTTCCTTCCTCAACCATTGTCTCGGGCTACGCCAGGCATTCCGGCCTCGGGTATGGCTCGCCACGCTAGGAACGTAGCCTAGTCATGCTGGTGATCCTTCCTCACCCCGCGACAGTCGTCGACCTCGCCGGCACCAAACGCTGGACATGCGGACCACGCCAGTCATTCCGGTTTCGAGTATGGCTGGCCACGCTAGGAACGTAGCCCAACCTAGCTGATGATCCTTCCTCACCCCGCGTCAGTCGTCAACCTCGCCGGCACCTAACGCTGGACGTGCGAGCCACTTCAGGCATTCCGGCTTCGGGAATGGCTGGCCACGCTAGGAACGTAGCGCAACCCAGCTGGTGATCCTTCCTCAACCATTGTCTCGGGCTACGCCAGGCATTCCGGCCTCGGGTATGGCTCGCCACGCTAGGAACGTAGCCTAGTCATGCTGGTGATCCTTCCTCACCCCGCGTCAGTCGTCGACCTCGCCGGCACCAAACGCTGGACATGCGGACCACGCCAGTCATTCCGGTTTCGAGTATGGCTGGCCACGCTAGGAACGTAGCCCAACCTAGCTGATCCTTCCACACCCCGCGCCAGTCGTCGGCTTCGCCGGCACCTGACGCTGGACGTGCGAGCCACTTTAGGCATTCCGGCTTCGGGAATGGCTGGCCACGCTAGGAACGTAGCCCAGTCATGCTGGTGACCCTTCCTCACCCCGCGTCAGTCGTCGACCTCGTCGGCACCAAACGCTGGACGTGCGAGCCACTTCAGGCATTCCGGCTTCGGGAATGGCTGGCCACGCTAGGAACGTAGCCTAGTCATGCTGGTGACCCTTCCTCACCCCGCGTCAGTCGTCGACCTCGCCGGCACCAAACGCTGGACATGCGGACCACGCCAGTCATTCCGGCTTCGAGTATGGCTGGCCACGCTAGGAACGTAGCCCAGTCATGCTGGTGACCCTTCCTCACCCCGCGTCAGTCGTCGACCTCGCCGGCACCTGACTCTGGACGTGCGAGCCACTTTAGGCATTCCGGATTCGGGAATGGCTGGCCACGCTAGTAACGTAGCGCAACCCAGCTGGTGATCCTTCCTCAACCATTGTCTCGGGCTACGCCAGGCATTCCGGCCTCGGGTATGGCTGGCCACGCTAGGAACGTAGCCTAGTCATGCTGGTGATCCTTCCTCAACCAACGTCAGTCGTCGGCTTCGCCGGCACCTAACGCTGGACGTGCGAGCCACTTCAGGCATTCCGGCATCGGGAATGGCTGGCAACGCTAGGAACGTAGCCCAGCCTAGCTGGTGATCCTTCCTCAACAAGTGTCACGGGCCACGTCAGGCTTTCCGGCTTCGGGTATCGCTGGCCACGCTAGGAACGTAGCCCAACCTAGCTGATCCTTCCACACCCCGCGCCAGTCGTCGGCTTCGCCGGCACCTGACGCTGGACGTGCGAGCCACTTTAGGCATTCCGGCTTCGGGAATGGCTGGCCACGCTAGGAACGTAGCGCAACCCAGCTGGTGTCCCTTCCTCAACCATTGTCTCGGGCTACGCCAGGCATTCCGGCCTCGGGTATGGCTCGCCACGCTAGGAACGTAGCCTAGTCATGCTGGTGATCCTTCCTCACCCCGCGACAGTCGTCGACCTCGCCGGCACCAAACGCTGGACATGCGGACCACGCCAGTCATTCCGGTTTCGAGTATGGCTGGCCACGCTAGGAACGTAGCCCAACCTAGCTGATGATCCTTCCTCACCCCGCGTCAGTCGTCAACCTCGCCGGCACCTAACGCTGGACGTGCGAGCCACTTCAGGCATTCCGGCTTCGGGAATGGCTGGCCACGCTAGGAACGTAGCGCAACCCAGCTGGTGATCCTTCCTCAACCATTGTCTCGGGCTACGCCAGGCATTCCGGCCTCGGGTATGGCTCGCCACGCTAGGAACGTAGCCTAGTCATGCTGGTGATCCTTCCTCACCCCGCGTCAGTCGTCGACCTCGCCGGCACCAAACGCTGGACATGCGGACCACGCCAGTCATTCCGGTTTCGAGTATGGCTGGCCACGCTAGGAACGTAGCCCAACCTAGCTGATCCTTCCACACCCCGCGCCAGTCGTCGGCTTCGCCGGCACCTGACGCTGGACGTGCGAGCCACTTTAGGCATTCCGGCTTCGGGAATGGCTGGCCACGCTAGGAACGTAGCCCAGTCATGCTGGTGACCCTTCCTCACCCCGCGTCAGTCGTCGACCTCGCCGGCACCAAACGCTGGACATGCGGACCACGCCAGTCATTCCGGCTTCGAGTATGGCTGGCCACGCTAGGAACGTAGCCCAACCTAGCTGATGATCCTTCCTCACCCCGCGTCAGTCGTCAACCTCGCCGGCACCTAACGCTGGACGTGCGAGCCACTTCAGGCATTCCGGCTTCGGGAATGGCTGGCCACGCTAGGAACGTAGCGCAACCCAGCTGGTGATCCTTCCTCAACCATTGTCTCGGGCTACGCCAGGCATTCCGGCCTCGGGTATGGCTCGCCACGCTAGGAACGTAGCCTAGTCATGCTGGTGATCCTTCCTCACCCCGCGTCAGTCGTCGACCTCGCCGGCACCAAACGCTGGACATGCGGACCACGCCAGTCATTCCGGTTTCGAGTATGGCTGGCCACGCTAGGAACGTAGCCCAACCTAGCTGATCCTTCCACACCCCGCGCCAGTCGTCGGCTTCGCCGGCACCTGACGCTGGACGTGCGAGCCACTTTAGGCATTCCGGCTTCGGGAATGGCTGGCCACGCTAGGAACGTAGCCCAGTCATGCTGGTGACCCTTCCTCACCCCGCGTCAGTCGTCGACCTCGCCGGCACCAAACGCTGGACATGCGGACCACGCCAGTCATTCCGGCTTCGAGTATGGCTGGCCACGCTTGGAACGTAGCCTAGTCATGCTGGTGATCCTTCCTCACCCCGCGCCAGTCGTCGGCTTCGCCGGCACCTGACGCTTGACGTGCGAGCCACTTTAGGCATTCCGGCTTCGGGAATGGCTGGCCACGCTAGGAACGTAGTCCAGTCATGCTGGTGATCCTTCCTCACCCAACGTCAGTCGTCGGCTTCGCCGGCACCTAACGCTGGACGTGCGAGCCACTTCAGGCATTCCGGCTTCGGGAATGGCTGGCCACGCTAGGAACGTAGCCTAGTCATGCTGGTGATCCTTCCTCACCCCGCGTCAGTCGTCAACCTCGCCGGCACCTAACGCTGGACGTGCGAGCCACTTCAGGCATTCCGGCTTCGGGAATGGCTGGCCACGCTAGGAACGTAGCCCAGCCTAGCTGGTGATCCTTCCTCAACAAGTGTCGCGGGCCACGTCAGGCTTTCCGGCTTCGGGTATGGCTGGCCACGCTAGGAACGTAGCCCAACCTAGCTGATCCTTCCACACCCCGCGCCAGTCGTCGGCTTCGCCGGCACCTGACGCTGGACGTGCGAGCCACTTTAGGCATTCCGGCTTCGGGAATGGCTGGCCACGCTAGGAACGTAGCCTAGTCATGCTGGTGATCCTTCCTCACCCCGCGTCAGTCGTCAACCTCGCCGGCACCTAACGCTGGACATGCGGACCACGCCAGTCATTCCGGCTTCGAGTATGGCTGGCCACGCCTGGAATGTAGCCCAACCTAGCTGATGATCCTTCCTCAACAAGTGTCGCGGGCCACGTCAGGCTTTCCGGCTTCGGGTATGGCTGGCCACGCTAGGAACGTAGCCCAGTCATGCTGGTGACCCTTCCTCACCCCGCGTCAGTCGTCGACCTCGCCGGCACCTGACGCTGGACGTGCGAGCCACTTTAGGCATTCCGGCTTCGGGAATGGCTGGCCACGCTAGGAACGTAGCCCAGTCATGCTGGTGACCCTTCCTCACCCCGCGTCAGTCGTCGACCTCGCCGGCACCAAACGCTGGACATGCGGACCACGCCAGTCATTCCGGCTTCGAGTATGGCTGGCCACGCTTGGAACGTAGCCTAGTCATGCTGGTGATCCTTCCTCACCCCGCGCCAGTCGTCGGCTTCGCCGGCACCTGACGCTTGACGTGCGAGCCACTTTAGGCATTCCGGCTTCGGGAATGGCTGGCCACGCTAGGAACGTAGTCCAGTCATGCTGGTGATCCTTCCTCACCCAACGTCAGTCGTCGGCTTCGCCGGCACCTAACGCTGGACGTGCGAGCCACTTCAGGCATTCCGGCTTCGGGAATGGCTGGCCACGCTAGGAACGTAGCCTAGTCATGCTGGTGATCCTTCCTCACCCCGCGTCAGTCGTCAACCTCGCCGGCACCTAACGCTGGACGTGCGAGCCACTTCAGGCATTCCGGCTTCGGGAATGGCTGGCCACGCTAGGAACGTAGCCCAGCCTAGCTGGTGATCCTTCCTCAACAAGTGTCGCGGGCCACGTCAGGCTTTCCGGCTTCGGGTATGGCTGGCCACGCTAGGAACGTAGCCCAACCTAGCTGATCCTTCCACACCCCGCGCCAGTCGTCGGCTTCGCCGGCACCTGACGCTGGACGTGCGAGCCACTTTAGGCATTCCGGCTTCGGGAATGGCTGGCCACGCTAGGAACGTAGCCCAGTCATGCTGGTGACCCTTCCTCACCCCGCGTCAGTCGTCGACCTCGCCGGCACCAAACGCTGGACATGCGGACCACGCCAGTCATTCCGGCTTCGAGTATGGCTGGCCACGCTAGGAACGTAGCCCAACCTAGCTGATGATCCTTCCTCACCCGCGTCAGTCGTCAACCTCGCCGGCACCTAACGCTGGACGTGCGAGCCACTTCAGGCATTCCGGCTTCGGGAATGGCTGGCCACGCTAGGAACGTAGCGCAACCCAGCTGGTGATCCTTCCTCAACCATTGTCTCGGGCTACGCCAGGCATTCCGGCCTCGGGTATGGCTCGCCACGCTAGGAACGTAGCCTAGTCATGCTGGTGATCCTTCCTCACCCCGCGTCAGTCGTCGACCTCGCCGGCACCAAACGCTGGACATGCGGACCACGCCAGTCATTCCGGTTTCGAGTATGGCTGGCCACGCTAGGAACGTAGCCCAACCTAGCTGATCCTTCCACACCCCGCGCCAGTCGTCGGCTTCGCCGGCACCTGACGCTGGACGTGCGAGCCACTTCAGGCATTCCGGCTTCGGGAATGGCTGGCCACGCTAGGAACGTAGCCCAGCCTAGCTGGTGATCCTTCCTCAACAAGTGTCGCGGGCCACGTCAGGCTTTCCGGCTTCGGGTATGGCTGGCCACGCTAGGAACGTAGCCCAACCTAGCTGATCCTTCCACACCCCGCGCCAGTCGTCGGCTTCGCCGGCACCTGACGCTGGACGTGCGAGCCACTTTAGGCATTCCGGCTTCGGGAATGGCTGGCCACGCTAGGAACGTAGCCCAGTCATGCTGGTGACCCTTCCTCACCCCGCGTCAGTCGTCAACCTCGCCGGCACCTAACGCTGGACATGCGGACCACGCCAGTCATTCCGGCTTCGAGTATGGCTGGCCACGCCTGGAATGTAGCCCAACCTAGCTGATGATCCTTCCTCAACAAGTGTCGCGGGCCACGTCAGGCTTTCCGGCTTCGGGTATGGCTGGCCACGCTAGGAACGTAGCCCAGTCATGCTGGTGACCCTTCCTCACCCCGCGTCAGTCGTCGACCTCGCCGGCACCTGACGCTGGACGTGCGAGCCACTTTAGGCATTCCGGCTTCGGGAATGGCTGGCCACGCTAGGAACGTAGCCCAGTCATGCTGGTGACCCTTCCTCACCCCGCGTCAGTCGTCGACCTCGCCGGCACCAAACGCTGGACATGCGGACCACGCCAGTCATTCCGGCTTCGAGTATGGCTGGCCACGCTTGGAACGTAGCCTAGTCATGCTGGTGATCCTTCCTCACCCCGCGCCAGTCGTCGGCTTCGCCGGCACCTGACGCTTGACGTGCGAGCCACTTTAGGCATTCCGGCTTCGGGAATGGCTGGCCACGCTAGGAACGTAGTCCAGTCATGCTGGTGATCCTTCCTCACCCAACGTCAGTCGTCGGCTTCGCCGGCACCTAACGCTGGACGTGCGAGCCACTTCAGGCATTCCGGCTTCGGGAATGGCTGGCCACGCTAGGAACGTAGCCTAGTCATGCTGGTGATCCTTCCTCACCCCGCGTCAGTCGTCAACCTCGCCGGCACCTAACGCTGGACGTGCGAGCCACTTCAGGCATTCCGGCTTCGGGAATGGCTGGCCACGCTAGGAACGTAGCCCAGCCTAGCTGGTGATCCTTCCTCAACAAGTGTCGCGGGCCACGTCAGGCTTTCCGGCTTCGGGTATGGCTGGCCACGCTAGGAACGTAGCCCAACCTAGCTGATCCTTCCACACCCCGCGCCAGTCGTCGGCTTCGCCGGCACCTGACGCTGGACGTGCGAGCCACTTTAGGCATTCCGGCTTCGGGAATGGCTGGCCACGCTAGGAACGTAGCCTAGTCATGCTGGTGATCCTTCCTCACCCCGCGTCAGTCGTCAACCTCGCCGGCACCTAACGCTGGACATGCGGACCACGCCAGTCATTCCGGCTTCGAGTATGGCTGGCCACGCCTGGAATGTAGCCCAACCTAGCTGATGATCCTTCCTCAACAAGTGTCGCGGGCCACGTCAGGCTTTCCGGCTTCGGGTATGGCTGGCCACGCTAGGAACGTAGCCCAGTCATGCTGGTGACCCTTCCTCACCCCGCGTCAGTCGTCGACCTCGCCGGCACCTAACGCTGGACGTGCGAGCCACTTCAGGCATTCCGGCTTCGGGAATGGCTGGCCACGCTAGGAACGTAGCCTAGTCATGCTGGTGATCCTTCCTCACCCCGCGCCAGTCGTCGGCTTCGCCGGCACCTGACGCTTGACGTGCGAGCCACTTTAGGCATTCCGGCTTCGGGAATGGCTGGCCACGCTAGGAACGTAGTCCAGTCATGCTGGTGATCCTTCCTCACCCAACGTCAGTCGTCGGCTTCGCCGGCACCTAACGCTGGACGTGCGAGCCACTTCAGGCATTCCGGCTTCGGGAATGGCTGGCCACGCTAGGAACGTAGCCTAGTCATGCTGGTGATCCTTCCTCACCCCGCGTCAGTCGTCAACCTCGCCGGCACCTAACGCTGGACGTGCGAGCCACTTCAGGCATTCCGGCTTCGGGAATGGCTGGCCACGCTAGGAACGTAGCCCAGCCTAGCTGGTGATCCTTCCTCAACAAGTGTCGCGGGCCACGTCAGGCTTTCCGGCTTCGGGTATGGCTGGCCACGCTAGGAACGTAGCCCAACCTAGCTGATCCTTCCACACCCCGCGCCAGTCGTCGGCTTCGCCGGCACCTGACGCTGGACGTGCGAGCCACTTTAGGCATTCCGGCTTCGGGAATGGCTGGCCACGCTAGGAACGTAGCCTAGTCATGCTGGTGATCCTTCCTCACCCCGCGTCAGTCGTCAACCTCGCCGGCACCTAACGCTGGACATGCGGACCACGCCAGTCATTCCGGCTTCGAGTATGGCTGGCCACGCCTGGAATGTAGCCCAACCTAGCTGATGATCCTTCCTCAACAAGTGTCGCGGGCCACGTCAGGCTTTCCGGCTTCGGGTATGGCTGGCCACGCTAGGAACGTAGCCCAGTCATGCTGGTGACCCTTCCTCACCCCGCGTCAGTCGTCGACCTCGCCGGCACCTGACGCTGGACGTGCGAGCCACTTTAGGCATTCCGGCTTCGGGAATGGCTGGCCACGCTAGGAACGTAGCCCAGTCATGCTGGTGACCCTTCCTCACCCCGCGTCAGTCGTCGACCTCGCCGGCACCAAACGCTGGACATGCGGACCACGCCAGTCATTCCGGCTTCGAGTATGGCTGGCCACGCTTGGAACGTAGCCTAGTCATGCTGGTGATCCTTCCTCACCCCGCGCCAGTCGTCGGCTTCGCCGGCACGTGACGCTGGACGTGCGAGCCACTTCAGGCATTCCGGCTTCGGGAATGGCTGGCCACGCTAGGAACGTAGCCTAGTCATGCTGGTGATCCTTCCTCACCCCGCGTCAGTCGTCAACCTCGCCGGCACCTAACGCTGGACGTGCGAGCCACTTCAGGCATTCCGGCTTCGGGAATGGCTGGCCACGCTAGGAACGTAGCCCAGCCTAGCTGGTGATCCTTCCTCAACAAGTGTCGCGGGCCACGTCAGGCTTTCCGGCTTCGGGTATGGCTGGCCACGCTAGGAACGTAGCCCAACCTAGCTGATCCTTCCACACCCCGCGCCAGTCGTCGGCTTCGCCGGCACCTGACGCTGGACGTGCGAGCCACTTTAGGCATTCCGGCTTCGGGAATGGCTGGCCACGCTAGGAACGTAGCCTAGTCATGCTGGTGATCCTTCCTCACCCCGCGTCAGTCGTCAACCTCGCCGGCACCTAACGCTGGACATGCGGACCACGCCAGTCATTCCGGCTTCGAGTATGGCTGGCCACGCCTGGAATGTAGCCCAACCTAGCTGATGATCCTTCCTCAACAAGTGTCGCGGGCCACGTCAGGCTTTCCGGCTTCGGGTATGGCTGGCCACGCTAGGAACGTAGCCCAGTCATGCTGGTGACCCTTCCTCACCCCGCGTCAGTCGTCGACCTCGCCGGCACCTAACGCTGGACGTGCGAGCCACTTCAGGCATTCCGGCTTCGGGAATGGCTGGCCACGCTAGGAACGTAGCCTAGTCATGCTGGTGATCCTTCCTCACCCCGCGTCAGTCGTCAACCTCGCCGGCACCTAACGCTGGACGTGCGAGCCACTTCAGGCATTCCGGCTTCGGGAATGGCTGGCCACGCTAGGAACGTAGCCCAGCCTAGCTGGTGATCCTTCCTCAACAAGTGTCGCGGGCCACGTCAGGCTTTCCGGCTTCGGGTATGGCTGGCCACGCTAGGAACGTAGCCCAACCTAGCTGATCCTTCCACACCCCGCGCCAGTCGTCGGCTTCGCCGGCACCTGACGCTGGACGTGCGAGCCACTTTAGGCATTCCGGCTTCGGGAATGGCTGGCCACGCTAGGAACGTAGCCCAGTCATGCTGGTGACCCTTCCTCACCCCGCGTCAGTCGTCGACCTCGCCGGCACCAAACGCTGGACATGCGGACCACGCCAGTCATTCCGGTTTCGAGTATGGCTGGCCACGCTAGGAACGTAGCCCAACCTAGCTGATGATCCTTCCTCACCCCGCGTCAGTCGTCAACCTCGCCGGCACCTAACGCTGGACGTGCGAGCCACTTCAGGCATTCCGGCTTCGGGAATGGCTGGCCACGCTAGGAACGTAGCGCAACCCAGCTGGTGATCCTTCCTCAACCATTGTCTCGGGCTACGCCAGGCATTCCGGCCTCGGGTATGGCTCGCCACGCTAGGAACGTAGCCTAGTCATGCTGGTGATCCTTCCTCACCCCGCGTCAGTCGTCGACCTCGCCGGCACCAAACGCTGGACATGCGGACCACGCCAGTCATTCCGGTTTCGAGTATGGCTGGCCACGCTAGGAACGTAGCCCAACCTAGCTGATCCTTCCACACCCCGCGCCAGTCGTCGGCTTCGCCGGCACCTGACGCTGGACGTGCGAGCCACTTTAGGCATTCCGGCTTCGGGAATGGCTGGCCACGCTAGGAACGTAGCCCAGTCATGCTGGTGACCCTTCCTCACCCCGCGTCAGTCGTCGACCTCGCCGGCACCAAACGCTGGACATGCGGACCACGCCAGTCATTCCGGCTTCGAGTATGGCTGGCCACGCTAGGAACGTAGCCCAACCTAGCTGATGATCCTTCCTCACCCCGCGTCAGTCGTCAACCTCGCCGGCACCTAACGCTGGACGTGCGAGCCACTTCAGGCATTCCGGCTTCGGGAATGGCTGGCCACGCTAGGAACGTAGCGCAACCCAGCTGGTGATCCTTCCTCAACCATTGTCTCGGGCTACGCCAGGCATTCCGGCCTCGGGTATGGCTCGCCACGCTAGGAACGTAGCCTAGTCATGCTGGTGATCCTTCCTCACCCCGCGTCAGTCGTCGACCTCGCCGGCACCAAACGCTGGACATGCGGACCACGCCAGTCATTCCGGTTTCGAGTATGGCTGGCCACGCTAGGAACGTAGCCCAACCTAGCTGATCCTTCCACACCCCGCGCCAGTCGTCGGCTTCGCCGGCACCTGACGCTGGACGTGCGAGCCACTTTAGGCATTCCGGCTTCGGGAATGGCTGGCCACGCTAGGAACGTAGCCCAGTCATGCTGGTGACCCTTCCTCACCCCGCGTCAGTCGTCGACCTCGCCGGCACCAAACGCTGGACATGCGGACCACGCCAGTCATTCCGGCTTCGAGTATGGCTGGCCACGCTTGGAACGTAGCCTAGTCATGCTGGTGATCCTTCCTCACCCCGCGCCAGTCGTCGGCTTCGCCGGCACCTGACGCTTGACGTGCGAGCCACTTTAGGCATTCCGGCTTCGGGAATGGCTGGCCACGCTAGGAACGTAGTCCAGTCATGCTGGTGATCCTTCCTCACCCAACGTCAGTCGTCGGCTTCGCCGGCACCTAACGCTGGACGTGCGAGCCACTTCAGGCATTCCGGCTTCGGGAATGGCTGGCCACGCTAGGAACGTAGCCTAGTCATGCTGGTGATCCTTCCTCACCCCGCGTCAGTCGTCAACCTCGCCGGCACCTAACGCTGGACGTGCGAGCCACTTCAGGCATTCCGGCTTCGGGAATGGCTGGCCACGCTAGGAACGTAGCCCAGCCTAGCTGGTGATCCTTCCTCAACAAGTGTCGCGGGCCACGTCAGGCTTTCCGGCTTCGGGTATGGCTGGCCACGCTAGGAACGTAGCCCAACCTAGCTGATCCTTCCACACCCCGCGCCAGTCGTCGGCTTCGCCGGCACCTGACGCTGGACGTGCGAGCCACTTTAGGCATTCCGGCTTCGGGAATGGCTGGCCACGCTAGGAACGTAGCCTAGTCATGCTGGTGATCCTTCCTCACCCCGCGTCAGTCGTCAACCTCGCCGGCACCTAACGCTGGACATGCGGACCACGCCAGTCATTCCGGCTTCGAGTATGGCTGGCCACGCCTGGAATGTAGCCCAGCCTAGCTGATGATCCTTCCTCAACAAGTGTCGCGGGCCACGTCAGGCTTTCCGGCTTCGGGTATGGCTGGCCACGCTAGGAACGTAGCCCAGTCATGCTGGTGACCCTTCCTCACCCCGCGTCAGTCGTCGACCTCGCCGGCACCTAACGCTGGACGTGCGAGCCACTTCAGGCATTCCGGCTTCGGGAATGGCTGGCCACGCTAGGAACGTAGCCTAGTCATGCTGGTGATCCTTCCTCACCCCGCGTCAGTCGTCAACCTCGCCGGCACCTAACGCTGGACGTGCGAGCCACTTCAGGCATTCCGGCTTCGGGAATGGCTGGCCACGCTAGGAACGTAGCCCAGCCTAGCTGGTGATCCTTCCTCAACAAGTGTCGCGGGCCACGTCAGGCTTTCCGTCTTCGGGTATGGCTGGCCACGCTAGGAACGTAGCCCAACCTAGCTGATCCTTCCACACCCCGCGCCAGTCGTCGGCTTCGCCGGCACCTGACGCTGGACGTGCGAGCCACTTTAGGCATTCCGGCTTCGGGAATGGCTGGCCACGCTAGGAACGTAGCCCAGTCATGCTGGTGACCCTTCCTCACCCCGCGTCAGTCGTCGACCTCGTCGGCACCAAACGCTGGACGTGCGAGCCACTTCAGGCATTCCGGCTTCGGGAATGGCTGGCCACGCTAGGAACGTAGCCTAGTCATGCTGGTGACCCTTCCTCACCCCGCGTCAGTCGTCGACCTCGCCGGCACCAAACGCTGGACATGCGGACCACGCCAGTCATTCCGGCTTCGAGTATGGCTGGCCACGCTAGGAACGTAGCCCAGTCATGCTGGTGACCCTTCCTCACCCCGCGTCAGTCGTCGACCTCGCCGGCACCTGACTCTGGACGTGCGAGCCACTTTAGGCATTCCGGATTCGGGAATGGCTGGCCACGCTAGTAACGTAGCGCAACCCAGCTGGTGATCCTTCCTCAACCATTGTCTCGGGCTACGCCAGGCATTCCGGCCTCGGGTATGGCTGGCCACGCTAGGAACGTAGCCTAGTCATGCTGGTGATCCTTCCTCAACCAACGTCAGTCGTCGGCTTCGCCGGCACCTAACGCTGGACGTGCGAGCCACTTCAGGCATTCCGGCTTCGGGAATGGCTGGCCACGCTAGGAACGTAGCCCAGCCTAGCTGGTGATCCTTCCTCAACAAGTGTCGCGGGCCACGTCAGGCTTTCCGGCTTCGGGTATCGCTGGCCACGCTAGGAACGTAGCCCAACCTAGCTGATCCTTCCACACCCCGCGCCAGTCGTCGGCTTCGCCGGCACCTGACGCTGGACGTGCGAGCCACTTCAGGCATTCCGGCTTCGGGAATGGCTGGCCACGCTAGGAACGTAGCGCAACCCAGCTGGTGTTCCTTCCTCAACCATTGTCTCGGGCTACGCCAGGCATTCCGGCCTCGGGTATGGCTCGCCACGCTAGGAACGTAGCCTAGTCATGCTGGTGATCCTTCCTCACCCCGCGACAGTCGTCGACCTCGCCGGCACCAAACGCTGGACATGCGGACCACGCCAGTCATTCCGGTTTCGAGTATGGCTGGCCACGCTAGGAACGTAGCCCAACCTAGCTGATGATCCTTCCTCACCCCGCGTCAGTCGTCAACCTCGCCGGCACCTAACGCTGGACGTGCGAGCCACTTCAGGCATTCCGGCTTCGGGAATGGCTGGCCACGCTAGGAACGTAGCGCAACCCAGCTGGTGATCCTTCCTCAACCATTGTCTCGGGCTACGCCAGGCATTCCGGCCTCGGGTATGGCTCGCCACGCTAGGAACGTAGCCTAGTCATGCTGGTGATCCTTCCTCACCCCGCGTCAGTCGTCGACCTCGCCGGCACCAAACGCTGGACATGCGGACCACGCCAGTCATTCCGGTTTCGAGTATGGCTGGCCACGCTAGGAACGTAGCCCAACCTAGCTGATCCTTCCACACCCCGCGCCAGTCGTCGGCTTCGCCGGCACCTGACGCTGGACGTGCGAGCCACTTTAGGCATTCCGGCTTCGGGAATGGCTGGCCACGCTAGGAACGTAGCCCAGTCATGCTGGTGACCCTTCCTCACCCCGCGTCAGTCGTCGACCTCGCCGGCACCAAACGCTGGACATGCGGACCACGCCAGTCATTCCGGCTTCGAGTATGGCTGGCCACGCTTGGAACGTAGCCTAGTCATGCTGGTGATCCTTCCTCACCCCGCGCCAGTCGTCGGCTTCGCCGGCACCTGACGCTTGACGTGCGAGCCACTTTAGGCATTCCGGCTTCGGGAATGGCTGGCCACGCTAGGAACGTAGTCCAGTCATGCTGGTGATCCTTCCTCACCCAACGTCAGTCGTCGGCTTCGCCGGCACCTAACGCTGGACGTGCGAGCCACTTCAGGCATTCCGGCTTCGGGAATGGCTGGCCACGCTAGGAACGTAGCCTAGTCATGCTGGTGATCCTTCCTCACCCCGCGTCAGTCGTCAACCTCGCCGGCACCTAACGCTGGACGTGCGAGCCACTTCAGGCATTCCGGCTTCGGGAATGGCTGGCCACGCTAGGAACGTAGCCCAGCCTAGCTGGTGATCCTTCCTCAACAAGTGTCGCGGGCCACGTCAGGCTTTCCGGCTTCGGGTATGGCTGGCCACGCTAGGAACGTAGCCCAACCTAGCTGATCCTTCCACACCCCGCGCCAGTCGTCGGCTTCGCCGGCACCTGACGCTGGACGTGCGAGCCACTTTAGGCATTCCGGCTTCGGGAATGGCTGGCCACGCTAGGAACGTAGCCTAGTCATGCTGGTGATCCTTCCTCACCCCGCGTCAGTCGTCAACCTCGCCGGCACCTAACGCTGGACATGCGGACCACGCCAGTCATTCCGGCTTCGAGTATGGCTGGCCACGCCTGGAATGTAGCCCAACCTAGCTGATGATCCTTCCTCAACAAGTGTCGCGGGCCACGTCAGGCTTTCCGGCTTCGGGTATGGCTGGCCACGCTAGGAACGTAGCCCAGTCATGCTGGTGACCCTTCCTCACCCCGCGTCAGTCGTCGACCTCGCCGGCACCTAACGCTGGACGTGCGAGCCACTTCAGGCATTCCGGCTTCGGGAATGGCTGGCCACGCTAGGAACGTAGCCTAGTCATGCTGGTGATCCTTCCTCACCCCGCGTCAGTCGTCAACCTCGCCGGCACCTAACGCTGGACGTGCGAGCCACTTCAGGCATTCCGGCTTCGGGAATGGCTGGCCACGCTAGGAACGTAGCCCAGCCTAGCTGGTGATCCTTCCTCAACAAGTGTCGCGGGCCACGTCAGGCTTTCCGTCTTCGGGTATGGCTGGCCACGCTAGGAACGTAGCCCAACCTAGCTGATCCTTCCACACCCCGCGCCAGTCGTCGGCTTCGCCGGCACCTGACGCTGGACGTGCGAGCCACTTTAGGCATTCCGGCTTCGGGAATGGCTGGCCACGCTAGGAACGTAGCCCAGTCATGCTGGTGACCCTTCCTCACCCCGCGTCAGTCGTCGACCTCGTCGGCACCAAACGCTGGACGTGCGAGCCACTTCAGGCATTCCGGCTTCGGGAATGGCTGGCCACGCTAGGAACGTAGCCTAGTCATGCTGGTGACCCTTCCTCACCCCGCGTCAGTCGTCGACCTCGCCGGCACCAAACGCTGGACATGCGGACCACGCCAGTCATTCCGGCTTCGAGTATGGCTGGCCACGCTAGGAACGTAGCCCAGTCATGCTGGTGACCCTTCCTCACCCCGCGTCAGTCGTCGACCTCGCCGGCACCTGACTCTGGACGTGCGAGCCACTTTAGGCATTCCGGATTCGGGAATGGCTGGCCACGCTAGTAACGTAGCGCAACCCAGCTGGTGATCCTTCCTCAACCATTGTCTCGGGCTACGCCAGGCATTCCGGCCTCGGGTATGGCTGGCCACGCTAGGAACGTAGCCTAGTCATGCTGGTGATCCTTCCTCAACCAACGTCAGTCGTCGGCTTCGCCGGCACCTAACGCTGGACGTGCGAGCCACTTCAGGCATTCCGGCTTCGGGAATGGCTGGCCACGCTAGGAACGTAGCCCAGCCTAGCTGGTGATCCTTCCTCAACAAGTGTCGCGGGCCACGTCAGGCTTTCCGGCTTCGGGTATCGCTGGCCACGCTAGGAACGTAGCCCAACCTAGCTGATCCTTCCACACCCCGCGCCAGTCGTCGGCTTCGCCGGCACCTGACGCTGGACGTGCGAGCCACTTCAGGCATTCCGGTTTCGAGTATGGCTGGCCACGCTAGGAACGTAGCCCAACCTAGCTGATGATCCTTCCTCACCCCGCGTCAGTCGTCAACCTCGCCGGCACCAAACGCTGGACATGCGGACCACGCCAGTCATTCCGGTTTCGAGTATGGCTGGCCACGCTAGGAACGTAGCCCAACCTAGCTGATGATCCTTCCTCACCCCGCGACAGTCGTCGACCTCGCCGGCACCAAACGCTGGACATGCGGACCACGCCAGTCATTCCGGTTTCGAGTATGGCTGGCCACGCTAGGAACGTAGCCCAACCTAGCTGATGATCCTTCCTCACCCCGCGTCAGTCGTCAACCTCGCCGGCACCTAACGCTGGACGTGCGAGCCACTTCAGGCATTCCGGCTTCGGGAATGGCTGGCCACGCTAGGAACGTAGCGCAACCCAGCTGGTGATCCTTCCTCAACCATTGTCTCGGGCTACGCCAGGCATTCCGGCCTCGGGTATGGCTCGCCACGCTAGGAACGTAGCCTAGTCATGCTGGTGATCCTTCCTCACCCCGCGTCAGTCGTCGACCTCGCCGGCACCAAACGCTGGACATGCGGACCACGCCAGTCATTCCGGTTTCGAGTATGGCTGGCCACGCTAGGAACGTAGCCCAACCTAGCTGATGATCCTTCCTCACCCCGCGTCAGTCGTCAACCTCGCCGGCACCTAACGCTGGACGTGCGAGCCACTTCAGGCATTCCGGCTTCGGGAATGGCTGGCCACGCTAGGAACGTAGCGCAACCCAGCTGGTGATCCTTCCTCAACCATTGTCTCGGGCTACGCCAGGCATTCCGGCCTCGGGTATGGCTCGCCACGCTAGGAACGTAGCCTAGTCATGCTGGTGATCCTTCCTCACCCCGCGTCAGTCGTCGACCTCGCCGGCACCAAACGCTGGACATGCGGACCACGCCAGTCATTCCGGTTTCGAGTATGGCTGGCCACGCTAGGAACGTAGCCCAACCTAGCTGATCCTTCCACACCCCGCGCCAGTCGTCGGCTTCGCCGGCACCTGACGCTGGACGTGCGAGCCACTTTAGGCATTCCGGCTTCGGGAATGGCTGGCCACGCTAGGAACGTAGCCCAGTCATGCTGGTGACCCTTCCTCACCCCGCGTCAGTCGTCGACCTCGCCGGCACCAAACGCTGGACATGCGGACCACGCCAGTCATTCCGGCTTCGAGTATGGCTGGCCACGCTAGGAACGTAGCCCAACCTAGCTGATGATCCTTCCTCACCCCGCGTCAGTCGTCAACCTCGCCGGCACCTAACGCTGGACGTGCGAGCCACTTCAGGCATTCCGGCTTCGGGAATGGCTGGCCACGCTAGGAACGTAGCGCAACCCAGCTGGTGATCCTTCCTCAACCATTGTCTCGGGCTACGCCAGGCATTCCGGCCTCGGGTATGGCTCGCCACGCTAGGAACGTAGCCTAGTCATGCTGGTGATCCTTCCTCACCCCGCGTCAGTCGTCGACCTCGCCGGCACCAAACGCTGGACATGCGGACCACGCCAGTCATTCCGGTTTCGAGTATGGCTGGCCACGCTAGGAACGTAGCCCAACCTAGCTGATCCTTCCACACCCCGCGCCAGTCGTCGGCTTCGCCGGCACCTGACGCTGGACGTGCGAGCCACTTTAGGCATTCCGGCTTCGGGAATGGCTGGCCACGCTAGGAACGTAGCCCAGTCATGCTGGTGACCCTTCCTCACCCCGCGTCAGTCGTCGACCTCGCCGGCACCAAACGCTGGACATGCGGACCACGCCAGTCATTCCGGCTTCGAGTATGGCTGGCCACGCTAGGAACGTAGCCCAACCTAGCTGATGATCCTTCCTCACCCCGCGTCAGTCGTCAACCTCGCCGGCACCTAACGCTGGACGTGCGAGCCACTTCAGGCATTCCGGCTTCGGGAATGGCTGGCCACGCTAGGAACGTAGCGCAACCCAGCTGGTGATCCTTCCTCAACCATTGTCTCGGGCTACGCCAGGCATTCCGGCCTCGGGTATGGCTCGCCACGCTAGGAACGTAGCCTAGTCATGCTGGTGATCCTTCCTCACCCCGCGTCAGTCGTCGACCTCGCCGGCACCAAACGCTGGACATGCGGACCACGCCAGTCATTCCGGTTTCGAGTATGGCTGGCCACGCTAGGAACGTAGCCCAACCTAGCTGATCCTTCCACACCCCGCGCCAGTCGTCGGCTTCGCCGGCACCTGACGCTGGACGTGCGAGCCACTTTAGGCATTCCGGCTTCGGGAATGGCTGGCCACGCTAGGAACGTAGCCCAGTCATGCTGGTGACCCTTCCTCACCCCGCGTCAGTCGTCGACCTCGCCGGCACCAAACGCTGGACATGCGGACCACGCCAGTCATTCCGGCTTCGAGTATGGCTGGCCACGCTTGGAACGTAGCCTAGTCATGCTGGTGATCCTTCCTCACCCCGCGCCAGTCGTCGGCTTCGCCGGCACCTGACGCTTGACGTGCGAGCCACTTTAGGCATTCCGGCTTCGGGAATGGCTGGCCACGCTAGGAACGTAGTCCAGTCATGCTGGTGATCCTTCCTCACCCAACGTCAGTCGTCGGCTTCGCCGGCACCTAACGCTGGACGTGCGAGCCACTTCAGGCATTCCGGCTTCGGGAATGGCTGGCCACGCTAGGAACGTAGCCTAGTCATGCTGGTGATCCTTCCTCACCCCGCGTCAGTCGTCAACCTCGCCGGCACCTAACGCTGGACGTGCGAGCCACTTCAGGCATTCCGGCTTCGGGAATGGCTGGCCACGCTAGGAACGTAGCCCAGCCTAGCTGGTGATCCTTCCTCAACAAGTGTCGCGGGCCACGTCAGGCTTTCCGGCTTCGGGTATGGCTGGCCACGCTAGGAACGTAGCCCAACCTAGCTGATCCTTCCACACCCCGCGCCAGTCGTCGGCTTCGCCGGCACCTGACGCTGGACGTGCGAGCCACTTTAGGCATTCCGGCTTCGGGAATGGCTGGCCACGCTAGGAACGTAGCCTAGTCATGCTGGTGATCCTTCCTCACCCCGCGTCAGTCGTCAACCTCGCCGGCACCTAACGCTGGACATGCGGACCACGCCAGTCATTCCGGCTTCGAGTATGGCTGGCCACGCCTGGAATGTAGCCCAACCTAGCTGATGATCCTTCCTCAACAAGTGTCGCGGGCCACGTCAGGCTTTCCGGCTTCGGGTATGGCTGGCCACGCTAGGAACGTAGCCCAGTCATGCTGGTGACCCTTCCTCACCCCGCGTCAGTCGTCGACCTCGCCGGCACCTAACGCTGGACGTGCGAGCCACTTCAGGCATTCCGGCTTCGGGAATGGCTGGCCACGCTAGGAACGTAGCCTAGTCATGCTGGTGATCCTTCCTCACCCCGCGTCAGTCGTCAACCTCGCCGGCACCTAACGCTGGACGTGCGAGCCACTTCAGGCATTCCGGCTTCGGGAATGGCTGGCCACGCTAGGAACGTAGCCCAGCCTAGCTGGTGATCCTTCCTCAACAAGTGTCGCGGGCCACGTCAGGCTTTCCGGCTTCGGGTATGGCTGGCCACGCTAGGAACGTAGCCCAACCTAGCTGATCCTTCCACACCCCGCGCCAGTCGTCGGCTTCGCCGGCACCTGACGCTGGACGTGCGAGCCACTTTAGGCATTCCGGCTTCGGGAATGGCTGGCCACGCTAGGAACGTAGCCCAGTCATGCTGGTGACCCTTCCTCACCCCGCGTCAGTCGTCGACCTCGTCGGCACCAAACGCTGGACGTGCGAGCCACTTCAGGCATTCCGGCTTCGGGAATGGCTGGCCACGCTAGGAACGTAGCCTAGTCATGCTGGTGACCCTTCCTCACCCCGCGTCAGTCGTCGACCTCGCCGGCACCAAACGCTGGACATGCGGACCACGCCAGTCATTCCGGCTTCGAGTATGGCTGGCCACGCTAGGAACGTAGCCCAGTCATGCTGGTGACCCTTCCTCACCCCGCGTCAGTCGTCGACCTCGCCGGCACCTGACTCTGGACGTGCGAGCCACTTTAGGCATTCCGGATTCGGGAATGGCTGGCCACGCTAGTAACGTAGCGCAACCCAGCTGGTGATCCTTCCTCAACCATTGTCTCGGGCTACGCCAGGCATTCCGGCCTCGGGTATGGCTGGCCACGCTAGGAACGTAGCCTAGTCATGCTGGTGATCCTTCCTCAACCAACGTCAGTCGTCGGCTTCGCCGGCACCTAACGCTGGACGTGCGAGCCACTTCAGGCATTCCGGTTTCGGGAATGGCTGGCCACGCTAGGAACGTAGTCCAGTCATGCTGGTGATCCTTCCTCAACCATTGTCTCGGGCTACGCCAGGCATTCCGGCCTCGGGTATGGCTCGCCACGCTAGGAACGTAGCCTAGTCATGCTGGTGATCCTTCCTCACCCCGCGCCAGTCGTCGGCTTCGCCGGCACCTGACGCTTGACGTGCGAGCCACTTTAGGCATTCCGGCTTCGGGAATGGCTGGCCACGCTAGGAACGTAGTCCAGTCATGCTGGTGATCCTTCCTCACCCCGCGTCAGTCGACGACCTCGCCGGCACCAAACGCTGGACATGCGGACCACGCCAGTCATTCCGGTTTCGAGTATGGCTGGCCACGCTAGGAACGTAGTCCAGTCATGCTGGTGATCCTTCCTCAACCATTGTCTCGGGCTACGCCAGGCATTCCGGCCTCGGGTATGGCTCGCCACGCTAGGAACGTAGCCTAGTCATGCTGGTGATCCTTCCTCACCCCGCGCCAGTCGTCGGCTTCGCCGGCACCTGACGCTTGACGTGCGAGCCACTTTAGGCATTCCGGCTTCGGGAATGGCTGGCCACGCTAGGAACGTAGTCCAGTCATGCTGGTGATCCTTCCTCACCCCGCGTCAGTCGACGACCTCGCCGGCACCAAACGCTGGACATGCGGACCACGCCAGTCATTCCGGTTTCGAGTATGGCTGGCCACGCTAGGAACGTAGCCCAACCTAGCTGATGATCCTTCCTCACCCCGCGTCAGTCGTCAACCTCGCCGGCACCTAACGCTGGACGTGCGAGCCACTTCAGGCATTCCGGCTTCGGGAATGGCTGGCCACGCTAGGAACGTAGCGCAACCCAGCTGGTGATCCTTCCTCAACCATTGTCTCGGGCTACGCCAGGCATTCCGGCCTCGGGTATGGCTCGCCACGCTAGGAACGTAGCCTAGTCATGCTGGTGATCCTTCCTCACCCCGCGTCAGTCGTCGACCTCGCCGGCACCAAACGCTGGACATGCGGACCACGCCAGTCATTCCGGTTTCGAGTATGGCTGGCCACGCTAGGAACGTAGCCCAACCTAGCTGATCCTTCCACACCCCGCGCCAGTCGTCGGCTTCGCCGGCACCTGACGCTGGACGTGCGAGCCACTTTAGGCATTCCGGCTTCGGGAATGGCTGGCCACGCTAGGAACGTAGCCCAGTCATGCTGGTGATCCTTCCTCAACCATTGTCTCGGGCTACGCCAGGCATTCCGGCCTCGGGTATGGCTCGCCACGCTTGGAACGTAGCCTAGTCATGCTAGTGATCCTTCCTCACCCCGCGCCAGTCGTCGGCTTCGCCGGCACCTGACGCTTGACGTGCGAGCCACTTTAGGCATTCCGGCTTCGAGAATGGCTGGCCACGCTAGGAACGTAGTCCAGTCATGCTGGTGATCCTTCCTCACCCCGCGTCAGTCGTCGACCTCGCCGGCACCAAACGCTGGACATGCGGACCACGCCAGTCATTCCGGTTTCGAGTATGGCTGGCCACGCTAGGAACGTAGCCCAACCTAGCTGATCCTTCCACACCCCGCGCCAGTCGTCGGCTTCGCCGGCACCTGACGCTGGACGTGCGAGCCACTTTAGGCATTCCGGCTTCGGGAATGGCTGGCCACGCTAGGAACGTAGCCCAGTCATGCTGGTGATCCTTCCTCAACCATTGTCTCGGGCTACGCCAGGCATTCCGGCCTCGGGTATGGCTCGCCACGCTTGGAACGTAGCCTAGTCATGCTAGTGATCCTTCCTCACCCCGCGCCAGTCGTCGGCTTCGCCGGCACCTGACGCTTGACGTGCGAGCCACTTTAGGCATTCCGGCTTCGAGAATGGCTGGCCACGCTAGGAACGTAGTCCAGTCATGCTGGTGATCCTTCCTCACCCAACGTCAGTCGTCGGCTTCGCCGGCACCAAACGCTGGACATGCGGACCACGCCAGTCATTCCGGCTTCGAGTATGGCTGGCCACGCTAGGAATGTAGCCCAACCTAGCTGATGATCCTTCCTCAACAAGTGTCGCGGGCCACGTCAGGCTTTCCGGCTTCGGGTATGGCTGGCCACGCTAGGAACGTAGCCCAGCCTAGCTGGTGATCCTTCCTCACCCCGCGTCAGTCGTCGGCTTCGCCGGCACCTAACGCTGGACGTGCGAGCCACTTTAGGCATTCCGGCTTCGGGAATGGCTGGCCACGCTAGGAACGTAGTCCAGTCATGTTGGCGATCCTTCCTCACCCAACGTCAGTCGTCGGCTTCGCCGGCACCTAACGCTGGACGTGCGAGCCACTTCAGGCATTCCGGCTTCGGGAATGGCTGGCCACGCTAGTAACGTAGCGCAACCCAGCTGGTGATCCTTCATCAACCATTGTCTCGGGCTACGCCAGGCATTCCGGCCTCGGGTATGGCCGGCCACGCTAGGAACGTAGCCTAGTCATGCTGGTGATCCTTCCTCACCCCGCGTCAGTCGTCAACCTCGCCGGCACCAAACGCTGGACATGCGGACCACGCCAGTCATTCCGGCTTCGAGTATGGCTGGCCACGCTAGGAACGCAGCCCAACCTAGCTGATGATCCTTCCTCAACAAGTATCGCGGGCCACGTCAGGCTTTCCGCCTTCGGGTATGGCTGGCCACGCTAGGAACGTAGCCCAGCCTAGCTGGTGATCCTTCCTCACCCCGCGTCAGTCGTCGACCTCGCCGGCACCTGACTCTGGACGTGCGAGCCACTTTAGGCATTCCGGATTCGGGAATGGCTGGCCACGCTAGGAACGTAGCCCAACCCAGCTGGTGATCCTTCCTCACCCCGCGTCAGTCGTCGACCCCGCCGACACCTGACGCTGGACGTGCGAGCCACGTCAGGCATTCAGGCTTCGGGTATGCCTGACCACGCTAGGAACGTAGCGCAACCCAGCTGGTGATCCTTCCTCAACCATTGTCTCGGGCTACGCCAGGCATTCCGGCCTCGGGTATGGCTCGCCACGCTTGGAACGTAGCCTAGTCATGCTGGTGATCCTTCCTCACCCCGCGCCAGTCGTCGGCTTCGCCGGCACCTGACGCTTGACGTGCGAGCCACTTTAGGCATTCCGGCTTCGGGAATGGCTGGCCACGCTAGGAACGTAGTCCAGTCATGCTGGTGATCCTTCCTCACCCAACGTCAGTCGTCGGCTTCGCCGGCACCAACGCTGGACGTGCGAGCCACTTCAGGCATTCCGGCTTCGGGAATGGCTGGCCACGCTAGGAACGTAGCCTAGTCATGCTGGTGATCCTTCCTCACCCCGCGCCAGTCGTCGACCTCGCCGGCACCTGACGCTGGACATGCGGACCAGGCCAGTCATTCCGGCTTCGAGTATGGCTGGCCACGCTAGGAACGTAGTCCAGTCATGCTGGTGATCCTTCCTCACCCAACGTCAGTCGTCGGCTTCGCCGGCACCTGACGCTTGACGTGCGAGCCACTTTAGGCATTCCGGCTTCGGGAATGGCTGGCCACGCTAGGAACGTAGTCCAGTCATGCTGGTGATCCTTCCTCACCCAACGTCAGTCGTCGGCTTCGCCGGCACCTAACGCTGGACGTGCGAGCCACTTCAGGCATTCCGGCTTCGGGAATGGCTGGCCACGCTAGTAACGTAGCGCAACCCAGCTGGTGATCCTTCATCAACCATTGTCTCGGGCTACGCCAGGCATTCCGGCCTCGGGTATGGCCGGCCACGCTAGGAACGTAGCCTAGTCATGCTGGTGATCCTTCCTCACCCCGCGTCAGTCGTCAACCTCGCCGGCACCAAACGCTGGACATGCGGACCACGCCAGTCATTCCGGCTTCGAGTATGGCTGGCCACGCTAGGAACGCAGCCCAACCTAGCTGATGATCCTTCCTCAACAAGTATCGCGGGCCACGTCAGGCTTTCCGCCTTCGGGTATGGCTGGCCACGCTAGGAACGTAGCCCAGCCTAGCTGGTGATCCTTCCTCACCCCGCGTCAGTCGTCGACCTCGCCGGCACCTGACTCTGGACGTGCGAGCCACTTTAGGCATTCCGGATTCGGGAATGGCTGGCCACGCTAGGAACGTAGCCCAACCCAGCTGGTGATCCTTCCTCACCCCGCGTCAGTCGTCGACCCCGCCGACACCTGACGCTGGACGTGCGAGCCACGTCAGGCATTCAGGCTTCGGGTATGCCTGACCACGCTAGGAACGTAGCGCAACCCAGCTGGTGATCCTTCCTCAACCATTGTCTCGGGCTACGCCAGGCATTCCGGCCTCGGGTATGGCTCGCCACGCTTGGAACGTAGCCTAGTCATGCTGGTGATCCTTCCTCACCCCGCGCCAGTCGTCGGCTTCGCCGGCACCTGACGCTTGACGTGCGAGCCACTTTAGGCATTCCGGCTTCGGGAATGGCTGGCCACGCTAGGAACGTAGTCCAGTCATGCTGGTGATCCTTCCTCACCCAACGTCAGTCGTCGGCTTCGCCGGCACCAACGCTGGACGTGCGAGCCACTTCAGGCATTCCGGCTTCGGGAATGGCTGGCCACGCTAGGAACGTAGCCTAGTCATGCTGGTGATCCTTCCTCACCCCGCGCCAGTCGTCGACCTCGCCGGCACCTGACGCTGGACATGCGGACCAGGCCAGTCATTCCGGCTTCGAGTATGGCTGGCCACGCTAGGAACGTAGTCCAGTCATGCTGGTGATCCTTCCTCACCCAACGTCAGTCGTCGGCTTCGCCGGCACCTGACGCTTGACGTGCGAGCCACTTTAGGCATTCCGGCTTCGGGAATGGCTGGCCACGCTAGGAACGTAGTCCAGTCATGCTGGTGATCCTTCCTCACCCAACGTCAGTCGTCGGCTTCGCCGGCACCTAACGCTGGACGTGCGAGCCACTTCAGGCATTCCGGCTTCGGGAATGGCTGGCCACGCTAGTAACGTAGCGCAACCCAGCTGGTGATCCTTCATCAACCATTGTCTCGGGCTACGCCAGGCATTCCGGCCTCGGGTATGGCCGGCCACGCTAGGAACGTAGCCTAGTCATGCTGGTGATCCTTCCTTACCCCGCGTCAGTCGTCAACCTCGCCGGCACCAAACGCTGGACATGCGGACCACGCCAGTCATTCCGGCTTCGAGTATGGCTGGCCACGCTAGGAACGCAGCCCAACCTAGCTGATGATCCTTCCTCAACAAGTGTCGCGGGCCACGTCAGGCTTTCCGCCTTCGGGTATGGCTGGCCACGCTAGGAACGTAGCCCAGCCTAGCTGGTGATCCTTCCTCACCCCGCGTCAGTCGTCGACCTCGCCGGCACCTGACTCTGGACGTGCGAGCCACTTTAGGCATTCCGGATTCGGGAATGGCTGGCCACGCTAGGAACGTAGCCCAACCCAGCTGGTGATCCTTCCTCACCCCGCGTCAGTCGTCGACCCCGCCGACACCTGACGCTGGACGTGCGAGCCACTTCAGGCATTCAGGCTTCGGGTATGTCTGACCACGCTAGGAACGTAGCGCAACCCAGCTGGTGATCCTTCCTCAACCATTGTCTCGGGCTACGCCAGGCATTCCGGCCTCGGGTATGGCTGGCCACGCTAGGAACGTAGCCCAACCTAGCTGATCCTTCCACACCCCCGCGCCAGTCGTCGGCTTCGCCGGTACCTGACGCTGGACGTGCGAGCCACTTTAGGCATTCCGGCTTCGGGAATGGCTGGCCACGCTAGGAACGTAGTCCAGTCATGCTGGTGATCCTTCCTCACCCAACGTCAGTCGTCGGCTTCGCCGGCACCAACGCTGGACGTGCGAGCCACTTCAGGCATTCCGGCTTCGGGAATGGCTGGCCACGCTAGGAACGTAGCCTAGTCATGCTGGTGATCCTTCCTCACCCCGCGCCAGTCGTCGGCTTCGCCGGCACCTGACGCTTGACGTGCGAGCCACTTTAGGCATTCCGGCTTCGGGAATGGCTGGCCACGCTAGGAACGTAGTCCAGTCCTGCTGGTGATCCTTCCTCACCCAACGTCAGTCGTCGGCTTCGCCGGCACCAACGCTGGACGTGCGAGCCACTTCAGGCATTCCGGCTTCGGGAATGGCTGGCCACGCTAGGAACGTAGCCTAGTCATGCTGGTGATCCTTCCTCACCCCGCGCCAGTCGTCGACCTCGCCGGCACCTGACGCTGGACATGCGGACCAGGCCAGTCATTCCGGCTTCGAGTATGGCTGGCCACGCTAGGAACGTAGTCCAGTCATGCTGGTGATCCTTCCTCACCCAACGTCAGTCGTCGGCTTCGCCGGCACCTGACGCTTGACGTGCGAGCCACTTTAGGCATTCCGGCTTCGGGAATGGCTGGCCACGCTAGGAACGTAGTCCAGTCATGCTGGTGATCCTTCCTCACCCAACGTCAGTCGTCGGCTTCGCCGGCACCAACGCTGGACGTGCGAGCCACTTCAGGCATTCCGGCTTCGGGAATGGCTGGCCACGCTAGGAACGTAGCCTAGTCATGCTGGTGATCCTTCCTCACCCCGCGCCAGTCGTCGGCTTCGCCGGCACCTGACGCTTGACGTGCGAGCCACTTTAGGCATTCCGGCTTCGGGAATGGCTGGCCACGCTAGGAACGTAGTCCAGTCATGCTGGTGATCCTTCCTCACCCAACGTCAGTCGTCGGCTTCGCCGGCACCAACGCTGGACGTGCGAGCCACTTCAGGCATTCCGGCTTCGGGAATGGCTGGCCACGCTAGGAACGTAGCCTAGTCATGCTGGTGATCCTTCCTCACCCCGCGCCAGTCGTCGACCTCGCCGGCACCTGACGCTGGACATGCGGACCAGGCCAGTCATTCCGGCTTCGAGTATGGCTGGCCACGCTAGGAACGTAGTCCAGTCATGCTGGTGATCCTTCCTCACCCAACGTCAGTCGTCGGCTTCGCCGGCACCTGACGCTTGACGTGCGAGCCACTTTAGGCATTCCGGCTTCGGGAATGGCTGGCCACGCTAGGAACGTAGTCCAGTCATGCTGGTGATCCTTCCTCACCCAACGTCAGTCGTCGGCTTCGCCGGCACCTAACGCTGGACGTGCGAGCCACTTCAGGCATTCCGGCTTCGGGAATGGCTGGCCACGCTAGTAACGTAGCGCAACCCAGCTGGTGATCCTTCATCAACCATTGTCTCGGGCTACGCCAGGCATTCCGGCCTCGGGTATGGCCGGCCACGCTAGGAACGTAGCCTAGTCATGCTGGTGATCCTTCCTCACCCCGCGTCAGTCGTCAACCTCGCCGGCACCAAACGCTGGACATGCGGACCACGCCAGTCATTCCGGCTTCGAGTATGGCTGGCCACGCTAGGAACGCAGCCCAACCTAGCTGATGATCCTTCCTCAACAAGTATCGCGGGCCACGTCAGGCTTTCCGCCTTCGGGTATGGCTGGCCACGCTAGGAACGTAGCCCAGCCTAGCTGGTGATCCTTCCTCACCCCGCGTCAGTCGTCGACCTCGCCGGCACCTGACTCTGGACGTGCGAGCCACTTTAGGCATTCCGGATTCGGGAATGGCTGGCCACGCTAGGAACGTAGCCCAACCCAGCTGGTGATCCTTCCTCACCCCGCGTCAGTCGTCGACCCCGCCGACACCTGACGCTGGACGTGCGAGCCACGTCAGGCATTCAGGCTTCGGGTATGCCTGACCACGCTAGGAACGTAGCGCAACCCAGCTGGTGATCCTTCCTCAACCATTGTCTCGGGCTACGCCAGGCATTCCGGCCTCGGGTATGGCTCGCCACGCTTGGAACGTAGCCTAGTCATGCTGGTGATCCTTCCTCACCCCGCGCCAGTCGTCGGCTTCGCCGGCACCTGACGCTTGACG
The DNA here is from genome assembly GCA_947396885.1 of Heligmosomoides polygyrus polygyrus. Lineage (NCBI taxonomy): Eukaryota > Metazoa > Nematoda > Chromadorea > Rhabditida > Heligmosomidae > Heligmosomoides > Heligmosomoides polygyrus. The sequence continues at coordinate 44,440,338 of OX377206.1, forward strand.
TGCGAGCCACTTTAGGCATTCCGGCTTCGGGAATGGCTGGCCACGCTAGGAACGTAGTCCAGTCATGCTGGTGATCCTTCCTCACCCAACGTCAGTCGTCGGCTTCGCCGGCACCAACGCTGGACGTGCGAGCCACTTCAGGCATTCCGGCTTCGGGAATGGCTGGCCACGCTAGGAACGTAGCCTAGTCATGCTGGTGATCCTTCCTCACCCCGCGCCAGTCGTCGACCTCGCCGGCACCTGACGCTGGACATGCGGACCAGGCCAGTCATTCCGGCTTCGAGTATGGCTGGCCACGCTAGGAACGTAGTCCAGTCATGCTGGTGATCCTTCCTCACCCAACGTCAGTCGTCGGCTTCGCCGGCACCTGACGCTTGACGTGCGAGCCACTTTAGGCATTCCGGCTTCGGGAATGGCTGGCCACGCTAGGAACGTAGTCCAGTCATGCTGGTGATCCTTCCTCACCCAACGTCAGTCGTCGGCTTCGCCGGCACCTAACGCTGGAAGTGCGAGCCACTTCAGGCATTCCGGCTTCGGGAATGGCTGGCCACGCTAGTAACGTAGCGCAACCCAGCTGGTGATCCTTCATCAACCATTGTCTCGGGCTACGCCAGGCATTCCGGCCTCGGGTATGGCCGGCCACGCTAGGAACGTAGCCCAGCCTAGCTGGTGATCCTTCCTCACCCCGCGTCAGTCGTCGACCTCGCCGGCACCTGACGCTGGACGTGCGAGCCACTTTAGGCATTCCGGCTTCGGGAATGGCTGGCCACGCTAGGAACGTAGCCCAACCTAGCTGGTGATCCTTCCTCACCCCGCGTCAGTCGTCGACCTCGCCGGCACCTGACGCTGGACATGCGGACCACGCCAGTCATTCCGGCTTCGAGTATGGCTGGCCACGCTAGGAATGTAGCCCAACCTAGCTGATGATCCTTCCTCAACAAGTGTCGCGGGCCACGTCAGGCTTTCCGGCTTCGGGTATGGCTGGCCACGCTAGGAACGTAGCCCAGCCTAGCTGGTGATCCTTCCTCACCCCGCGTCAGTCGTCGACCTCGCCGGCACCTGACGCTGGACGTGCGAGCCACTTTAGGCATTCCGGCTTCGGGAATGGCTGGCCACGCTAGGAACGTAGCCCAACCTAGCTGGTGATCCTTCCTCACCCCGCCTCAGTCGTCGACCTCGCCGGCACCAAACGCTGGACATGCGGACCACGCCAGTCATTCCGGCTTCGAGTATGGCTGGCCACGCTAGGAATGTAGCCCAACCTAGCTGATGATCCTTCCTCAACAAGTGTCGCGGGCCACGTCAGGCTTTCCGGCTTCGGGTATGGCTGGCCACGCTAAGAACGTAGCCCAGCCTAGCTGGTGATCCTTCCTCACCCCGCGTCAGTCGTCGACCTCGCCGGCACCTGACGCTGGACGTGCGAGCCACTTTAGGCATTCCGGCTTCGGGAATGGCTGGCCACGCTAGGAACGTAGCCCAACCTAGCTGGTGATCCTTCCTCACCCCGCGTCAGTCGTCGACCTCGCCGGCACCTGACGCTGGACATGCGGACCACGCCAGTCATTCCGGCTTCGAGTATGGCTGGCCACGCTAGGAACGTAGTCCAGTCATGCTGGTGATCCTTCCTCACCCAACGTCAGTCGTCGGCTTCGCCGGCACCTGACACTTGACGTGCGAGCCACTTTAGGCATTCCGGCTTCGGGAATGGCTGGCCACGCTAGGAACGTAGTCCAGTCATGCTGGTGATCCTTCCTCACCCAACGTCAGTCGTCGGCTTCGCCGGCACCTAACGCTGGACGTGCGAGCCACTTCAGGCATTCCGGCTTCGGGAATGGCTGGCCACGCTAGTAACGTAGCGCAACCCAGCTGGTGATCCTTCCTCAACCATTGTCTCGGGCTACGCCAGGCATTCCGGCCTCGGGTATGGCTGGCCACGCTAGGAACGTAGCCTAGTCATGCTGGTGATCCTTCCTCACCCCGCGTCAGTCGTCAACCTCGCCGGCACCAAACGCTGGACATGCGGACCACGCCAGTCATTCCGGCTTCGAGTATGGCTGGCCACGCTAGGAACGCAGCCCAACCTAGCTGATGATCCTTCCTCAACAAGTGTCGCGGGCCACGTCAGGCTTTCCGGCTTCGGGTATGGCTGGCCACGCTAGGAACGTAGCCCAGCCTAGCTGGTGATCCTTCCTCACCCCGCGTCAGTCGTCGACCTCGCCGGCACCTGACTCTGGACGTGCGAGCCACATTAGGCATTCCGGATTCGGGAATGGCTGGCCACGCTAGGAACGTAGCCTAGTCATGCTGGTGATCCTTCCTCACCCCGCATCAGTCGTCGACCTCGCCGGCACCTGACGCTGTACATGCGAGCCACTTCAGGCATTCAGGCTTCGGGTATGTCTGGCCACGCTAGGAACGTAGCCCAACCCAGCTGGTGATCCTTCCTCACCCCGCGTCAGTCGTCGACCCCGCCGACACCTGACGCTGGACGTGCGAGCCACTTCAGGCATTCAGGCTTCGGGTATGTCTGGCCACGCTAGGAACGTAGCCCAACCCAGCTGGTGATCCTTCCTCACCCCGCGTCAGTCGTCGACCCCGCCGACACCTGATGCTGGACGTGCGAGCCACTTTAGGCATTCCGGCTTCGAGTATGGCTGGCCACGCTAGGAACGCGTGGCCAGCCATTCCTCACCCCGCGTCAGTCGTCCACCTCGCCGGCACCTGACGCTGGACATGCGGACCACGCCAGTCATTCCGGCTTCGAGTATGGCTGGCCACGCTAGGAATCGAAGCCGGAATGACTGGCGTGGTTCGCCGGCACCTGACGCTGGACGTGCGAGCCACTTTAGGCATTCCGGCTTCGGGAATGGCTGGCCACGCTAGGAACGTAGCCCAGTCATGCTGGTGATCCTTCCTCACCCAACGTCAGTCGTCGGGTTTGCCGGCATCTAAGGCTGGACGTGCGAGCCACTTCAGGCATTCCGGCTTCGGGAATGGCTGGCCACGCTAGGAACGTAGCGCAACCCAGCTGGTGATCCTTCCTCAACAAGTGTCGCGGGCCACGTCAGGCTTTCCGGCTTCGGGTATGGCTGGCCACGCTAGGAACGTAGCCCAACCTAGCTGATCCTTCCACACCCCGCGCCAGTCGTCGGCTTCGCCGGCACCTGACGCTGGACGTGCGGACCACGCCAGTCATTCCGGCTTCGAGTATGGCTGGCCACGCTAGGAACGTAGCGCTGATGATCCTGATGATCCTTCCTCAACAAGTGTCGCGGGCCACGTCAGGCTTTCCGGCTTCGGGAATGGCTGGCCACGCTAGGAACGTAGCGCAACCCAGCTGGTGATCCTTCCTCAACCATTGTCTCGGGCTACGCCAGGTATTCCGGCCTCGGGAATGGCTGGCCACGCTAGGAACGTAGCCCAGCCTAGCTGGTGATCCTTCCTCACCCCGCGTCAGTTGTCGACCTCGCCGGCACAAAACGCTGGACCTACGGACCACGTCAGTCATTCCGGCTTCTAGTATGCCTGGCCACGCTGGGAACGTAGCGCTGATGATCCTGATGATCCTTCCTCAACAAGTGTCGCGGGCCACGTCAGGCTTTCCGGCTTCGGGAATGGCTGGCCACGCTAGGAACGTAGCCCAACCCAGCTGGTGATCCTTCCTCACCCCGCGTCAGTCGTCGACCCCGCCGACACCTGACGCTGGACGTGCGAGCCACTTCAGGCATTCAGGCTTCGGGAATGGCTGGCCACGCTAGGAACGTAGCCCAGCCTAGCTGGTGATCCTTCCTCACCCCGCGTCAGTTGTCGACCTCGCCGGCACAAAACGCTGGACCTACGGACCACGTCAGTCATTCCGGCTTCGAGTATGCCTGGCCACGCTGGGAACGTAGCGCTGATGATCCTGATGATCCTTCCTCAACAAGTGTCGCGGGCCACGTCAGGCTTTCCGGCTTCGGGAATGGCTGGCCACGCTAGGAACGTAGCCCAACCCAGCTGGTGATCCTTCCTCACCCCGCGTCAGTCGTCGACCCCGCCGACACCTGACGCTGGACGTGCGAGCCACGTCAGGCTTTCCGGCTTCGGGTATGGCTGGCCACGCTAGGAACGTAGCCCAGCCTAGCTGGTGATCCTTCCTCACCCCGCGTCAGTCGTCGACCTCGCCGGCACCTGACTCTGGACGTGCGAGCCACATTAGGCATTCCGGATTCGGGAATGGCTGGCCACGCTAGGAACGTAGCCTAGTCATGCTGGTGATCCTTCCTCACCCCGCATCAGTCGTCGACCTCGCCGGCACCTGACGCTGTACATGCGAGCCACTTCAGGCATTCAGGCTTCGGGTATGTCTGGCCACGCTAGGAACGTAGCCCAACCCAGCTGGTGATCCTTCCTCACCCCGCGTCAGTCGTCGACCCCGCCGACACCTGACGCTGGACGTGCGAGCCACTTCAGGCATTCAGGCTTCGGGTATGTCTGGCCACGCTAGGAACGTAGCCCAACCCAGCTGGTGATCCTTCCTCACCCCGCGTCAGTCGTCGACCCCGCCGACACCTGATGCTGGACGTGCGAGCCACTTTAGGCATTCCGGCTTCGAGTATGGCTGGCCACGCTAGGAACGCGTGGCCAGCCATTCCTCACCCCGCGTCAGTCGTCCACCTCGCCGGCACCTGACGCTGGACATGCGGACCACGCCAGTCATTCCGGCTTCGAGTATGGCTGGCCACGCTAGGAATCGAAGCCGGAATGACTGGCGTGGTTCGCCGGCACCTGACGCTGGACGTGCGAGCCACTTTAGGCATTCCGGCTTCGGGAATGGCTGGCCACGCTAGGAACGTAGCCCAGTCATGCTGGTGATCCTTCCTCACCCAACGTCAGTCGTCGGGTTTGCCGGCATCTAAGGCTGGACGTGCGAGCCACTTCAGGCATTCCGGCTTCGGGAATGGCTGGCCACGCTAGGAACGTAGCGCAACCCAGCTGGTGATCCTTCCTCAACAAGTGTCGCGGGCCACGTCAGGCTTTCCGGCTTCGGGTATGGCTGGCCACGCTAGGAACGTAGCCCAACCTAGCTGATCCTTCCACACCCCGCGCCAGTCGTCGGCTTCGCCGGCACCTGACGCTGGACGTGCGGACCACGCCAGTCATTCCGGCTTCGAGTATGGCTGGCCACGCTAGGAACGTAGCGCTGATGATCCTGATGATCCTTCCTCAACAAGTGTCGCGGGCCACGTCAGGCTTTCCGGCTTCGGGAATGGCTGGCCACGCTAGGAACGTAGCCCAACCCAGCTGGTGATCCTTCCTCAACCATTGTCTCGGGCTACGCCAGGTATTCCGGCCTCGGGAATGGCTGGCCACGCTAGGAACGTAGCCCAGCCTAGCTGGTGATCCTTCCTCACCCCGCGTCAGTTGTCGACCTCGCCGGCACAAAACGCTGGACCTACGGACCACGCCAGTCATTCCGGCTTCGAGTATGGCTGGCCACGCTAGGAATCGAAGCCGGAATGACTGGCGTGGTTCGCCGGCACCTGACGCTGGACGTGCGAGCCACTTTAGGCATTCCGGCTTCGGGAATGGCTGGCCACGCTAGGAACGTAGCCCAGTCATGCTGGTGATCCTTCCTCACCCAACGTCAGTCGTCGGGTTTGCCGGCATCTAAGGCTGGACGTGCGAGCCACTTCAGGCATTCCGGCTTCGGGAATGGCTGGCCACGCTAGGAACGTAGCGCAACCCAGCTGGTGATCCTTCCTCAACAAGTGTCGCGGGCCACGTCAGGCTTTCCGGCTTCGGGTATGGCTGGCCACGCTAGGAACGTAGCCCAACCTAGCTGATCCTTCCACACCCCGCGCCAGTCGTCGGCTTCGCCGGCACCTGACGCTGGACGTGCGGACCACGCCAGTCATTCCGGCTTCGAGTATGGCTGGCCACGCTAGGAACGTAGCGCTGATGATCCTGATGATCCTTCCTCAACAAGTGTCGCGGGCCACGTCAGGCTTTCCGGCTTCGGGAATGGCTGGCCACGCTAGGAACGTAGCCCAACCCAGCTGGTGATCCTTCCTCAACCATTGTCTCGGGCTACGCCAGGTATTCCGGCCTCGGGAATGGCTGGCCACGCTAGGAACGTAGCCCAGCCTAGCTGGTGATCCTTCCTCACCCCGCGTCAGTTGTCGACCTCGCCGGCACAAAACGCTGGACCTACGGACCACGTCAGTCATTCCGGCTTCTAGTATGCCTGGCCACGCTGGGAACGTAGCGCTGATGATCCTGATGATCCTTCCTCAACAAGTGTCGCGGGCCACGTCAGGCTTTCCGGCTTCGGGAATGGCTGGCCACGCTAGGAACGTAGCCCAACCCAGCTGGTGATCCTTCCTCACCCCGCGTCAGTCGTCGACCCCGCCGACACCTGACGCTGGACGTGCGAGCCACTTCAGGCATTCAGGCTTCGGGAATGGCTGGCCACGCTAGGAACGTAGCCCAGCCTAGCTGGTGATCCTTCCTCACCCCGCGTCAGTTGTCGACCTCGCCGGCACAAAACGCTGGACCTACGGACCACGTCAGTCATTCCGGCTTCGAGTATGCCTGGCCACGCTGGGAACGTAGCGCTGATGATCCTGATGATCCTTCCTCAACAAGTGTCGCGGGCCACGTCAGGCTTTCCGGCTTCGGGAATGGCTGGCCACGCTAGGAACGTAGCCCAACCCAGCTGGTGATCCTTCCTCACCCCGCGTCAGTCGTCGACCCCGCCGACACCTGACGCTGGACGTGCGAGCCACTTCAGGCATTCAGGCTTCGGGTATGTCTGGCCACGCTAGGAACGTAGCCCAACCCAGCTGGTGATCCTTCATCACCCCGCGTCAGTCGTCGACCCCGCCGACACCTGACGCTGGACGTGCGAGCCACTTTAGGCATTCCGGCTTCGAGTATGGCTGGCCACGCTAGGAACGCGTGGCCAGCCATTCCTCACCCCGCGTCAGTCGTCCACCTCGCCGGCACCTGACGCTGGACATGCGGACCACGCCAGTCATTCCGGCTTCGAGTATGGTTGGCCACGCTAGGAATCGAAGCCGGAATGACTGGCGTGGTTCGCCGGCACCTGACGCTGGACGTGCGAGCCACTTTAGGCATTCCGGCTTCGGGAATGGCTGGCCACGCTAGGAACGTAGCCCAGTCATGCTGGTGATCCTTCCTCACCCAACGTCAGTCGTCGGCTTCGCCGGCACCTAAGGCTGGACGTGCGAGCCACTTCAGGCATTCCGGCTTCGGGAATGGCTGGCCACGCTAGGAACGTAGCCTAGTCATGCTGGTGATCCTTCCTCACCCCGCGTCAGTCGTCAACCTCGCCGGCACCAAACGCTGGACATGCGGACCACGCCAGTCATTCCGGCTTCGAGTATGGCTGGCCACGCTAGGAACGCAGCCCAACCTAGCTGATGATCCTTCCTCAACAAGTGTCGCGGGCCACGTCAGGCTTTCCGGCTTCGGGTATGGCTGGCCACGCTAGGAACGTAGCCTAGTCATGCTGGTGATCCTTCCTCACCCCGCGTCAGTCGTCAACCTCGCCGGCACCAAACGCTGGACATGCGGACCACGCCAGTCATTCCGGCTTCGAGGACGTGCGAGCCACTTTAGGCATTCCGGCTTCGAGTATGGCTGGCCACGCTAGGAACGCAGCCCAGTCATGCTGGTGATCCTTCCTCACCCAACGTCAGTCGTCGGGTTTGCCGGCATCTAAGGCTGGACGTGCGAGCCACTTCAGGCATTCCGGCTTCGGGAATGGCTGGCCACGCTAGGAACGTAGCGCAACCCAGCTGGTGATCCTTCCTCAACAAGTGTCGCGGGCCACGTCAGGCTTTCCGGCTTCGGGTATGGCTGGCCACGCTAGGAACGTAGCCCAACCTAGCTGATCCTTCCACACCCCGCGCCAGTCGTCGGCTTCGCCGGCACCTGACGCTGGACGTGCGGACCACGCCAGTCATTCCGGCTTCGAGTATGGCTGGCCACGCTAGCAACGTAGCGCTGATGATCCTGATGATCCTTCCTCAACAAGTGTCGCGGGCCACATCAGGCTTTCCGGCTTCGGGAATGGCTGGCCACGCTAGGAACGTAGCGCAACCCAGCTGGTGATCCTTCCTCAACCATTGTCTCGGGCTACGCCAGGTATTCCGGCCTCGGGAATGGCTGGCCACGCTAGGAACGTAGCCCAGCCTAGCTGGTGATCCTTCCTCACCCCGCGTCAGTTGTCGACCTCGCCAGCACAAAACGCTGGACCTACGGACCACGTCAGTCATTCCGGCTTCTAGTATGCCTGGCCACGCTGGGAACGTAGCGCTGATGATCCTGATGATCCTTCCTCAACAAGTGTCGCGGGCCACGTCAGGCTTTCCGGCTTCGGGAATGGCTGGCCACGCTAGGAACGTAGCCCAACCCAGCTGGTGATCCTTCCTCACCCCGCGTCAGTCGTCGACCCCGCCGACACCTGACGCTGGACGTGCGAGCCACTTCAGGCATTCAGGCTTCGGGAATGGCTGGCCACGCTAGGAACGTAGCCCAGCCTAGCTGGTGATCCTTCCTCACCCCGCGTCAGTTGTCGACCTCGCCGGCACAAAACGCTGGACCTACGGACCACGTCAGTCATTCCGGCTTCGAGTATGCCTGGCCACGCTGGGAACGTAGCGCTGATGATCCTGATGATCCTTCCTCAACAAGTGTCGCGGGCCACGTCAGGCTTTCCGGCTTCGGGAATGGCTGGCCACGCTAGGAACGTAGCCCAACCCAGCTGGTGATCCTTCCTCACCCCGCGTCAGTCGTCGACCCCGCCGACACCTGACGCTGGACGTGCGAGCCACTTCAGGCATTCAGGCTTCGGGTATGTCTGGCCACGCTAGGAACGTAGCCCAACCCAGCTGGTGATCCTTCCTCACCCCGCGTCAGTCGTCGACCCCGCCGACACCTGACGCTGGACGTGCGAGCCACTTTAGGCATTCCGGCTTCGAGTATGGCTGGCCACGCTAGGAACGCGTGGCCAGCCATTCCTCACCCCGCGTCAGTCGTCCACCTCGCCGGCACCTGACGCTGGACATGCGGACCACGCCAGTCATTCCGGCTTCGAGTATGGTTGGCCACGCTAGGAATCGAAGCCGGAATGACTGGCGTGGTTCGCCGGCACCTGACGCTGGACGTGCGAGCCACTTTAGGCATTCCGGCTTCGGGAATGGCTGGCCACGCTAGGAACGTAGCCCAGTCATGCTGGTGATCCTTCCTCACCCAACGTCAGTCGTCGGCTTCGCCGGCACCTAAGGCTGGACGTGCGAGCCACTTCAGGCATTCCGGCTTCGGGAATGGCTGGCCACGCTAGGAACGTAGCCTAGTCATGCTGGTGATCCTTCCTCACCCCGCGTCAGTCGTCAACCTCGCCGGCACCAAACGCTGGACATGCGGACCACGCCAGTCATTCCGGCTTCGAGTATGGCTGGCCACGCTAGGAACGCAGCCCAACCTAGCTGATGATCCTTCCTCAACAAGTGTCGCGGGCCACGTCAGGCTTTCCGGCTTCGGGTATGGCTGGCCACGCTAGGAACGTAGCCTAGTCATGCTGGTGATCCTTCCTCACCCCGCGTCAGTCGTCAACCTCGCCGGCACCAAACGCTGGACATGCGGACCACGCCAGTCATTCCGGCTTCGAGGACGTGCGAGCCACTTTAGGCATTCCGGCTTCGAGTATGGCTGGCCACGCTAGGAACGCAGCCCAACCTAGCTGATGATCCTTCCTCAACCATTGTCTCGGGCTACGCCAGGCATTCCGGCCTCGGGTATGGCTGGCCACGCTAGGAACGTAGCCCAGCCTAGCTGGTGATCCTTCCTCACCCCGCGTCAGTCGTCGACCTCGCCGGCACCTGACTCTGGACGTGCGAGCCACATTAGGCATTCCGGATTCGGGAATGGCTGGCCACGCTAGGAACGTAGCCTAGTCATGCTGGTGATCCTTCCTCACCCCGCATCAGTCGTCGACCTCGCCGGCACCTGACGCTGTACATGCGAGCCACTTCAGGCATTCAGGCTTCGGGTATGTCTGGCCACGCTAGGAACGTAGCCCAACCCAGCTGGTGATCCTTCCTCACCCCGCGTCAGTCGTCGACCCCGCCGACACCTGACGCTGGACCTACGGACCACGTCAGTCATTCCGGCTTCTAGTATGCCTGGCCACGCTGGGAACGTAGCGCTGATGATCCTGATGATCCTTCCTCAACAAGTGTCGCGGGCCACGTCAGGTATTCCGGCCTCGGGAATGGCTGGCCACGCTAGGAACGTAGCCCAGCCTAGCTGGTGATCCTTCCTCACCCCGCGTCAGTTGTCGACCTCGCCGGCACAAAACGCTGGACCTACGGACCACGTCAGTCATTCCGGCTTCTAGTATGCCTGGCCACGCTGGGAACGTAGCGCTGATGATCCTGATGATCCTTCCTCAACAAGTGTCGCGGGCCACGTCAGGCTTTCCGGCTTCGGGAATGGCTGGCCACGCTAGGAACGTAGCCCAACCCAGCTGGTGATCCTTCCTCACCCCGCGTCAGTCGTCGACCCCGCCGACACCTGACGCTGGACGTGCGAGCCACTTCAGGCATTCAGGCTTCGGGAATGGCTGGCCACGCTAGGAACGTAGCCTGGTCATGCTGGTGATCCTTCCTCACCCCGCATCAGTCGTCGACCTCGCCGGCACCTGACGCTGTACATGCGAGCCACTTCAGGCATTCAGGCTTCGGGTATGTCTGGCCACGCTAGGAACGTAGCCCAACCCAGCTGGTGATCCTTCCTCACCCCGCGTCAGTCGTCGACCCCGCCGACACCTGACGCTGGACGTGCGAGCCACTTCAGGCATTCAGGCTTCGGGTATGTCTGGCCACGCTAGGAACGTAGCCCAACCCAGCTGGTGATCCTTCCTCACCCCGCGTCAGTCGTCGACCCCGCCGACACCTGATGCTGGACGTGCGAGCCACTTTAGGCATTCCGGCTTCGAGTATGGCTGGCCACGCTAGGAACGCGTGGCCAGCCATTCCTCACCCCGCGTCAGTCGTCCACCTCGCCGGCACCTGACGCTGGACATGCGGACCACGCCAGTCATTCCGGCTTCGAGTATGGCTGGCCACGCTAGGAACGCAGCCCAACCTAGCTGATGATCCTTCCTCAACAAGTGTCGCGGGCCACGTCAGGCTTTCCGGCTTCGGGTATGGCTGGCCACGCTAGGAACGTAGCCCAGCCTAGCTGGTGATCCTTCCTCACCCCGCGTCAGTCGTCGACCTCGCCGGCACCTGACTCTGGACGTGCGAGCCACATTAGGCATTCCGGATTCGGGAATGGCTGGCCACGCTAGGAACGTAGCCTAGTCATGCTGGTGATCCTTCCTCACCCCGCATCAGTCGTCGACCTCGCCGGCACCTGACGCTGTACATGCGAGCCACTTCAGGCATTCAGGCTTCGGGTATGTCTGGCCACGCTAGGAACGTAGCCCAACCCAGCTGGTGATCCTTCCTCACCCCGCGTCAGTCGTCGACCCCGCCGACACCTGACGCTGGACGTGCGAGCCACTTCAGGCATTCAGGCTTCGGGTATGTCTGGCCACGCTAGGAACGTAGCCCAACCCAGCTGGTGATCCTTCCTCACCCCGCGTCAGTCGTCGACCCCGCCGACACCTGATGCTGGACGTGCGAGCCACTTTAGGCATTCCGGCTTCGAGTATGGCTGGCCACGCTAGGAACGCGTGGCCAGCCATTCCTCACCCCGCGTCAGTCGTCCACCTCGCCGGCACCTGACGCTGGACATGCGGACCACGCCAGTCATTCCGGCTTCGAGTATGGCTGGCCACGCTAGGAATCGAAGCCGGAATGACTGGCGTGGTTCGCCGGCACCTGACGCTGGACGTGCGAGCCACTTTAGGCATTCCGGCTTCGGGAATGGCTGGCCACGCTAGGAACGTAGCCCAGTCATGCTGGTGATCCTTCCTCACCCAACGTCAGTCGTCGGGTTTGCCGGCATCTAAGGCTGGACGTGCGAGCCACTTCAGGCATTCCGGCTTCGGGAATGGCTGGGCACGCTAGGAACGTAGCGCAACCCAGCTGGTGATCCTTCCTCAACAAGTGTCGCGGGCCACGTCAGGCTTTCCGGCTTCGGGTATGGCTGGCCACGCTAGGAACGTAGCCCAACCTAGCTGATCCTTCCACACCCCGCGCCAGTCGTCGGCTTCGCCGGCACCTGACGCTGGACGTGCGGACCACGCCAGTCATTCCGGCTTCGAGTATGGCTGGCCACGCTAGGAACGTAGCGCTGATGATCCTGATGATCCTTCCTCAACAAGTGTCGCGGGCCACGTCAGGCTTTCCGGCTTCGGGAATGGCTGGCCACGCTAGGAACGTAGCGCAACCCAGCTGGTGATCCTTCCTCAACCATTGTCTCGGGCTACGCCAGGTATTCCGGCCTCGGGAATGGCTGGCCACGCTAGGAACGTAGCCCAGCCTAGCTGGTGATCCTTCCTCACCCCGCGTCAGTTGTCGACCTCGCCGGCACAAAACGCTGGACCTACGGACCACGTCAGTCATTCCGGCTTCTAGTATGCCTGGCCACGCTGGGAACGTAGCGCTGATGATCCTGATGATCCTTCCTCAACCATTGTCTCGGGCTACGCCAGGTATTCCGGCCTCGGGAATGGCTGGCCACGCTAGGAACGTAGCCCAGCCTAGCTGGTGATCCTTCCTCACCCCGCGTCAGTTGTCGACCTCGCCGGCACAAAACGCTGGACCTACGGACCACGTCAGTCATTCCGGCTTCTAGTATGCCTGGCCACGCTGGGAACGTAGCGCTGATGATCCTGATGATCCTTCCTCAACAAGTGTCGCGGGCCACGTCAGGCTTTCCGGCTTCGGGAATGGCTGGCCACGCTAGGAACGTAGCCCAACCCAGCTGGTGATCCTTCCTCACCCCGCGTCAGTCGTCGACCCCGCCGACACCTGACGCTGGACGTGCGAGCCACTTCAGGCATTCAGGCTTCGGGAATGGCTGGCCACGCTAGGAACGTAACCCAGCCTAGCTGGTGATCCTTCCTCACCCCGCGTCAGTTGTCGACCTCGCCGGCACAAAACGCTGGACCTACGGACCACGTCAGTCATTCCGGCTTCTAGTATGCCTGGCCACGCTGGGAACGTAGCGCTGATGATCCTGATGATCCTTCCTCAACCATTGTCTCGGGCTACGCCAGGCATTCCGGCCTCGGGTATGGCTGGCCACGCTAGGAACGTAGCCCAGCCTAGCTGGTGATCCTTCCTCACCCCGCGTCAGTCGTCGACCTCGCCGGCACCTGACTCTGGACGTGCGAGCCACATTAGGCATTCCGGATTCGGGAATGGCTGGCCACGCTAGGAACGTAGCCTAGTCATGCTGGTGATCCTTCCTCACCCCGCATCAGTCGTCGACCTCGCCGGCACCTGACGCTGTACATGCGAGCCACTTCAGGCATTCAGGCTTCGGGTATGTCTGGCCACGCTAGGAACGTAGCCCAACCCAGCTGGTGATCCTTCCTCACCCCGCGTCAGTCGTCGACCCCGCCGACACCTGACGCTGGACGTGCGAGCCACTTCAGGCATTCAGGCTTCGGGTATGTCTGGCCACGCTAGGAACGTAGCCCAACCCAGCTGGTGATCCTTCCTCACCCCGCGTCAGTCGTCGACCCCGCCGACACCTGATGCTGGACGTGCGAGCCACTTTAGGCATTCCGGCTTCGAGTATGGCTGGCCACGCTAGGAACGCGTGGCCAGCCATTCCTCACCCCGCGTCAGTCGTCCACCTCGCCGGCACCTGACGCTGGACATGCGGACCACGCCAGTCATTCCGGCTTCGAGTATGGCTGGCCACGCTAGGAACGCAGCCCAACCTAGCTGATGATCCTTCCTCAACAAGTGTCGCGGGCCACGTCAGGCTTTCCGGCTTCGGGTATGGCTGGCCACGCTAGGAACGTAGCCCAGCCTAGCTGGTGATCCTTCCTCACCCCGCGTCAGTCGTCGACCTCGCCGGCACCTGACTCTGGACGTGCGAGCCACATTAGGCATTCCGGATTCGGGAATGGCTGGCCACGCTAGGAACGTAGCCTAGTCATGCTGGTGATCCTTCCTCACCCCGCATCAGTCGTCGACCTCGCCGGCACCTGACGCTGTACATGCGAGCCACTTCAGGCATTCAGGCTTCGGGTATGTCTGGCCACGCTAGGAACGTAGCCCAACCCAGCTGGTGATCCTTCCTCACCCCGCGTCAGTCGTCGACCCCGCCGACACCTGACGCTGGACGTGCGAGCCACTTCAGGCATTCAGGCTTCGGGTATGTCTGGCCACGCTAGGAACGTAGCCCAACCCAGCTGGTGATCCTTCCTCACCCCGCGTCAGTCGTCGACCCCGCCGACACCTGATGCTGGACGTGCGAGCCACTTTAGGCATTCCGGCTTCGAGTATGGCTGGCCACGCTAGGAACGCGTGGCCAGCCATTCCTCACCCCGCGTCAGTCGTCCACCTCGCCGGCACCTGACGCTGGACATGCGGACCACGCCAGTCATTCCGGCTTCGAGTATGGCTGGCCACGCTAGGAATCGAAGCCGGAATGACTGGCGTGGTTCGCCGGCACCTGACGCTGGACGTGCGAGCCACTTTAGGCATTCCGGCTTCGGGAATGGCTGGCCACGCTAGGAACGTAGCCCAGTCATGCTGGTGATCCTTCCTCACCCAACGTCAGTCGTCGGGTTTGCCGGCATCTAAGGCTGGACGTGCGAGCCACTTCAGGCATTCCGGCTTCGGGAATGGCTGGCCACGCTAGGAACGTAGCGCAACCCAGCTGGTGATCCTTCCTCAACAAGTGTCGCGGGCCACGTCAGGCTTTCCGGCTTCGGGTATGGCTGGCCACGCTAGGAACGTAGCCCAACCTAGCTGATCCTTCCACACCCCGCGCCAGTCGTCGGCTTCGCCGGCACCTGACGCTGGACGTGCGGACCACGCCAGTCATTCCGGCTTCGAGTATGGCTGGCCACGCTAGGAACGTAGCGCTGATGATCCTGATGATCCTTCCTCAACAAGTGTCGCGGGCCACGTCAGGCTTTCCGGCTTCGGGAATGGCTGGCCACGCTAGGAACGTAGCGCAACCCAGCTGGTGATCCTTCCTCAACCATTGTCTCGGGCTACGCCAGGTATTCCGGCCTCGGGAATGGCTGGCCACGCTAGGAACGTAGCCCAGCCTAGCTGGTGATCCTTCCTCACCCCGCGTCAGTTGTCGACCTCGCCGGCACAAAACGCTGGACCTACGGACCACGTCAGTCATTCCGGCTTCTAGTATGCCTGGCCACGCTGGGAACGTAGCGCTGATGATCCTGATGATCCTTCCTCAACAAGTGTCGCGGGCCACGTCAGGCTTTCCGGCTTCGGGAATGGCTGGCCACGCTAGGAACGTAGCCCAACCCAGCTGGTGATCCTTCCTCACCCCACGTCAGTCGTCGACCCCGCCGACACCTGACGCTGGACGTGCGAGCCACTTCAGGCATTCAGGCTTCGGGAATGGCTGGCCACGCTAGGAACGTAGCCCAGCCTAGCTGGTGATCCTTCCTCACCCCGCGTCAGTTGTCGACCTCGCCGGCACAAAACGCTGGACCTACGGACCACGTCAGTCATTCCGGCTTCGAGTATGCCTGGCCACGCTGGGAACGTAGCGCTGATGATCCTGATGATCCTTCCTCAACAAGTGTCGCGGGCCACGTCAGGCTTTCCGGCTTCGGGAATGGCTGGCCACGCTAGGAACGTAGCCCAACCCAGCTGGTGATCCTTCCTCACCCCGCGTCAGTCGTCGACCCCGCCGACACCTGACGCTGGACGTGCGAGCCACTTCAGGCATTCAGGCTTCGGGTATGTCTGGCCACGCTAGGAACGTAGCCCAACCCAGCTGGTGATCCTTCCTCACCCCGCGTCAGTCGTCGACCCCGCCGACACCTGACGCTGGACGTGCGAGCCACTTTAGGCATTCCGGCTTCGAGTATGGCTGGCCACGCTAGGAACGCGTGGCCAGCCATTCCTCACCCCGCGTCAGTCGTCCACCTCGCCGGCACCTGACGCTGGACATGCGGACCACGCCAGTCATTCCGGCTTCGAGTATGGTTGGCCACGCTAGGAATCGAAGCCGGAATGACTGGCGTGGTTCGCCGGCACCTGACGCTGGACGTGCGAGCCACTTTAGGCATTCCGGCTTCGGGAATGGCTGGCCACGCTAGGAACGTAGCCCAGTCATGCTGGTGATCCTTCCTCACCCAACGTCAGTCGTCGGCTTCGCCGGCACCTAAGGCTGGACGTGCGAGCCACTTCAGGCATTCCGGCTTCGGGAATGGCTGGCCACGCTAGGAACGTAGCGCAACCCAGCTGATGATCCTTCCTCAACAAGTGTCGCGGGCCACGTCAGGCTTTCCGGCTTCGGGAATGGCTGGCCACGCTAGGAACGTAGCGCAACCCAGCTGGTGATCCTTCCTCACCCCGCGTCAGTCGTCGACCCCGCCGACACCTGACGCTGGACGTGCGAGCCACTTTAGGCATTCCGGCTTCGAGTATGGCTGGCCACGCTAGGAACGCGTGGCCAGCCATTCCTCACCCCGCGTCAGTCGTCCACCTCGCCGGCACCTGACGCTGGACATGCGGACCACGCCAGTCATTCCGGCTTCGAGTATGGTTGGCCACGCTAGGAATCGAAGCCGGAATGACTGGCATGGTTCGCCGGCACCTGACGCTGGACGTGCGAGCCACTTTAGGCATTCCGGCTTCGGGAATGGCTGGCCACGCTAGGAACGTAGCCCAGCCTAGCTGGTGATCCTTCCTCACCCCGCGTCAGTTGTCGACCTCGCCGGCACAAAACGCTGGACCTACGGACCACGTCAGTCATTCCGGCTTCGAGTATGCCTGGCCACGCTGGGAACGTAGCGCTGATGATCCTGATGATCCTTCCTCAACAAGTGTCGCGGGCCACGTCAGGCTTTCCGGCTTCGGGAATGGCTGGCCACGCTAGGAACGTAGCCCAACCCAGCTGGTGATCCTTCCTCACCCCGCGTCAGTCGTCGACCCCGCCGACACCTGACGCTGGACGTGCGAGCCACTTCAGGCATTCAGGCTTCGGGTATGTCTGGCCACGCTAGGAACGCGTGGCCAGCCATTCCTCACCCCGCGTCAGTCGTCCACCTCGCCGGCACCTGACGCTGGACATGCGGACCACGCCAGTCATTCCGGCTTCGAGTATGGTTGGCCACGCTAGGAATCGAAGCCGGAATGACTGGCGTGGTTCGCCGGCACCTGACGCTGGACGTGCGAGCCACTTTAGGCATTCCGGCTTCGGGAATGGCTGGCCACGCTAGGAACGTAGCCCAGTCATGCTGGTGATCCTTCCTCACCCAACGTCAGTCGTCGGCTTCGCCGGCACCTAAGGCTGGACGTGCGAGCCACTTCAGGCATTCCGGCTTCGGGAATGGCTGGCCACGCTAGGAACGTAGCGCAACCCAGCTGATGATCCTTCCTCAAGAAGTGTCGCGGGCCACGTCAGGCTTTCCGGCTTCGGGAATGGCTGGCCACGCTAGGAACGTAGCGCAACCCAGCTGGTGATCCTTCCTCACCCCGCGTCAGTCGTCGACCTCGCCGGCACTTGACGCTGGACGTGCGAGCCACTTCAGGCATTCAGGCTTCGGGTATGTCTGGCCACGCTAGGAACGTAGCCCAACCCAGCTGGTGATCCTTCCTCACCCCGCGTCAGTCGTCGACCCCGCCGACACCTGACGCTGGACGTGCGAGCCACTTTAGGCATTCCGGCTTCGAGTATGGCTGGCCACGCTGGGAACGCGTGGCCAGCCATTCCTCACCCCGCGTCAGTCGTCCACCTCGCCGGCACCTGACGCTGGACATGCGGACCACGCCAGTCATTCCGGCTTCGAGTATGGTTGGCCACGCTAGGAATCGAAGCCGGAATGACTGGCATGGTTCGCCGGCACCTGACGCTGGACGTGCGAGCCACTTTAGGCATTCCGGCTTCGGGAATGGCTGGCCACGCTAGGAACGTAGCCCAGTCATGCTGGTGATCCTTCCTCACCCAACGTCAGTCGTCGGCTTCGCCGGCACCTAAGGCTGGACGTGCGAGCCACTTCAGGCATTCCGGCTTCGGGAATGGCTGGCCACGCTAGGAACGTAGCGCAACCCAGCTGATGATCCTTCCTCAACAAGTGTCGCGGGCCACGTCAGGCTTTCCGGCTTCGGGAATGGCTGGCCACGCTAGGAACGTAGCGCAACCCAGCTGGTGATCCTTCCTCACCCCGCGTCAGTCGTCGACCTCGCCGGCACCAAACGCTGGACATGCGGACCACGCCAGTCATTCCGGCTTCGAGTATGGCTGGCCACGCTAGGAACGTAGCGCAACCCAGCTGGTGATCCTTCCTCAACAAGTGTCGCGGGCCACGTCAGGCTTTCCGGCTTCGGGAATGGCTGGCCACGCTAGGAACGTAGCGCAACCCAGCTGGTGATCCTTCCTCACCCCGCGTCAGTCGTCGACCTCGCCGGCACCAAACGCTGGACGTGCGAACCACTTTAGGCATTCCGGCTTCGGGAATGGCTGGCCACGCTAGGAACGTAGCCCAGTCATGCTGGTGATCCTTCCTCACCCCGCGTCAGTCGTCGACCTCGCCGGCACCAAACGCTGGACATGCGGACCACGCCAGTCATTCCGGCTTCGAGTATGGCTGGCCACGCTAGGAACGTAGCCCAACCTAGCTGATCCTTCCACACCCCGCGCCAGTCGTCGGCTTCGCCGGCACCAAACGCTGGACGTGCGAACCACTTTAGGCATTCCGGCTTCGGGAATGGCTGGCCACGCTAGGAACGTAGCCCAGTCATGCTGGTGATCCTTCCTCACCCCGCGTCAGTCGTCCTCCTCGCCGGCACCTGACGCTGGACATGCGGACCACGCCAGTCATTCCGGCTTCGAGTATGGCTGGCCACGCTAGGAATCGAAGCCGGAATGACTGGCGTGGTTCGCCGGCACCTGACGCTGGACGTGCGAGCCACTTTAGGCATTCCGGCTTCGGGAATGGCTGGCCACGCTAGGAGCGTAGCCCAGTCATGCTGGTGATCCTTCCTCAACAAGTGTCGCGGGCCACGTCAGGCTTTCCGGCTTCGGGAATGGCTGGCCACGCTAAGAACGTAGCGCAACCCAGCTGGTGATCCTTCCTCACCCCGCGTCAGTCGTCGACCTCGCCGGCACCAAACGCTGGACGTGCGAACCACTTTAGGCATTCCGGCTTCGGGAATGGCTGGCCACGCTAGGAACGTAGCCCAGTCATGCTGGTGATCCTTCCTCACCCCGCGTCAGTCGTCGACCTCGCCGGCACCAAACGCTGGACATGCGGACCACGCCAGTCATTCCGGCTTCGAGTATGGCTGGCCACGCTAGGAACGTAGCCCAACCTAGCTGATCCATCCACACCCCGCGCCAGTCGTCGGCTTCGCCGGCACCAAACGCTGGACGTGCGAACCACTTTAGGCATTCCGGCTTCGGGAATGGCTGGCCACGCTAGGAACGTAGCCCAGTCATGCTGGTGATCCTTCCTCACCCCGCGTCAGTCGTCCACCTCGCCGGCACCTGACGCTGGACATGCGGACCACGCCAGTCATTCCGGCTTCGAGTATGGCTGGCCACGCTAGGAATCGAAGCCGGAATGACTGGCGTGGTTCGCCGGCACCTGACGCTGGACGTGCGAGCCACTTTAGGCATTCCGGCTTCGGGAATGGCTGGCCACGCTAGGAGCGTAGCCCAGTCATGCTGGTGATCCTTCCTCAACAAGTGTCGCGGGCCACGTCAGGCTTTCCGGCTTCGGGAATGGCTGGCCACGCTAGGAACGTAGCGCAACCCAGCTGGTGATCCTTCCTCAACAAGTGTCGCGGGCCACGTCAGGCTTTCCGGCTTCGGGAATGGCTGGCCACGCTAGGAACGTAGCCCAACCCAGCTGGTGATCCTTCCTCACCCCGCGTCAGTCGTCGACCCCGCCGACACCTGACGCTGGACGTGCGAGCCACTTCAGGCATTCAGGCTTCGGGAATGGCTGGCCACGCTAGGAACGTAGCCCAGCCTAGCTGGTGATCCTTCCTCACCCCGCGTCAGTTGTCGACCTCGCCGGCACAAAACGCTGGACCTACGGACCACGTCAGTCATTCCGGCTTCGAGTATGCCTGGCCACGCTGGGAACGTAGCGCTGATGATCCTGATGATCCTTCCTCAACAAGTGTCGCGGGCCACGTCAGGCTTTCCGGCTTCGGGAATGGCTGGCCACGCTAGGAACGTAGCGCAACCCAGCTGGTGATCCTTCCTCACCCCGCGTCAGTCGTCGACCTCGCCGGCACCAAACGCTGGACGTGCGAACCACTTTAGGCATTCCGGCTTCGGGAATGGCTGGCCACGCTAGGAACGTAGCCCAGTCATGCTGGTGATCCTTCCTCACCCCGCGTCAGTCGTCGACCTCGCCGGCACCAAACGCTGGACATGCGGACCACGCCAGTCATTCCGGCTTCGAGTATGGCTGGCCACGCTAGGAACGTAGCCCAACCTAGCTGATCCTTCCACACCCCGCGCCAGTCGTCGGCTTCGCCGGCACCAAACGCTGGACGTGCGAACCACTTTTGGCATTCCGGCTTCGGGAATGGCTGGCCACGCTAGGAACGTAGCCCAGTCATGCTGGTGATCCTTCCTCACCCCGAGTCAGTCGTCCACCTCGCCGGCACCTGACGCTGGACATGCGGACCACGCCAGTCATTCCGGCTTCGAGTATGGCTGGCCACGCTAGGAATCGAAGCCGGAATGACTGGCGTGGTTCGCCGGCACCTGACGCTGGACGTGCGAGCCACTTTAGGCATTCCGGCTTCGGGAATGGCTGGCCACGCTAGGAGCGTAGCCCAGTCATGCTGGTGATCCTTCCTCAACAAGTGTCGCGGGCCACGTCAGGCTTTCCGGCTTCGGGAATGGCTGGCCACGCTAGGAACGTAGCGCAACCCAGCTGGTGATCCTTCCTCAACCATTGTCTCGAGCTACGCCAGGCATTCCGGCCTCGGGTATGGCTGGCCACGCTAGGAACGTAGCCTATTCATGATGGTGATCCTTCCTCACCCCGCGTCAGTCGTCGATCTCGCCGGCACTTGACGCTGGACGTGCGAGCCACTTTAGGCATTCCGGCTTCGGGAATGGCTGGCCACGCTAGGAACGTAGCCCAGCCTAGCTGGTGATCCTTCCTCACCCCGCGTCAGTTGTCGACCTCGCCGGCACAAAACGCTGGACCTACGGACCACGTCAGTCATTCCGGCTTCGAGTATGCCTGGCCACGCTGGGAACGTAGCGCTGATGATCCTGATGATCCTTCCTCAACAAGTGTCGCGGGCCACGTCAGGCTTTCCGGCTTCGGGAATGGCTGGCCACGCTAGGAACGTAGCCCAACCCAGCTGGTGATCCTTCCTCACCCCGCGTCAGTCGTCGACCCCGCCGACACCTGACGCTGGACGTGCGAGCCACTTAGGCATTCCGGCTTCGAGTATGGCTGGCCACGCTAGGAACGCGTGGCCAGCCATTCCTCACCCCGCGTCAGTCGTCCACCTCGCCGGCACCTGACGCTGGACATGCGGACCACGCCAGTCATTCCGGCTTCGAGTATGGCTGGCCACGCTAGGAATCGAAGCCGGAATGACTGGTGTGGTTCGCCGGCACCTGACGCTGGACGTGCGAGCCACTTCAGGCATTCCGGCTTCGGGAATGGCTGGCCACGCTAGGAACGTAGCGCAACCCAGCTGGTGATCCTTCCTCAACAAGTGTCGCGGGCCACGTCAGGCTTTCCGGCTTCGGGAATGGCTGGCCACGCTAGGAACGTAGCGCAACCCAGCTGGTGATCCTTCCTCACCCCGCGTCAGTCGTCGACCTCGCCGGCACCAAACGCTGGACATGCGGACCACGCCAGTCATTCCGGCTTCGAGTATGGCTGGCCACGCTAGGAACGTAGCGCAACCCAGCTGGTGATCCTTCCTCAACAAGTGTCGCGGGCCACGTCAGGCTTTCCGGCTTCGGGAATGGCTGGCCACGCTAGGAACGTAGCGCAACCCAGCTGGTCATCCTTCCTCACCCCGCGTCAGTCGTCCACCTCGCCGGCACCTGACGCTGGACATGCGGACCACGCCAGTCATTCCGGCTTCGAGTATGGCTGGCCACGCTAGGAATCGAAGCCGGAATGACTGGCGTGGTTCGCCGGCACCTGACGCTGGACGTGCGAGCTACTTTAGGCATTCCGGCTTCGGGAATGGCTGGCCACGCTAGGAACGTAGCCCAGTCATGCTGGTGATCCTTCCTCACCCAACGTCAGTCGTCGGCTTCGCCGGCACCTAAGGCTGGACGTGCGAGCCACTTCAGGCATTCCGGCTTCGGGAATGGCTGGCCACGCTAGGAACGTAGCGCAACCCAGCTGGAGATCCTTCCTCAACAAGTGTCGCGGGCCACGTCAGGCTTTCCGGCTTCGGGAATGGCTGGCCACGCTAGGAACGTAGCCTAGTCATGCTGGTGATCCTTCCTCACACCGCGTCAGTCGTCGGCTTCGCCGGCACCTGACGCTTGACGTGCGAGCCACCTTAGGCATTCCGGCTTCGGAAATGGCTGGCCACGCTAGGAACGTAGTCCAGTCATGCTGGTGATCCTTCCTCACCCAACGTCAGTCGTCAGCTTCGCCGGCACCTGACGCTGGACGTGCGAGCCACTTCAGGCATTCCGGCTTCGAGAATGGCTGGCCACGCTAGGAACGTAGCCTAGTCATGCTGGTGATCCTTCCTCACCCCGCGTCAGTCGTCAACCTCGCCGGCACCAAACGCTGGACATGCGGACCACGCCAGTCATTCCGGCTTCGAGTATGGCTGGCCACGCTAGGAATGTAGCCCAACCTAGCTGGTGATCCTTCCTCACCCAGCGTCAGTCGTCGACCCCGCCGGAACCTGACGCTGACGTGCGAACCACTTTAGGCATTCCGGCTTCGGGAATGGCTGGCCACGCTAGGAACGTAGCCCAGTCATGCTGGTGATCCTTCCTCACCCCGCGTCAGTCGTCGACCTCGCCGGCACCAAACGCTGGACATGCGGACCACGCCAGTCATTCCGGCTTCGAGTATGGCTGGCCACGCTAGGAACGTAGCCCAACCTAGCTGATCCTTCCACACCCCGCGCCAGTCGTCGGCTTCGCCGGCACCAAACGCTGGACATGCGGACCACGCCAGTCATTCCGGCTTCGAGTATGGCTGGCCACGCTAGGAATCGAAGCCGGAATGACTGGCGTGGTTCGCCGGCACCTGACGCTGGACGTGCGAGCTACTTTAGGCATTCCGGCTTCGGGAATGGCTGGCCACGCTAGGAACGTAGCCCAGTCATGCTGGTGATCCTTCCTCACCCAACGTCAGTCGTCGGCTTCGCCGGCACCTAAGGCTGGACGTGCGAGCCACTTCAGGCATTCCGGCTTCGGGAATGGCTGGCCACGCTAGGAACGTAGCCCAGTCATGCTGGTGATCCTTCCTCACCCAACGTCAGTCGTCGGCTTCGCCGGCACCTAAGGCTGGACGTGCGAGCCACTTCAGGCATTCCGGCTTCGGGAATGGCTGGCCACGCTAGGAACGTAGCGCAACCCAGCTGATGATCCTTCCTCAACAAGTGTCGCGGGCCACGTCAGGCTTTCCGGCTTCGGGAATGGCTGGCCACGCTAGGAACGTAGCGCAACCCAGCTGGTGATCCTTCCTCACCCCGCGTCAGTCGTCGACCTCGCCGGCACCAAACGCTGGACATGCGGACCACGCCAGTCATTCCGGCTTCGAGTATGGCTGGCCACGCTAGGAACGTAGCGCAACCCAGCTGGTGATCCTTCCTCAACAAGTGTCGCGGGCCACGTCAGGCTTTCCGGCTTCGGGAATGGCTGGCCACGCTAGGAACGTAGCGCAACCCAGCTGGTGATCCTTCCTCACCCCGCGTCAGTCGTCGACCTCGCCGGCACCAAACGCTGGACGTGCGAACCACTTTAGGCATTCCGGCTTCGGGAATGGCTGGCCACGCTAGGAACGTAGCCCAGTCATGCTGGTGATCCTTCCTCACCCCGCGTCAGTCGTCCTCCTCGCCGGCACCTGACGCTGGACATGCGGACCACGCCAGTCATTCCGGCTTCGAGTATGGCTGGCCACGCTAGGAACGTAGCCCAACCTAGCTGATCCTTCCACACCCCGCGCCAGTCGTCGGCTTCGCCGGCACCAAACGCTGGACGTGCGAACCACTTTAGGCATTCCGGCTTCGGGAATGGCTGGCCACGCTAGGAACGTAGCCCAGTCATGCTGGTGATCCTTCCTCACCCCGCGTCAGTCGTCCTCCTCGCCGGCACCTGACGCTGGACATGCGGACCACGCCAGTCATTCCGGCTTCGAGTATGGCTGGCCACGCTAGGAATCGAAGCCGGAATGACTGGTGTGGTTCGCCGGCACCTGACGCTGGACGTGCGAGCCACTTCAGGCATTCCGGCTTCGGGAATGGCTGGCCACGCTAGGAACGTAGCGCAACCCAGCTGGTGATCCTTCCTCAACAAGTGTCGCGGGCCACGTCAGGCTTTCCGGCT
This sequence comes from Heligmosomoides polygyrus polygyrus, assembly GCA_947396885.1. Taxonomy (NCBI): domain Eukaryota; kingdom Metazoa; phylum Nematoda; class Chromadorea; order Rhabditida; family Heligmosomidae; genus Heligmosomoides; species Heligmosomoides polygyrus. Next base: position 44,465,031 of record OX377206.1, read on the forward strand.
TCGGGAATGGCTGGCCACGCTAGGAACGTAGCGCAACCCAGCTGGTGATCCTTCCTCACCCCGTGTCAGTCGTCGACCTCGCCGGCACCAAACGCTGGACATGCGGACCACGCCAGTCATTCCGGCTTCGAGTATGGCTGGCCACGCTAGGAACGTAGCGCAACCCAGCTGGTGATCCTTCCTCAACAAGTGTCGCGGGCCACGTCAGGCTTTCCGGCTTCGGGAATGGCTGGCCACGCTAGGAACGTAGCGCAACCCAGCTGGTCATCCTTCCTCACCCCGCGTCAGTCGTCCACCTCGCCGGCACCTGACGCTGGACATGCGGACCACGCCAGTCATTCCGGCTTCGAGTATGGCTGGCCACGCTAGGAATCGAAGCCGGAATGACTGGCGTGGTTCGCCGGCACCTGACGCTGGACGTGCGAGCTACTTTAGGCATTCCGGCTTCGGGAATGGCTGGCCACGCTAGGAACGTAGCCCAGTCATGCTGGTGATCCTTCCTCACCCAACGTCAGTCGTCGGCTTCGCCGGCACCTAAGGCTGGACGTGCGAGCCACTTCAGGCATTCCGGCTTCGGGAATGGCTGGCCACGCTAGGAACGTAGCGCAACCCAGCTGGAGATCCTTCCTCAACAAGTGTCGCGGGCCACGTCAGGCTTTCCGGCTTCGGGAATGGCTGGCCACGCTAGGAACGTAGCCTAGTCATGCTGGTGATCCTTCCTCACACCGCGTCAGTCGTCGGCTTCGCCGGCACCTGACGCTTGACGTGCGAGCCACCTTAGGCATTCCGGCTTCGGAAATGGCTGGCCACGCTAGGAACGTAGTCCAGTCATGCTGGTGATCCTTCCTCACCCAACGTCAGTCGTCAGCTTCGCCGGCACCTGACGCTGGACGTGCGAGCCACTTCAGGCATTCCGGCTTCGAGAATGGCTGGCCACGCTAGGAACGTAGCCTAGTCATGCTGGTGATCCTTCCTCACCCCGCGTCAGTCGTCAACCTCGCCGGCACCAAACGCTGGACATGCGGACCACGCCAGTCATTCCGGCTTCGAGTATGGCTGGCCACGCTAGGAATGTAGCCCAACCTAGCTGGTGATCCTTCCTCACCCAGCGTCAGTCGTCGACCCCGCCGGAACCTGACGCTGACGTGCGAACCACTTTAGGCATTCCGGCTTCGGGAATGGCTGGCCACGCTAGGAACGTAGCCCAGTCATGCTGGTGATCCTTCCTCACCCCGCGTCAGTCGTCGACCTCGCCGGCACCAAACGCTGGACATGCGGACCACGCCAGTCATTCCGGCTTCGAGTATGGCTGGCCACGCTAGGAACGTAGCCCAACCTAGCTGATCCTTCCACACCCCGCGCCAGTCGTCGGCTTCGCCGGCACCAAACGCTGGACATGCGGACCACGCCAGTCATTCCGGCTTCGAGTATGGCTGGCCACGCTAGGAATCGAAGCCGGAATGACTGGCGTGGTTCGCCGGCACCTGACGCTGGACGTGCGAGCTACTTTAGGCATTCCGGCTTCGGGAATGGCTGGCCACGCTAGGAACGTAGCCCAGTCATGCTGGTGATCCTTCCTCACCCCGCGTCAGTCGTCGACCTCGCCGGCACCAAACGCTGGACATGCGGACCACGCCAGTCATTCCGGCTTCGAGTATGGCTGGCCACGCTAGGAACGTAGCGCAACCCAGCTGGTGATCCTTCCTCAACAAGTGTCGCGGGCCACGTCAGGCTTTCCGGCTTCGGGAATGGCTGGCCACGCTAGGAACGTAGCGCAACCCAGCTGGTCATCCTTCCTCACCCCGCGTCAGTCGTCCACCTCGCCGGCACCTGACGCTGGACATGCGGACCACGCCAGTCATTCCGGCTTCGAGTATGGCTGGCCACGCTAGGAATCGAAGCCGGAATGACTGGCGTGGTTCGCCGGCACCTGACGCTGGACGTGCGAGCTACTTTAGGCATTCCGGCTTCGGGAATGGCTGGCCACGCTAGGAACGTAGCCCAGTCATGCTGGTGATCCTTCCTCACCCAACGTCAGTCGTCGGCTTCGCCGGCACCTAAGGCTGGACGTGCGAGCCACTTCAGGCATTCCGGCTTCGGGAATGGCTGGCCACGCTAGGAACGTAGCGCAACCCAGCTGGAGATCCTTCCTCAACAAGTGTCGCGGGCCACGTCAGGCTTTCCGGCTTCGGGAATGGCTGGCCACGCTAGGAACGTAGCCTAGTCATGCTGGTGATCCTTCCTCACACCGCGTCAGTCGTCGGCTTCGCCGGCACCTGACGCTTGACGTGCGAGCCACCTTAGGCATTCCGGCTTCGGAAATGGCTGGCCACGCTAGGAACGTAGTCCAGTCATGCTGGTGATCCTTCCTCACCCAACGTCAGTCGTCAGCTTCGCCGGCACCTGACGCTGGACGTGCGAGCCACTTCAGGCATTCCGGCTTCGAGAATGGCTGGCCACGCTAGGAACGTAGCCTAGTCATGCTGGTGATCCTTCCTCACCCCGCGTCAGTCGTCAACCTCGCCGGCACCAAACGCTGGACATGCGGACCACGCCAGTCATTCCGGCTTCGAGTATGGCTGGCCACGCTAGGAATGTAGCCCAACCTAGCTGGTGATCCTTCCTCACCCAGCGTCAGTCGTCGACCCCGCCGGAACCTGACGCTGACGTGCGAACCACTTTAGGCATTCCGGCTTCGGGAATGGCTGGCCACGCTAGGAACGTAGCCCAGTCATGCTGGTGATCCTTCCTCACCCCGCGTCAGTCGTCGACCTCGCCGGCACCAAACGCTGGACATGCGGACCACGCCAGTCATTCCGGCTTCGAGTATGGCTGGCCACGCTAGGAACGTAGCCCAACCTAGCTGATCCTTCCACACCCCGCGCCAGTCGTCGGCTTCGCCGGCACCAAACGCTGGACATGCGGACCACGCCAGTCATTCCGGCTTCGAGTATGGCTGGCCACGCTAGGAATCGAAGCCGGAATGACTGGCGTGGTTCGCCGGCACCTGACGCTGGACGTGCGAGCTACTTTAGGCATTCCGGCTTCGGGAATGGCTGGCCACGCTAGGAACGTAGCCCAGTCATGCTGGTGATCCTTCCTCACCCAACGTCAGTCGTCGGCTTCGCCGGCACCTAAGGCTGGACGTGCGAGCCACTTCAGGCATTCCGGCTTCGGGAATGGCTGGCCACGCTAGGAACGTAGCGCAACCCAGCTGGTGATCCTTCCTCAACAAGTGTCGCGGGCCACGTCAGGCTTTCCGGCTTCGGGAATGGCTGGCCACGCTAGGAACGTAGCCTAGTCATGCTGGTGATCCTTCCTCACACCGCGTCAGTCGTCGGCTTCGCCGGCACCTGACGCTTGACGTGCCAGCCACCTTAGGCATTCCGGCTTCGGAAATGGCTGGCCACGCTAGGAACGTAGTCCAGTCATGCTGGTGATCCTTCCTCACCCAACGTCAGTCGTCAGCTTCGCCGGCACCTGACGCTGGACGTGCGAGCCACTTCAGGCATTCCGGCTTCGAGAATGGCTGGCCACGCTAGGAATCGAAGCCGGAATGACTGGCGTGGTTCGCCGGCACCTGACGCTGGACGTGCGAGCTACTTTAGGCATTCCGGCTTCGGGAATGGCTGGCCACGCTAGGAACGTAGCCCAGTCATGCTGGTGATCCTTCCTCACCCAACGTCAGTCGTCGGCTTCGCCGGCACCAAACGCTGGACGTGCGAACCACTTTTGGCATTCCGGCTTCGGGAATGGCTGGCCACGCTAGGAACGTAGCCCAGTCATGCTGGTGATCCTTCCTCACCCCGAGTCAGTCGTCCACCTCGCCGGCACCTGACGCTGGACATGCGGACCACGCCAGTCATTCCGGCTTCGAGTATGGCTGGCCACGCTAGGAATCGAAGCCGGAATGACTGGCGTGGTTCGCCGGCACCTGACGCTGGACGTGCGAGCCACTTTAGGCATTCCGGCTTCGGGAATGGCTGGCCACGCTAGGAGCGTAGCCCAGTCATGCTGGTGATCCTTCCTCAACAAGTGTCGCGGGCCACGTCAGGCTTTCCGGCTTCGGGAATGGCTGGCCACGCTAGGAACGTAGCGCAACCCAGCTGGTGATCCTTCCTCAACCATTGTCTCGAGCTACGCCAGGCATTCCGGCCTCGGGTATGGCTGGCCACGCTAGGAACGTAGCCTATTCATGATGGTGATCCTTCCTCACCCCGCGTCAGTCGTCGATCTCGCCGGCACTTGACGCTGGACGTGCGAGCCACTTTAGGCATTCCGGCTTCGAGTATGCCTGGCCACGCTGGGAACGTAGCGCTGATGATCCTGATGATCCTTCCTCAACAAGTGTCGCGGGCCACGTCAGGCTTTCCGGCTTCGGGAATGGCTGGCCACGCTAGGAACGTAGCCCAACCCAGCTGGTGATCCTTCCTCACCCCGCGTCAGTCGTCGACCCCGCCGACACCTGACGCTGGACGTGCGAGCCACTTAGGCATTCCGGCTTCGAGTATGGCTGGCCACGCTAGGAACGCGTGGCCAGCCATTCCTCACCCCGCGTCAGTCGTCCACCTCGCCGGCACCTGACGCTGGACATGCGGACCACGCCAGTCATTCCGGCTTCGAGTATGGCTGGCCACGCTAGGAATCGAAGCCGGAATGACTGGTGTGGTTCGCCGGCACCTGACGCTGGACGTGCGAGCCACTTCAGGCATTCCGGCTTCGGGAATGGCTGGCCACGCTAGGAACGTAGCGCAACCCAGCTGGTGATCCTTCCTCAACAAGTGTCGCGGGCCACGTCAGGCTTTCCGGCTTCGGGAATGGCTGGCCACGCTAGGAACGTAGCGCAACCCAGCTGGTGATCCTTCCTCACCCCGCGTCAGTCGTCGACCTCGCCGGCACCAAACGCTGGACATGCGGACCACGCCAGTCATTCCGGCTTCGAGTATGGCTGGCCACGCTAGGAACGTAGCGCAACCCAGCTGGTGATCCTTCCTCAACAAGTGTCGCGGGCCACGTCAGGCTTTCCGGCTTCGGGAATGGCTGGCCACGCTAGGAACGTAGCGCAACCCAGCTGGTCATCCTTCCTCACCCCGCGTCAGTCGTCCACCTCGCCGGCACCTGACGCTGGACATGCGGACCACGCCAGTCATTCCGGCTTCGAGTATGGCTGGCCACGCTAGGAATCGAAGCCGGAATGACTGGCGTGGTTCGCCGGCACCTGACGCTGGACGTGCGAGCTACTTTAGGCATTCCGGCTTCGGGAATGGCTGGCCACGCTAGGAACGTAGCCCAGTCATGCTGGTGATCCTTCCTCACCCAACGTCAGTCGTCGGCTTCGCCGGCACCTAAGGCTGGACGTGCGAGCCACTTCAGGCATTCCGGCTTCGGGAATGGCTGGCCACGCTAGGAACGTAGCGCAACCCAGCTGGAGATCCTTCCTCAACAAGTGTCGCGGGCCACGTCAGGCTTTCCGGCTTCGGGAATGGCTGGCCACGCTAGGAACGTAGCCTAGTCATGCTGGTGATCCTTCCTCACACCGCGTCAGTCGTCGGCTTCGCCGGCACCTGACGCTTGACGTGCGAGCCACCTTAGGCATTCCGGCTTCGGAAATGGCTGGCCACGCTAGGAACGTAGTCCAGTCATGCTGGTGATCCTTCCTCACCCAACGTCAGTCGTCAGCTTCGCCGGCACCTGACGCTGGACGTGCGAGCCACTTCAGGCATTCCGGCTTCGAGAATGGCTGGCCACGCTAGGAACGTAGCCTAGTCATGCTGGTGATCCTTCCTCACCCCGCGTCAGTCGTCAACCTCGCCGGCACCAAACGCTGGACATGCGGACCACGCCAGTCATTCCGGCTTCGAGTATGGCTGGCCACGCTAGGAATGTAGCCCAACCTAGCTGGTGATCCTTCCTCACCCAGCGTCAGTCGTCGACCCCGCCGGAACCTGACGCTGACGTGCGAACCACTTTAGGCATTCCGGCTTCGGGAATGGCTGGCCACGCTAGGAACGTAGCCCAGTCATGCTGGTGATCCTTCCTCACCCCGCGTCAGTCGTCGACCTCGCCGGCACCAAACGCTGGACATGCGGACCACGCCAGTCATTCCGGCTTCGAGTATGGCTGGCCACGCTAGGAACGTAGCCCAACCTAGCTGATCCTTCCACACCCCGCGCCAGTCGTCGGCTTCGCCGGCACCAAACGCTGGACATGCGGACCACGCCAGTCATTCCGGCTTCGAGTATGGCTGGCCACGCTAGGAATCGAAGCCGGAATGACTGGCGTGGTTCGCCGGCACCTGACGCTGGACGTGCGAGCTACTTTAGGCATTCCGGCTTCGGGAATGGCTGGCCACGCTAGGAACGTGGCCCAGTCATGCTGGTGATCCTTCCTCACCCAACGTCAGTCGTCGGCTTCGCCGGCACCTAAGGCTGGACGTGCGAGCCACTTCAGGCATTCCGGCTTCGGGAATGGCTGGCCACGCTAGGAACGTAGCGCAACCCAGCTGGTGATCCTTCCTCAACAAGTGTCGCGGGCCACGTCAGGCTTTCCGGCTTCGGGAATGGCTGGCCACGCTAGGAACGTAGCCTAGTCATGCTGGTGATCCTTCCTCACACCGCGTCAGTCGTCGATCTCGCCGGCACTTGACGCTGGACGTGCGAGCCACTTTAGGCATTCCGGCTTCGGGAATGGCTGGCCACGCTAGGAACGTAGCCCAGCCTAGCTGGTGATCCTTCCTCACCCCGCGTCAGTTGTCGACCTCGCCGGCACAAAACGCTGGACCTACGGACCACGTCAGTCATTCCGGCTTCGAGTATGCCTGGCCACGCTGGGAACGTAGCGCTGATGATCCTGATGATCCTTCCTCAACAAGTGTCGCGGGCCACGTCAGGCTTTCCGGCTTCGGGAATGGCTGGCCACGCTAGGAACGTAGCCCAACCCAGCTGGTGATCCTTCCTCACCCCGCGTCAGTCGTCGACCCCGCCGACACCTGACGCTGGACGTGCGAGCCACTTAGGCATTCCGGCTTCGAGTATGGCTGGCCACGCTAGGAACGCGTGGCCAGCCATTCCTCACCCCGCGTCAGTCGTCCACCTCGCCGGCACCTGACGCTGGACATGCGGACCACGCCAGTCATTCCGGCTTCGAGTATGGCTGGCCACGCTAGGAATCGAAGCCGGAATGACTGGTGTGGTTCGCCGGCACCTGACGCTGGACGTGCGAGCCACTTCAGGCATTCCGGCTTCGGGAATGGCTGGCCACGCTAGGAACGTAGCGCAACCCAGCTGGTGATCCTTCCTCAACAAGTGTCGCGGGCCACGTCAGGCTTTCCGGCTTCGGGAATGGCTGGCCACGCTAGGAACGTAGCGCAACCCAGCTGGTGATCCTTCCTCACCCCGCGTCAGTCGTCGACCTCGCCGGCACCAAACGCTGGACATGCGGACCACGCCAGTCATTCCGGCTTCGAGTATGGCTGGCCACGCTAGGAACGTAGCGCAACCCAGCTGGTGATCCTTCCTCAACAAGTGTCGCGGGCCACGTCAGGCTTTCCGGCTTCGGGAATGGCTGGCCACGCTAGGAACGTAGCGCAACCCAGCTGGTCATCCTTCCTCACCCCGCGTCAGTCGTCCACCTCGCCGGCACCTGACGCTGGACATGCGGACCACGCCAGTCATTCCGGCTTCGAGTATGGCTGGCCACGCTAGGAATCGAAGCCGGAATGACTGGCGTGGTTCGCCGGCACCTGACGCTGGACGTGCGAGCTACTTTAGGCATTCCGGCTTCGGGAATGGCTGGCCACGCTAGGAACGTAGCCCAGTCATGCTGGTGATCCTTCCTCACCCAACGTCAGTCGTCGGCTTCGCCGGCACCTAAGGCTGGACGTGCGAGCCACTTCAGGCATTCCGGCTTCGGGAATGGCTGGCCACGCTAGGAACGTAGCGCAACCCAGCTGGAGATCCTTCCTCAACAAGTGTCGCGGGCCACGTCAGGCTTTCCGGCTTCGGGAATGGCTGGCCACGCTAGGAACGTAGCCTAGTCATGCTGGTGATCCTTCCTCACACCGCGTCAGTCGTCGGCTTCGCCGGCACCTGACGCTTGACGTGCGAGCCACCTTAGGCATTCCGGCTTCGGAAATGGCTGGCCACGCTAGGAACGTAGTCCAGTCATGCTGGTGATCCTTCCTCACCCAACGTCAGTCGTCAGCTTCGCCGGCACCTGACGCTGGACGTGCGAGCCACTTCAGGCATTCCGGCTTCGAGAATGGCTGGCCACGCTAGGAACGTAGCCTAGTCATGCTGGTGATCCTTCCTCACCCCGCGTCAGTCGTCAACCTCGCCGGCACCAAACGCTGGACATGCGGACCACGCCAGTCATTCCGGCTTCGAGTATGGCTGGCCACGCTAGGAATGTAGCCCAACCTAGCTGGTGATCCTTCCTCACCCAGCGTCAGTCGTCGACCCCGCCGGAACCTGACGCTGACGTGCGAACCACTTTAGGCATTCCGGCTTCGGGAATGGCTGGCCACGCTAGGAACGTAGCCCAGTCATGCTGGTGATCCTTCCTCACCCCGCGTCAGTCGTCGACCTCGCCGGCACCAAACGCTGGACATGCGGACCACGCCAGTCATTCCGGCTTCGAGTATGGCTGGCCACGCTAGGAACGTAGCCCAACCTAGCTGATCCTTCCACACCCCGCGCCAGTCGTCGGCTTCGCCGGCACCAAACGCTGGACATGCGGACCACGCCAGTCATTCCGGCTTCGAGTATGGCTGGCCACGCTAGGAATCGAAGCCGGAATGACTGGCGTGGTTCGCCGGCACCTGACGCTGGACGTGCGAGCTACTTTAGGCATTCCGGCTTCGGGAATGGCTGGCCACGCTAGGAACGTAGCCCAGTCATGCTGGTGATCCTTCCTCACCCAACGTCAGTCGTCGGCTTCGCCGGCACCTAAGGCTGGACGTGCGAGCCACTTCAGGCATTCCGGCTTCGGGAATGGCTGGCCACGCTAGGAACGTAGCGCAACCCAGCTGGTGATCCTTCCTCAACAAGTGTCGCGGGCCACGTCAGGCTTTCCGGCTTCGGGAATGGCTGGCCACGCTAGGAACGTAGCCTAGTCATGCTGGTGATCCTTCCTCACACCGCGTCAGTCGTCGGCTTCGCCGGCACCTGACGCTTGACGTGCCAGCCACCTTAGGCATTCCGGCTTCGGAAATGGCTGGCCACGCTAGGAACGTAGTCCAGTCATGCTGGTGATCCTTCCTCACCCAACGTCAGTCGTCAGCTTCGCCGGCACCTGACGCTGGACGTGCGAGCCACTTCAGGCATTCCGGCTTCGAGAATGGCTGGCCACGCTAGGAACGTAGCCTAGTCATGCTGGTGATCCTTCCTCACCCCGCGTCAGTCGTCAACCTCGCCGGCACCAAACGCTGGACATGCGGACCACGCCAGTCATTCCGGCTTCGAGTATGGCTGGCCACGCTAGGAACGTAGCCTAGTCATGCTGGTGATCCTTCCTCACCCAGCGTCAGTCGTCGACCCCGCCGGAACCTGACGCTGACGTGCGAACCACTTTAGGCATTCCGGCTTCGGGAATGGCTGGCCACGCTAGGAACGTAGCCCAGTCATGCTGGTGGTCCTTCCTCACCCCGCGTCAGTCGTCGACCTCGCCGGCACCAAACGCTGGACATGCGGACCACGCCAGTCATTCCGGCTTCGAGTATGGCTGGCCACGCTAGGAACGTAGCCCAACCTAGCTGATCCTTCCACACCCCGCGCCAGTCGTCGGCTTCGCCGGCACCAAACGCTGGACATGCGGACCACGCCAGTCATTCCGGCTTCGGGAATGGCTGGCCACGCTAGGAACGTAGCCCAACCTAGCTGGTGATCCTTCCTCACCCCGCGTCAGTCGTCGACCTCGCCGGCACCTGACGCTGGACATGCGGACCACGCCAGTCATTCCGGCTTCGAGTATGGCTGGCCACGCTAGGAACGTAGCCCAACCTAGCTGATCCTTCCACACCCCGCGCCAGTCGTCGGCTTCGCCGGCACCAAACGCTGGACATGCGGACCACGCCAGTCATTCCGGCTTCGAGTGTGGCTGGCCACGCTAGGAACGCAGCCCAACCTAGCTGATGATCCTTCCTCAACAAGTGTCGCGGGCCACGTCAGGCTTTCCGGCTTCGGGTATGGCTGGAAACGCTAGGAACGTAGCCCAGCCTAGCTGGTGATCCTTCCTCACCCCGCGTCAGTCGTCGACCTCGCCGGCACCTGACGCTGGACGTGCGAGCCACTTTAGGCATTCCGGCTTCGGGAATGGCTGGCCACGCTAGGAACGTAGCCCAACCTAGCTGGTGATCCTTCCTCACCCCGCGTCAGTCGTCGACCTCGCCGGCACCTGACGCTGGACATGCGGACCACGCCAGTCATTCCGGCTTCGAGTATGGCTGGCCACGCTAGGAACGTAGCCCAACCTAGCTGATGATCCTTCCTCAACAAGTGTCGCGGGCCACTTCAGGCTTTCCGGCTTCGGGTATGGCTGGCCACGCTAGGAACGTAGCCCAACCTAGCTGATCCTTCCACACCCCGCGCCAGTCGTCGGCTTCGCCGGCACCAAACGCTGGACATGCGGACCACGCCAGTCATTCCGGCTTCGAGTGTGGCTGGCCACGCTAGGAACGCAGCCCAACCTAGCTGATGATCCTTCCTCAACAAGTGTCGCGGGCCACGTCAGGCTTTCCGGCTTCGGGTATGGCTGGAAACGCTAGGAACGTAGCCCAGCCTAGCTGGTGATCCTTCCTCACCCCGCGTCAGTCGTCGACCTCGCCGGCACCTGACGCTGGACGTGCGAGCCACTTTAGGCATTCCGGCTTCGGGAATGGCTGGCCACGCTAGGAACGTAGCCCAACCTAGCTGGTGATCCTTCCTCACCCCGCGTCAGTCGTCGACCTCGCCGGCACCTGACGCTGGACATGCGGACCACGCCAGTCATTCCGGCTTCGAGTATGGCTGGCCACGCTAGGAACGTAGCCCAACCTAGCTGATGATCCTTCCTCAACAAGTGTCGCGGGCCACTTCAGGCTTTCCGGCTTCGGGTATGGCTGGCCACGCTAGGAACGTAGCCCAACCTAGCTGATCCTTCCACACCCCGCGCCAGTCGTCGGCTTCGCCGGCACCAAACGCTGGACATGCGGACCACGCCAGTCATTCCGGCTTCGGGAATGGCTGGCCACGCTAGGAACGTAGCGCAAGCCAGCTGGTGATCCTTCCTCACCCCGCGTCAGTCGTCGACCTCGCCGGCACCAAACGCTGGACGTGCGAACCACTTTAGGCATTCCGGCTTCGGGAATGGCTGGCCACGCTAGGAACGTAGCCCAGTCATGCTGGTGATCCTTCCTCACCCCGCGTCAGTCGTCGACCTCGCCGGCACCAAACGCTGGACATGCGGACCACGCCAGTCATTCCGGCTTCGAGTATGGCTGGCCACGCTAGGAACGTAGCCCAACCTAGCTGATCCTTCCACACCCCGCGCCAGTCGTCGGCTTCGCCGGCACCTGACGCTGGACGTGCGCGGCACTTTAGGCGTTCCGGCTTCGGGAATGCTGGCCACGCTAGGAACGTAGCCCAGTCATGCTGGTGATCCATCCTCACCCAACGTCAGTCGTCGGCTTCGCCGGCACCTAACGCTGGACGTGCGAGCCACTTCAGGCATTCCGGCTTCGGGAATGGCTGGCCACGCTAGGAACGTAGCCCAGCCTAGCTGGTGATCCTTCCTCAACCATTGTCTCGAGCTACGCCAGGCATTCCGGCCTCGGGTATGGCTGGCCACGCTAGGAACGTAGCCTAGTCATGCTGGTGATCCTTCCTCACCCCGCGTCAGTCGTCGACCTCGCCGGCACTTGACGCTGGACGTGCGAGCCACTTTAGGCATTCCAGCTTCGGGAATGGCTGGCCACGCTAGGAACGTAGCCCAGCCTAGCTGGTGATCCTTCCTCACCCCGCGTCAGTTGTCGACCTCGCCGGCACAAAACGCTGGACCTACGGACCACGTCAGTCATTCCGGCTTCGAGTATGCCTGGCCACGCTGGGAACGTAGCGTTGATGATCCTGATGATCCTTCCTCAACAAGTGTCGCGGGCCACGTCAGGCTTTCCGGCCTCGGGAATGGCTGGCCACGCTAGGAACGTAGCGCAACCCAGCTGGTGATCCTTCCTCAACCATTGTCTCGGGCTACGCCAGGCATTCCGGCCTCGGGTATGGCTGGCCACGCTAGGAACGTAGCCCAGTCATGCTGGTGATCCTTCCTCACCCCGCGTCAGTCGTCGACCTCGCCGGCACCAAACGCTGGACATGCGGACCACGCCAGTCATTCCGGCTTCGGGAATGGCTGGCCACGCTAGGAATGTAGCCCAACCTAGCTGGTGATCCTTCCTCACCCCGCGTCAGTCGTCGACCCCGCCGACATCTGACGCTGGACGTGCGAGCCACTTTAGGCATTCCGGCTTCGGGAAAGCTGGCCACGCTAGGAACGTAGCCCAGCCTAGCTGGTGATCCTTCCTCAACCATTGTCTCGAGCTACGCCAGGCATTCCGGCCTCGGGTATGGCTGGCCACGCTAGGAACGTAGCCTAGTCATGCTGGTGATCCTTCCTCACCCCGCCTCAGTAGTCGACCTCGCCGGCACTTGAAGCTGGACGTGCGAGCCACTTTAGGCATTCCGGCTTCGGGAATGGCTGGCCACGCTAGGAACGTAGCCCAGCCTAGCTGGTGATCCTTCCACACCCCGCGCCAGTCGTCGGCTTCGCCGGCACCTGACGCTGGACGTGCGAGGCACTTTAGGCGTTCCGGCTTCGGGAATGCTGGCCACGCTAGGAACGTAGCCCAGTCATGCTGGTGATCCATCCTCACCCAACGTCAGTCGTCGGCTTCGCCGGCACCTAACGCTGGACGTGCGAGCCACTTCAGGCATTCCGGCTTCGGGAATGGCTGGCCACGCTAGGAACGTAGCCCAGCCTAGCTGGTGATCCTTCCTCAACCATTGTCTCGAGCTACGCCAGGCATTCCGGCTTCGAGTATGGCTGGCCACGCTAGGAACGTAGCCCAACCTAGCTGATCCTTCCTCACCCCGCGTCAGTCGTCGACCTCGCCGACATCTGACGCTGGACGTGCGAGCCACCTTAGGCATTCCGGCTTCGGGAATGGCTGGCCACGCTAGGAACGTAGCCCAACCTAGCTGGTGATCCTTCCTCACCCCGCGTCAGTCGTCGACCTCGCCGACATCTGACGCTGGACGTGCGAGCCACTTTAGGCATTCCGGCTTCGGGAAAGCTGGCCACGCTAGGAACGTAGCGCAACCCAGCTGGTGATCCTTCCTCAACCATTGTCTCGGGCTACGCCAGGCATTCCGGCCTCGGGTATGGCTCGCCACGCTAGGAACGTAGCGTAGTCATGCTGGTGATCCTTCCTCACCCCGCGTCAGTCGTCGACCTCGCCGGCACCAAACGCTGGACATACGGACCACGCCAGTCATTCCGGTTTCGAGTATGGCTGGCCACGCTAGGAACCTAGCCCAACCTAGCTGATGATCCTTCCTCACCCCGCGTCAGTCGTCAACCTCGCCGGCACCTAACGCTGGACGTGCGAGCCACTTCAGGCATTCCGGCTTTGGGAATGGCTGGCCACGCTAGGAACGTAGCGCAACCCAGCTGGTGATCCTTCCTCAACCATTGTCTCGGGCTACGCCAGGCATTCCGGCCTCGGGTATGGCTCGCCACGCTAGGAACGTAGCCTAGTCATGCTGGTGATCCTTCCTCACCCCGCGTCAGTCGTCGGCTTCGCCGGCACCTGACGCTTGACCTGCGAGCCACCTTAGGCATTCCGGCTTCGGAAATGGCTGGCCACGCTAGGAACGTAGTCCAGTCATGCTGGTGATCCTTCCTCACCCAACGTCAGTCGTCAGCTTCGCGGGCACCTGAAGCTGGACGTGCGAGCCACTTCAGGCATTCCGGCTTCGAGAATGGCTGGCCACGCTAGGAACGTAGCCTAGTCATGCTGGTGATCCTTCCTCACCCCGCGTCAGTCGTCAACCTCGCCGGCACCAAATGCTGGACATGCGGACCACGCCAGTCATTCCGGCTTCGAGTATGGCTGGCCACGCTAGGAACGTAGCCCAACCTAGCTGGTGATATTTCCTCACCCCGCGTCAGTCGTCGACCTCGCCGACATCTGACGCTGGACGTGCGAGCCGCTTTAGGCATTCCGGCTTCGGGAAAGCTGGCCACGCTAGGAACGTAGCCCAGCCTAGCTGGTGATCCTTCCTCAACCATTGTCTCGAGCTACGCCAGGCATTCCGGCCTCGGGTATGGCTGGCCACGCTAGGAACGTAGCCTAGTCATGCTGGTGATCCTTCCTCACCCCGCGTCAGTCGTCGACCTCGCCGGCACTTGAAGCTGGACGTGCAAGCCACTTTAGGCATTCCGGCTTCGGGAATGGCTGGCCACGCTAGGAACGTAGCCCAGCCTAGCTGGTGATCCTTCCTCACCCCGCGTCAGTTGTCGACCTCGCCGACATCTGACGCTGGACGTGCGAGCCACTTTAGGCATTCCGGCTTCGGGAAAGCTGGCCACGCTAGGAACGTAGCCCAGCCTAGCTGGTGATCCTTCCTCAACCATTGTCTCGAGCTACGCCAGGCATTCCGGCCTCGGGTATGGCTGGCCACGCTAGGAACGTAGCCTAGTCATGCTGGTGATCCTTCCTCACCCCGCGTCAGTCGTCGACCTCGCCGGCACTTGAAGCTGGACGTGCAAGCCACTTTAGGCATTCCGGCTTCGGGAATGGCTGGCCACGCTAGGAACGTAGCCCAGCCTAGCTGGTGATCCTTCCTCACCCCGCGTCAGTCGTCGACCCCGCCGGAACCTGACGCTGGACGTGCGAGCCACTTTAGGCATTCCGGCTTCGAGAATGGCTGGCCACGCTAGGAACGTAGCCTAGTCATGCTGGTGATCCTTCCTCACCCCGCGTCAGTCGTCAACCTCGCCGGCACCAAATGCTGGACATGCGGACCACGCCAGTCATTCCGGCTTCGAGTATGGCTGGCCACGCTAGGAATGTAGCCCAACCTAGCTGGTGATCCTTCCTCACCCCGCGTCAGTCGTCGACTCCGCCGGAACCTGACGCTGGACGTGCGAGCCACTTTAGGCATTCCGGCTTCGGGAATGGCTGGCCACGCTAGGAACGTAGCCCAACCTAGCTGGTGATATTTCCTCACCCCGCGTCAGTCGTCGACCTCGCCGACATCTGACGCTGGACGTGCGAGCCACTTTAGTCATTCCGGCTTCGGGAAAGCTGGCCACGCTAGGAACGTAGCCCAGCCTAGCTGGTGATCCTTCCTCAACCATTGTCTCGAGCTACGCCAGGCATTCCGGCCTCGGGTATGGCTGGCCACGCTAGGAACGTAGCCTAGTCATGCTGGTGATCCTTCCTCACCCCGCGTCAGTCGTCGACCTCGCCGGCACTTGAAGCTGGACGTGCAAGCCACTTTAGGCATTCCGGCTTCGGGAATGGCTGGCCACGCTAGGAACGTAGCCAGCCTAGCTGGTGATCCTTCCTCACCCCGCGTCAGTTGTCGACCTCGCCGACATCTGACGCTGGACGTGCGAGCCACTTTAGGCATTCCGGCTTCGGGAAAGCTGGCCACGCTAGGAACGTAGCCCAGCCTAGCTGGTGATCCTTCCTCAACCATTGTCTCGAGCTACGCCAGGCATTCCGGCCTCGGGTATGGCTGGCCACGCTAGGAACGTAGCCTAGTCATGCTGGTGATCCTTCCTCACCCCGCGTCAGTCGTCGACCTCGCCGGCACTTGAAGCTGGACGTGCAAGCCACTTTAGGCATTCCGGCTTCGGGAATGGCTGGCCACGCTAGGAACGTAGCCCAGCCTAGCTGGTGATCCTTCCTCACCCCGCGTCAGTCGTCGACCCCGCCGGAACCTGACGCTGGACGTGCGAGCCACTTTAGGCATTCCGGCTTCGAGAATGGCTGGCCACGCTAGGAACGTAGCCTAGTCATGCTGGTGATCCTTCCTCACCCCGCGTCAGTCGTCAACCTCGCCGGCACCAAATGCTGGACATGCGGACCACGCCAGTCATTCCGGCTTCGAGTATGGCTGGCCACGCTAGGAATGTAGCCCAACCTAGCTGGTGATCCTTCCTCACACCCCGCGCCAGTCGTCGGCTTCGCCGGCACCTGACGCTGGACGTGCGAGGCACTTTAGGCGTTCCGGCTTCGGGAATGCTGGCCACGCTAGGAACGTAGCCCAGTCATGCTGGTGATCCATCCTCACCCAACGTCAGTCGTCGGCTTCGCCGGCACCTAACGCTGGACGTGCGAGCCACTTCAGGCATTCCGGCTTCGGGAATGGCTGGCCACGCTAGGAACGTAGCCCAGCCTAGCTGGTGATCCTTCCTCAACCATTGTCTCGAGCTACGCCAGGCATTCCGGCTTCGAGTATGGCTGGCCACGCTAGGAACGTAGCCCAACCTAGCTGATCCTTCCTCACCCCGCGTCAGTCGTCGACCTCGCCGACATCTGACGCTGGACGTGCGAGCCACCTTAGGCATTCCGGCTTCGGGAATGGCTGGCCACGCTAGGAACGTAGCCCAACCTAGCTGGTGATCCTTCCTCACCCCGCGTCAGTCGTCGACCTCGCCGACATCTGACGCTGGACGTGCGAGCCACTTTAGGCATTCCGGCTTCGGGAAAGCTGGCCACGCTAGGAACGTAGCGCAACCCAGCTGGTGATCCTTCCTCAACCATTGTCTCGGGCTACGCCAGGCATTCCGGCCTCGGGTATGGCTCGCCACGCTAGGAACGTAGCGTAGTCATGCTGGTGATCCTTCCTCACCCCGCGTCAGTCGTCGACCTCGCCGGCACCAAACGCTGGACATACGGACCACGCCAGTCATTCCGGTTTCGAGTATGGCTGGCCACGCTAGGAACCTAGCCCAACCTAGCTGATGATCCTTCCTCACCCCGCGTCAGTCGTCAACCTCGCCGGCACCTAACGCTGGACGTGCGAGCCACTTCAGGCATTCCGGCTTTGGGAATGGCTGGCCACGCTAGGAACGTAGCGCAACCCAGCTGGTGATCCTTCCTCAACCATTGTCTCGGGCTACGCCAGGCATTCCGGCCTCGGGTATGGCTCGCCACGCTAGGAACGTAGCCTAGTCATGCTGGTGATCCTTCCTCACCCCGCGTCAGTCGTCGGCTTCGCCGGCACCTGACGCTTGACCTGCGAGCCACCTTAGGCATTCCGGCTTCGGAAATGGCTGGCCACGCTAGGAACGTAGTCCAGTCATGCTGGTGATCCTTCCTCACCCAACGTCAGTCGTCAGCTTCGCGGGCACCTGAAGCTGGACGTGCGAGCCACTTCAGGCATTCCGGCTTCGAGAATGGCTGGCCACGCTAGGAACGTAGCCTAGTCATGCTGGTGATCCTTCCTCACCCCGCGTCAGTCGTCAACCTCGCCGGCACCAAATGCTGGACATGCGGACCACGCCAGTCATTCCGGCTTCGAGTATGGCTGGCCACGCTAGGAACGTAGCCCAACCTAGCTGGTGATATTTCCTCACCCCGCGTCAGTCGTCGACCTCGCCGACATCTGACGCTGGACGTGCGAGCCGCTTTAGGCATTCCGGCTTCGGGAAAGCTGGCCACGCTAGGAACGTAGCCCAGCCTAGCTGGTGATCCTTCCTCAACCATTGTCTCGAGCTACGCCAGGCATTCCGGCCTCGGGTATGGCTGGCCACGCTAGGAACGTAGCCTAGTCATGCTGGTGATCCTTCCTCACCCCGCGTCAGTCGTCGACCTCGCCGGCACTTGAAGCTGGACGTGCAAGCCACTTTAGGCATTCCGGCTTCGGGAATGGCTGGCCACGCTAGGAACGTAGCCCAGCCTAGCTGGTGATCCTTCCTCACCCCGCGTCAGTTGTCGACCTCGCCGACATCTGACGCTGGACGTGCGAGCCACTTTAGGCATTCCGGCTTCGGGAAAGCTGGCCACGCTAGGAACGTAGCCCAGCCTAGCTGGTGATCCTTCCTCAACCATTGTCTCGAGCTACGCCAGGCATTCCGGCCTCGGGTATGGCTGGCCACGCTAGGAACGTAGCCTAGTCATGCTGGTGATCCTTCCTCACCCCGCGTCAGTCGTCGACCTCGCCGGCACTTGAAGCTGGACGTGCAAGCCACTTTAGGCATTCCGGCTTCGGGAATGGCTGGCCACGCTAGGAACGTAGCCCAGCCTAGCTGGTGATCCTTCCTCACCCCGCGTCAGTCGTCGACCCCGCCGGAACCTGACGCTGGACGTGCGAGCCACTTTAGGCATTCCGGCTTCGAGAATGGCTGGCCACGCTAGGAACGTAGCCTAGTCATGCTGGTGATCCTTCCTCACCCCGCGTCAGTCGTCAACCTCGCCGGCACCAAATGCTGGACATGCGGACCACGCCAGTCATTCCGGCTTCGAGTATGGCTGGCCACGCTAGGAATGTAGCCCAACCTAGCTGGTGATCCTTCCTCACCCCGCGTCAGTCGTCGACTCCGCCGGAACCTGACGCTGGACGTGCGAGCCACTTTAGGCATTCCGGCTTCGGGAATGGCTGGCCACGCTAGGAACGTAGCCCAACCTAGCTGGTGATATTTCCTCACCCCGCGTCAGTCGTCGACCTCGCCGACATCTGACGCTGGACGTGCGAGCCACTTTAGTCATTCCGGCTTCGGGAAAGCTGGCCACGCTAGGAACGTAGCCCAGCCTAGCTGGTGATCCTTCCTCAACCATTGTCTCGAGCTACGCCAGGCATTCCGGCCTCGGGTATGGCTGGCCACGCTAGGAACGTAGCCTAGTCATGCTGGTGATCCTTCCTCACCCCGCGTCAGTCGTCGACCTCGCCGGCACTTGAAGCTGGACGTGCAAGCCACTTTAGGCATTCCGGCTTCGGGAATGGCTGGCCACGCTAGGAACGTAGCCAGCCTAGCTGGTGATCCTTCCTCACCCCGCGTCAGTTGTCGACCTCGCCGACATCTGACGCTGGACGTGCGAGCCACTTTAGGCATTCCGGCTTCGGGAAAGCTGGCCACGCTAGGAACGTAGCCCAGCCTAGCTGGTGATCCTTCCTCAACCATTGTCTCGAGCTACGCCAGGCATTCCGGCCTCGGGTATGGCTGGCCACGCTAGGAACGTAGCCTAGTCATGCTGGTGATCCTTCCTCACCCCGCGTCAGTCGTCGACCTCGCCGGCACTTGAAGCTGGACGTGCAAGCCACTTTAGGCATTCCGGCTTCGGGAATGGCTGGCCACGCTAGGAACGTAGCCCAGCCTAGCTGGTGATCCTTCCTCACCCCGCGTCAGTCGTCGACCCCGCCGGAACCTGACGCTGGACGTGCGAGCCACTTTAGGCATTCCGGCTTCGAGAATGGCTGGCCACGCTAGGAACGTAGCCTAGTCATGCTGGTGATCCTTCCTCACCCCGCGTCAGTCGTCAACCTCGCCGGCACCAAATGCTGGACATGCGGACCACGCCAGTCATTCCGGCTTCGAGTATGGCTGGCCACGCTAGGAATGTAGCCCAACCTAGCTGGTGATCCTTCCTCACACCGCGTCAGTCGTCGGCTTCGCCGGCACCTGACGCTTGACGTGCCAGCCACCTTAGGCATTCCGGCTTCGGAAATGGCTGGCCACGCTAGGAACGTAGTCCAGTCATGCTGGTGATCCTTCCTCACCCAACGTCAGTCGTCAGCTTCGCCGGCACCTGACGCTGGACGTGCGAGCCACTTCAGGCATTCCGGCTTCGAGAATGGCTGGCCACGCTAGGAACGTAGCCTAGTCATGCTGGTGATCCTTCCTCACCCCGCGTCAGTCGTCAACCTCGCCGGCACCAAACGCTGGACATGCGGACCACGCCAGTCATTCCGGCTTCGAGTATGGCTGGCCACGCTAGGAACGTAGCCTAGTCATGCTGGTGATCCTTCCTCACCCAGCGTCAGTCGTCGACCCCGCCGGAACCTGACGCTGACGTGCGAACCACTTTAGGCATTCCGGCTTCGGGAATGGCTGGCCACGCTAGGAACGTAGCCCAGTCATGCTGGTGGTCCTTCCTCACCCCGCGTCAGTCGTCGACCTCGCCGGCACCAAACGCTGGACATGCGGACCACGCCAGTCATTCCGGCTTCGAGTATGGCTGGCCACGCTAGGAACGTAGCCCAACCTAGCTGATCCTTCCACACCCCGCGCCAGTCGTCGGCTTCGCCGGCACCAAACGCTGGACATGCGGACCACGCCAGTCATTCCGGCTTCGGGAATGGCTGGCCACGCTAGGAACGTAGCCCAACCTAGCTGGTGATCCTTCCTCACCCCGCGTCAGTCGTCGACCTCGCCGGCACCTGACGCTGGACATGCGGACCACGCCAGTCATTCCGGCTTCGAGTATGGCTGGCCACGCTAGGAACGTAGCCCAACCTAGCTGATCCTTCCACACCCCGCGCCAGTCGTCGGCTTCGCCGGCACCAAACGCTGGACATGCGGACCACGCCAGTCATTCCGGCTTCGAGTGTGGCTGGCCACGCTAGGAACGCAGCCCAACCTAGCTGATGATCCTTCCTCAACAAGTGTCGCGGGCCACGTCAGGCTTTCCGGCTTCGGGTATGGCTGGAAACGCTAGGAACGTAGCCCAGCCTAGCTGGTGATCCTTCCTCACCCCGCGTCAGTCGTCGACCTCGCCGGCACCTGACGCTGGACGTGCGAGCCACTTTAGGCATTCCGGCTTCGGGAATGGCTGGCCACGCTAGGAACGTAGCCCAACCTAGCTGGTGATCCTTCCTCACCCCGCGTCAGTCGTCGACCTCGCCGGCACCTGACGCTGGACATGCGGACCACGCCAGTCATTCCGGCTTCGAGTATGGCTGGCCACGCTAGGAACGTAGCCCAACCTAGCTGATGATCCTTCCTCAACAAGTGTCGCGGGCCACTTCAGGCTTTCCGGCTTCGGGTATGGCTGGCCACGCTAGGAACGTAGCCCAACCTAGCTGATCCTTCCACACCCCGCGCCAGTCGTCGGCTTCGCCGGCACCAAACGCTGGACATGCGGACCACGCCAGTCATTCCGGCTTCGGGAATGGCTGGCCACGCTAGGAACGTAGCCCAACCTAGCTGGTGATCCTTCCTCACCCCGCGTCAGTCGTCGACCTCGCCGGCACCTGACGCTGGACATGCGGACCACGCCAGTCATTCCGGCTTCGAGTATGGCTGGCCACGCTAGGAACGTAGCCCAACCTAGCTGATCCTTCCACACCCCGCGCCAGTCGTCGGCTTCGCCGGCACCAAACGCTGGACATGCGGACCACGCCAGTCATTCCGGCTTCGGGAATGGCTGGAAACGCTAGGAACGTAGCCCAGCCTAGCTGGTGATCCTTCCTCACCCCGCGTCAGTCGTCGACCTCGCCGGCACCTGACGCTGGACGTGCGAGCCACTTTAGGCATTCCGGCTTCGGGAATGGCTGGCCACGCTAGGAACGTAGCCCAACCTAGCTGATCCTTCCACACCCCGCGCCAGTCGTCGGCTTCGCCGGCACCAAACGCTGGACATGCGGACCACGCCAGTCATTCCGGCTTCGGGAATGGCTGGCCACGCTAGGAACGTAGCCCAACCTAGCTGGTGATCCTTCCTCACCCCGCGTCAGTCGTCGACCTCGCCGGCACCTGACGCTGGACATGCGGACCACGCCAGTCATTCCGGCTTCGAGTATGGCTGGCCACGCTAGGAACGTAGCCCAACCTAGCTGATCCTTCCACACCCCGCGCCAGTCGTCGGCTTCGCCGGCACCAAACGCTGGACATGCGGACCACGCCAGTCATTCCGGCTTCGAGTGTGGCTGGCCACGCTAGGAACGCAGCCCAACCTAGCTGATGATCCTTCCTCAACAAGTGTCGCGGGCCACGTCAGGCTTTCCGGCTTCGGGTATGGCTGGAAACGCTAGGAACGTAGCCCAGCCTAGCTGGTGATCCTTCCTCACCCCGCGTCAGTCGTCGACCTCGCCGGCACCTGACGCTGGACGTGCGAGCCACTTTAGGCATTCCGGCTTCGGGAATGGCTGGCCACGCTAGGAACGTAGCCCAACCTAGCTGGTGATCCTTCCTCACCCCGCGTCAGTCGTCGACCTCGCCGGCACCTGACGCTGGACATGCGGACCACGCCAGTCATTCCGGCTTCGAGTATGGCTGGCCACGCTAGGAACGTAGCCCAACCTAGCTGATGATCCTTCCTCAACAAGTGTCGCGGGCCACTTCAGGCTTTCCGGCTTCGGGTATGGCTGGCCACGCTAGGAACGTAGCCCAACCTAGCTGATCCTTCCACACCCCGCGCCAGTCGTCGGCTTCGCCGGCACCAAACGCTGGACATGCGGACCACGCCAGTCATTCCGGCTTCGAGTGTGGCTGGCCACGCTAGGAACGCAGCCCAACCTAGCTGATGATCCTTCCTCAACAAGTGTCGCGGGCCACGTCAGGCTTTCCGGCTTCGGGTATGGCTGGAAACGCTAGGAACGTAGCCCAGCCTAGCTGGTGATCCTTCCTCACCCCGCGTCAGTCGTCGACCTCGCCGGCACCTGACGCTGGACGTGCGAGCCACTTTAGGCATTCCGGCTTCGGGAATGGCTGGCCACGCTAGGAACGTAGCCCAACCTAGCTGGTGATCCTTCCTCACCCCGCGTCAGTCGTCGACCTCGCCGGCACCTGACGCTGGACATGCGGACCACGCCAGTCATTCCGGCTTCGAGTATGGCTGGCCACGCTAGGAACGTAGCCCAACCTAGCTGATGATCCTTCCTCAACAAGTGTCGCGGGCCACTTCAGGCTTTCCGGCTTCGGGTATGGCTGGCCACGCTAGGAACGTAGCCCAACCTAGCTGATCCTTCCACACCCCGCGCCAGTCGTCGGCTTCGCCGGCACCAAACGCTGGACATGCGGACCACGCCAGTCATTCCGGCTTCGGGAATGGCTGGCCACGCTAGGAACGTAGCGCAACCCAGCTGGTGATCCTTCCTCACCCCGCGTCAGTCGTCGACCTCGCCGGCACCAAACGCTGGACGTGCGAACCACTTTAGGCATTCCGGCTTCGGGAATGGCTGGCCACGCTAGGAACGTAGCCCAGTCATGCTGGTGATCCTTCCTCACCCCGCGTCAGTCGTCGACCTCGCCGGCACCAAACGCTGGACATGCGGACCACGCCAGTCATTCCGGCTTCGAGTATGGCTGGCCACGCTAGGAACGTAGCCCAACCTAGCTGATCCTTCCACACCCCGCGCCAGTCGTCGGCTTCGCCGGCACCTGACGCTGGACGTGCGCGGCACTTTAGGCGTTCCGGCTTCGGGAATGCTGGCCACGCTAGGAACGTAGCCCAGTCATGCTGGTGATCCATCCTCACCCAACGTCAGTCGTCGGCTTCGCCGGCACCTAACGCTGGACGTGCGAGCCACTTCAGGCATTCCGGCTTCGGGAATGGCTGGCCACGCTAGGAACGTAGCCCAGCCTAGCTGGTGATCCTTCCTCAACCATTGTCTCGAGCTACGCCAGGCATTCCGGCCTCGGGTATGGCTGGCCACGCTAGGAACGTAGCCTAGTCATGCTGGTGATCCTTCCTCACCCCGCGTCAGTCGTCGACCTCGCCGGCACTTGACGCTGGACGTGCGAGCCACTTTAGGCATTCCAGCTTCGGGAATGGCTGGCCACGCTAGGAACGTAGCCCAGCCTAGCTGGTGATCCTTCCTCACCCCGCGTCAGTTGTCGACCTCGCCGGCACAAAACGCTGGACCTACGGACCACGTCAGTCATTCCGGCTTCGAGTATGCCTGGCCACGCTGGGAACGTAGCGTTGATGATCCTGATGATCCTTCCTCAACAAGTGTCGCGGGCCACGTCAGGCTTTCCGGCCTCGGGAATGGCTGGCCACGCTAGGAACGTAGCGCAACCCAGCTGGTGATCCTTCCTCAACCATTGTCTCGGGCTACGCCAGGCATTCCGGCCTCGGGTATGGCTGGCCACGCTAGGAACGTAGCCCAGTCATGCTGGTGATCCTTCCTCACCCCGCGTCAGTCGTCGACCTCGCCGGCACCAAACGCTGGACATGCGGACCACGCCAGTCATTCCGGCTTCGGGAATGGCTGGCCACGCTAGGAATGTAGCCCAACCTAGCTGGTGATCCTTCCTCACCCCGCGTCAGTCGTCGACCCCGCCGACAACTGACGCTGGACGTGCGAGCCACTTTAGGCATTCCGGCTTCGGGAAAGCTGGCCACGCTAGGAACGTAGCCCAGCCTAGCTGGTGATCCTTCCTCAACCATTGTCTCGAGCTACGCCAGGCATTCCGGCCTCGGGTATGGCTGGCCACGCTAGGAACGTAGCCTAGTCATGCTGGTGATCCTTCCACACCCCGCCTCAGTAGTCGACCTCGCCGGCACTTGAAGCTGGACGTGCGAGCCACTTTAGGCATTCCGGCTTCGGGAATGGCTGGCCACGCTAGGAACGTAGCCCAGCCTAGCTGGTGATCCTTCCACACCCCGCGCCAGTCGTCGGCTTCGCCGGCACCTGACGCTGGACGTGCGAGGCACTTTAGGCGTTCCGGCTTCGGGAATGCTGGCCACGCTAGGAACGTAGCCCAGTCATGCTGGTGATCCATCCTCACCCAACGTCAGTCGTCGGCTTCGCCGGCACCTAACGCTGGACGTGCGAGCCACTTCAGGCATTCCGGCTTCGGGAATGGCTGGCCACGCTAGGAACGTAGCCCAGCCTAGCTGGTGATCCTTCCTCAACCATTGTCTCGAGCTACGCCAGGCATTCCGGCCTCGGGTATGGCTGGCCACGCTAGGAACGTAGCCTAGTCATGCTGGTGATCCTTCCACACCCCGCCTCAGTAGTCGACCTCGCCGGCACTTGAAGCTGGACGTGCGAGCCACTTTAGGCATTCCGGCTTCGGGAATGGCTGGCCACGCTAGGAACGTAGCCCAGCCTAGCTGGTGATCCTTCCACACCCCGCGCCAGTCGTCGGCTTCGCCGGCACCTGACGCTGGACGTGCGAGGCACTTTAGGCGTTCCGGCTTCGGGAATGCTGGCCACGCTAGGAACGTAGCCCAGTCATGCTGGTGATCCATCCTCACCCAACGTCAGTCGTCGGCTTCGCCGGCACCTAACGCTGGACGTGCGAGCCACTTCAGGCATTCCGGCTTCGGGAATGGCTGGCCACGCTAGGAACGTAGCCCAGCCTAGCTGGTGATCCTTCCTCAACCATTGTCTCGAGCTACGCCAGGCATTCCGGCTTCGAGTATGGCTGGCCACGCTAGGAACGTAGCCCAACCTAGCTGATCCTTCCTCACCCCGCGTCAGTCGTCGACCTCGCCGACATCTGACGCTGGACGTGCGAGCCACCTTAGGCATTCCGGCTTCGGGAATGGCTGGCCACGCTAGGAACGTAGCCCAACCTAGCTGGTGATCCTTCCTCACCCCGCGTCAGTCGTCGACCTCGCCGACATCTGACGCTGGACGTGCGAGCCACTTTAGGCATTCCGGCTTCGCGAAAGCTGGCCACGCTAGGAACGTAGCGCAACCCAGCTGGTGATCCTTCCTCAACCATTGTCTCGGGCTACGCCAGGCATTCCGGCCTCGGGTATGGCTCGCCACGCTAGGAACGTAGCGTAGTCATGCTGGTGATCCTTCCTCACCCCGCGTCAGTCGTCGACCTCGCCGGCACCAAACGCTGGACATACGGACCACGCCAGTCATTCCGGTTTCGAGTATGGCTGGCCACGCTAGGAACCTAGCCCAACCTAGCTGATGATCCTTCCTCACCCCGCGTCAGTCGTCAACCTCGCCGGCACCTAACGCTGGACGTGCGAGCCACTTCAGGCATTCCGGCTTTGGGAATGGCTGGCCACGCTAGGAACGTAGCGCAACCCAGCTGGTGATCCTTCCTCAACCATTGTCTCGGGCTACGCCAGGCATTCCGGCCTCGGGTATGGCTCGCCACGCTAGGAACGTAGCCTAGTCATGCTGGTGATCCTTCCTCACCCCGCGTCAGTCGTCGGCTTCGCCGGCACCTGACGCTTGACCTGCGAGCCACCTTAGGCATTCCGGCTTCGGAAATGGCTGGCCACGCTAGGAACGTAGTCCAGTCATGCTGGTGATCCTTCCTCACCCAACGTCAGTCGTCAGCTTCGCGGGCACCTGAAGCTGGACGTGCGAGCCACTTCAGGCATTCCGGCTTCGAGAATGGCTGGCCACGCTAGGAACGTAGCCTAGTCATGCTGGTGATCCTTCCTCACCCCGCGTCAGTCGTCAACCTCGCCGGCACCAAATGCTGGACATGCGGACCACGCCAGTCATTCCGGCTTCGAGTATGGCTGGCCACGCTAGGAATGTAGCCCAACCTAGCTGGTGATCCTTCCTCACCCCGCGTCAGTCGTCGACCCCGCCGGAACCTGACGCTGGACGTGCGAGCCACTTTAGGCATTCCGGCTTCGGGAATGGCTGGCCACGCTAGGAACGTAGCCCAACCTAGCTGGTGATATTTCCTCACCCCGCGTCAGTCGTCGACCTCGCCGACATCTGACGCTGGACGTGCGAGCCGCTTTAGGCATTCCGGCTTCGGGAAAGCTGGCCACGCTAGGAACGTAGCCCAGCCTAGCTGGTGATCCTTCCTCAACCATTGTCTCGAGCTACGCCAGGCATTCCGGCCTCGGGTATGGCTGGCCACGCTAGGAACGTAGCCTAGTCATGCTGGTGATCCTTCCTCACCCCGCGTCAGTCGTCGACCTCGCCGGCACTTGAAGCTGGACGTGCAAGCCACTTTAGGCATTCCGGCTTCGGGAATGGCTGGCCACGCTAGGAACGTAGCCCAGCCTAGCTGGTGATCCTTCCTCACCCCGCGTCAGTTGTCGACCTCGCCGACATCTGACGCTGGACGTGCGAGCCACTTTAGGCATTCCGGCTTCGGGAAAGCTGGCCACGCTAGGAACGTAGCCCAGCCTAGCTGGTGATCCTTCCTCAACCATTGTCTCGAGCTACGCCAGGCATTCCGGCCTCGGGTATGGCTGGCCACGCTAGGAACGTAGCCTAGTCATGCTGGTGATCCTTCCTCACCCCGCGTCAGTCGTCGACCTCGCCGGCACTTGAAGCTGGACGTGCAAGCCACTTTAGGCATTCCGGCTTCGGGAATGGCTGGCCACGCTAGGAACGTAGCCCAGCCTAGCTGGTGATCCTTCCTCACCCCGCGTCAGTCGTCGACCCCGCCGGAACCTGACGCTGGACGTGCGAGCCACTTTAGGCATTCCGGCTTCGAGAATGGCTGGCCACGCTAGGAACGTAGCCTAGTCATGCTGGTGATCCTTCCTCACCCCGCGTCAGTCGTCAACCTCGCCGGCACCAAATGCTGGACATGCGGACCACGCCAGTCATTCCGGCTTCGAGTATGGCTGGCCACGCTAGGAATGTAGCCCAACCTAGCTGGTGATCCTTCCTCACCCCGCGTCAGTCGTCGACTCCGCCGGAACCTGACGCTGGACGTGCGAGCCACTTTAGGCATTCCGGCTTCGGGAATGGCTGGCCACGCTAGGAACGTAGCCCAACCTAGCTGGTGATATTTCCTCACCCCGCGTCAGTCGTCGACCTCGCCGACATCTGACGCTGGACGTGCGAGCCACTTTAGGCATTCCGGCTTCGGGAAAGCTGGCCACGCTAGGAACGTAGCCCAGCCTAGCTGGTGATCCTTCCTCAACCATTGTCTCGAGCTACGCCAGGCATTCCGGCCTCGGGTATGGCTGGCCACGCTAGGAACGTAGCCTAGTCATGCTGGTGATCCTTCCTCACCCCGCGTCAGTCGTCGACCTCGCCGGCACTTGAAGCTGGACGTGCAAGCCACTTTAGGCATTCCGGCTTCGGGAATGGCTGGCCACGCTAGGAACGTAGCCAGCCTAGCTGGTGATCCTTCCTCACCCCGCGTCAGTTGTCGACCTCGCCGACATCTGACGCTGGACGTGCGAGCCACTTTAGGCATTCCGGCTTCGGGAAAGCTGGCCACGCTAGGAACGTAGCCCAGCCTAGCTGGTGATCCTTCCTCAACCATTGTCTCGAGCTACGCCAGGCATTCCGGCCTCGGGTATGGCTGGCCACGCTAGGAACGTAGCCTAGTCATGCTGGTGATCCTTCCTCACCCCGCGTCAGTCGTCGACCTCGCCGGCACTTGAAGCTGGACGTGCAAGCCACTTTAGGCATTCCGGCTTCGGGAATGGCTGGCCACGCTAGGAACGTAGCCCAGCCTAGCTGGTGATCCTTCCTCACCCCGCGTCAGTCGTCGACCCCGCCGGAACCTGACGCTGGACGTGCGAGCCACTTTAGGCATTCCGGCTTCGAGAATGGCTGGCCACGCTAGGAACGTAGCCTAGTCATGCTGGTGATCCTTCCTCACCCCGCGTCAGTCGTCAACCTCGCCGGCACCAAATGCTGGACATGCGGACCACGCCAGTCATTCCGGCTTCGAGTATGGCTGGCCACGCTAGGAATGTAGCCCAACCTAGCTGGTGATCCTTCCTCACCCCGCGTCAGTCGTCGACCTCGCCGACATCTGACGCTGGACGTGCGAGCCACTTTAGGCATTCCGGCTTCGGGAAAGCTGGCCACGCTAGGAACGTAGCCCAGCCTAGCTGGTGATCCTTCCTCAACCATTGTCTCGAGCTACGCCAGGCATTCCGGCCTCGGGTATGGCTGGCCACGCTAGGAACGTAGCCTAGTCATGCTGGTGATCCTTCCTCACCCCGCGTCAGTCGTCGACCTCGCCGGCACTTGAAGCTGGACGTGCAAGCCACTTTAGGCATTCCGGCTTCGGGAATGGCTGGCCACGCTAGGAACGTAGCCCAGCCTAGCTGGTGATCCTTCCTCACCCCGCGTCAGTTGTCGACCTCGCCGGCACAAAACGCTGGACCTACGGACCACGTCAGTCATTCCGGCTTCGAGTATGCCTGGCCACGCTGGGAACGTAGCGCTGATGATCCTGATGATCCTTCCTCAACAAGTGTCGCGGGCCACGTCAGGCTTTCCGGCTTCGGGAATGGCTGGCCACGGTAGGAACGTAGCGCAACCCAGCTGGTGATCCTTCCTCAACCATTGTCTCGGGCTACGCCAGGCATTCCGGCCTCGGGTATGGCTCGCCACGCTAGGAACGTAGCGTAGTCATGCTGGTGATCCTTCCTCACCCCGCGTCAGTCGTCGACCTCGCCGGCACCAAACGCTGGACATACGGACCACGCCAGTCATTCCGGTTTCGAGTATGGCTGGCCACGCTAGGAACGTAGCCCAACCTAGCTGGTGATATTTCCTCACCCCGCGTCAGTCGTCGACCTCGCCGACATCTGACGCTGGACGTGCGAGCCACTTTAGGCATTCCGGCTTCGGGAAAGCTGGCCACGCTAGGAACGTAGCCCAGCCTAGCTGGTGATCCTTCCTCACCCCGCGTCAGTCGTCGACCCCGCCGGAACCTGACGCTGGACGTGCGAGCCACTTTAGGCATTCCGGCTTCGAGAATGGCTGGCCACGCTAGGAACGTAGCCTAGTCATGCTGGTGATCCTTCCTCACCCCGCGTCAGTCGTCAACCTCGCCGGCACCAAATGCTGGACATGCGGACCACGCCAGTCATTCCGGCTTCGAGTATGGCTGGCCACGCTAGGAATGTAGCCCAACCTAGCTGGTGATCCTTCCTCACCCCGCGTCAGTCGTCGACCCCGCCGGAACCTGACGCTGGACGTGCGAGCCACTTTAGGCATTCCGGCTTCGGGAATGGCTGGCCACGCTAGGAACGTAGCCCAGCCTAGCTGGTGATCCTTCCTCACCCCGCGTCAGTCGTCGACCCCGCCGGAACCTGACGCTGGACGTGCGAGCCACTTTAGGCATTCCGGCTTCGAGAATGGCTGGCCACGCTAGGAACGTAGCCTAGTCATGCTGGTGATCCTTCCTCACCCCGCGTCAGTCGTCAACCTCGCCGGCACCAAATGCTGGACATGCGGACCACGCCAGTCATTCCGGCTTCGAGTATGGCTGGCCACGCTAGGAATGTAGCCCAACCTAGCTGGTGATCCTTCCTCACCCCGCGTCAGTCGTCGACCCCGCCGGAACCTGACGCTGGACGTGCGAGCCACTTTAGGCATTCCGGCTTCGGGAATGGCTGGCCACGCTAGGAACGTAGCCCAACCTAGCTGGTGATATTTCCTCACCCCGCGTCAGTCGTCGACCTCGCCGACATCTGACGCTGGACGTGCGAGCCACTTTAGGCATTCCGGCTTCGGGAAAGCTGGCCACGCTAGGAACGTAGCCCAGCCTAGCTGGTGATCCTTCCTCAACCATTGTCTCGAGCTACGCCAGGCATTCCGGCCTCGGGTATGGCTGGCCACGCTAGGAACGTAGCCTAGTCATGCTGGTGATCCTTCCTCACCCCGCGTCAGTCGTCGACCTCGCCGGCACTTGAAGCTGGACGTGCAAGCCACTTTAGGCATTCCGGCTTCGGGAATGGCTGGCCACGCTAGGAACGTAGCCCAGCCTAGCTGGTGATCCTTCCTCACCCCGCGTCAGTTGTCGACCTCGCCGGCACAAAACGCTGGACCTACGGACCACGTCAGTCATTCCGGCTTCGAGTATGCCTGGCCACGCTGGGAACGTAGCGCTGATGATCCTGGTGATCCTTCCTCAACCATTGTCTCGAGCTACGCCAGGCATTCCGGCCTCGGGTATGGCTGGCCACGCTAGGAACGTAGCCTAGTCATGCTGGTGATCCTTCCTCACCCCGCGTCAGTCGTCGACCTCGACGGCACCAAACGCTGGACATACGGACCACGCCAGTCATTCCGGTTTCGAGTATGGCTGGCCAAGCTAGGAACCTAGCCCAACCTAGCTGATGATCCTTCCTCACCCCGCGTCAGTCGTCAACCTCGACGGCACCTAACGCTGGACGTGCGAGCCACTTCAGGCATTCCGGCTTCGGGAATGGCTGGCCACGCTAGGAACGTAGCGCAACCCAGCTGGTGATCCTTCCTCAACCATTGTCTCGGGCTACGCCAGGCATTCCGGCCTCGGGTATGGCTCGCCACGCTAGGAACGTAGCCTAGTCATGCTGGTGATCCTTCCTCACCCCGCGTCAGTCGTCGACCTCGCCGGCACCAAACGCTGGACATGCGGACCACGCCAGTCATTCCGGCTTCGAGTATGGCTGGCCACGCTAGGAACGTAGCCCAACCTAGCTGATCCTTCCACACCCCGCGCCAGTCGTCGGCTTCGCCGGCACCTGACGCTGGACGTGCGAGGCACTTTAGGCGTTCCGGCTTCGGGAATGCTGGCCACGCTAGGAACGTAGCCCAGTCATGCTGGTGATCCATCCTCACCCAACGTCAGTCGTCGGCTTCGCCGGCACCTAACGCTGGACGTGCGAGCCACTTCAGGCATTCCGGCTTCGGGAATGGCTGGCCACGCTAGGAACGTAGCCCAGCCTAGCTGGTGATCCTTCCTCAACCATTGTCTCGAGCTACGCCAGGCATTCCGGCCTCGGGTATGGCTGGCCACGCTAGGAACGTAGCCTAGTCATGCTGGTGATCCTTCCTCACCCCGCGTCAGTCGTCGACCTCGCCGGCACTTGACGCTGGACGTGCGAGCCCCTTTAGGCATTCCGGCTTCGGGAATGGCTGGCCACGCTAGGAACGCAGCCCAGCCTAGCTGGTGATCCTTCCTCACCCCGCGTCAGTTGTCGACCTCGCCGGCACAAAACGCTGGACCTACGGACCACGTCAGTCATTCCGGCTTCGAGTATGCCTGGCCACGCTGGGAACGTAGCGCTGATGATCCTGATGATCCTTCCTCAACAAGTGTCGCGGGCCACGTCAGGCTTTCCGGCTTCGGGAATGGCTGGCCACGCTAGGAACGTAGCGCAACCCAGCTGGTGATCCTTACTCAACCATTGTCTCGGGCTACGCCAGGCATTCCGGCCTCGGGTATGGCTGGCCACGCTAGGAACGTAGCCCAGTCATGCTGGTGATCCTTCCTCACCCCGCCTCAGTCGTCGACCTCGCCGGCACCAAACGCTGGACATGCGGACCACGCCAGTCATTCCGGCTTCGGGAATGGCTGGCCACGCTAGGAATGTAGCCCAACCTAGCTGGTGATCCTTCCTCACCCCGCGTCAGTCGTCGACCCCGCCGACATCTGACGCTGGACGTGCGAGCCACTTTAGGCATTCCGGCTTCGGGAAAGCTGGCCACGCTAGGAACGTAGCCCAGTCATGCTGGTGATCCATCCTCACCCAACGTCAGTCGTCGGCTTCGCCGGCACCTAACGCTGGACGTGCGAGCCACTTCAGGCATTCCGGCTTCGGGAATGGCTGGCCACGCTAGGAACGTAGCCCAGCCTAGCTGGTGATCCTTCCTCAACCATTGTCTCGAGCTACGCCAGGCATTCCGGCCTTGGGTATGGCTGGCCACGCTAGGAACGTAGCCTAGTCATGCTGGTGATCCTTCCTCATTCCGCGTCAGTCGTCGACCTCGCCGGCACTTGACGCTGGACGTGCGAGCCACTTTAGGCATTCCGGCTTCGGGAATGGCTGGCCACGCTAGGAACGTAGCCTAGTCATGCTGGTGATCCTTCCTCACCCCGCGTCAGTTGTCGACCTCGCCGGCACAAAACGCTGGACCTACGGACCACGTCAGTCATTCCGGCTTCGAGTATGCCTGGCCACGCTGGGAACGTAGCGCTGATGATCCTGATGATCCTTCCTCAACAAGTGTCGCGGGCCACGTCAGGCTTTCCGGCTTCGGGAATGGCTGGCCACGCTAGGAACGTAGCGCAACCCAGCTGGTGATCCTTCCTCAACCATTGTCTCGGGCTACGCCAGGCATTCCGGCCTCGGGTATGGCTCGCCACGCTAGGAACGTAGCGTAGTCATGCTGGTGATCCTTCCTCACCCCGCGTCAGTCGTCGACCTCGCCGGCACCAAACGCTGGACATGCGGACCACGCCAGTCATTCAGGTTTCGAGTATGGCTGGCCACGCTAGGAACCTAGCCCAACCTAGCTGATGATCCTTCCTCACCCCGCGTCAGTCGTCAACCTCGCCGGCACCTAACGCTGGACGTGCGAGCCACTTCAGGCATTCCGGATTCGAGTATGGCTGGCCACGCTAGGAACGTAGCGCAACCCAGCTGGTGATCCTTCCTCAACCATTGTCTCGGGCTACGCCAGGCATTCCGGCCTCGGGTATGGCTCGCCACGCTAGGAACGTAGCGTAGTCATGCTGGTGATCCTTCCTCACCCCGCGTCAGTCGTCGACCTCGCCGGCACCAAACGCTGGACATGCGGACCACGCCAGTCAATCCGGCTTCGAGTATGGCTGGCCACGCTAAGAACGTAGCGCAACCCAGCTGGTGATCCTTCCTCAACAAGCGTCGCGGGCCACGTCAGGCTTTCCGGCTTCGGGAATGGCTGGCCACGCTAGGAACGTAGCGCAACCCAGCTGGTGATCCTTCCTCACCCCGCGTCAGTCGTCGACCTCGCCGGCACCAAACGCTGGACGTGCGAACCACTTTAGGCATTCCGGCTTCGGGAATGGCTGGCCACGCTAGGAACGCAGCCCAGTCATGCTGGTGATCCTTCCTCACCCCGCGTCAGTCGTCGACCTCGCCGGCACCAAACGCTGGACATGCGGACCACGCCAGTCATTCCGGTTTCGAGTATGGCTGGCCACGCTAGGAACGTAGCCCAACCTAGCTGATCCTTCCACACCCCGCGCCAGTCGTCGGCTTCGCCGGCACCTGACGCTGGAGGTGCGAGGCACTTTAGGCATTCCGGCTTCGGGAATGCTAGCCACGCTAGGAACGTAGCCCAGTCATGCTGGTGATCCATCCTCACCCAACGTCAGTCGTCGGCTTCGCCGGCACCTAACGCTGGACGTGCGAGCCACTTCAGGCATTCCGGCTTCGGGAATGGCTGGCCACGCTAGGAACGTAGCCCAGCCTAGCTGGTGATCCTTCCTCAACCATTGTCTCGAGCTACGCCAGGCATTCCGGCCTCGGGTATGGCTGGCCACGCTAGGAACGTAGCCTAGTCATGCTGGTGATCCTTCCTCACCCCGCGTCAGTCGTCGACCTCGCCGGCACCAAACGCTGGACGTGCGAGCCACTTTACGCATTCCGGCTTCGGGAATGGCTGGCCACGCTAGGAACGTAGCCCAGCCTAGCTGGTGATCCTTCCTCACCCCGCGTCAGTTGTCGACCTCGCCGGCACAAAACGCTGGACCTACGGACCACGTCAGTCATTCCGGCTTCGAGTATGCCTGGCCACGCTGGGAACGTAGCGCTGATGATCCTGATGATCCTTCCTCAACAAGTGTCGCGGGCCACGTCAGGCTTTCCGGCTTCGGGAATGGCTGGCCACGCTAGGAACGTAGCGCAACCCAGCTGGTGATCCTTCCTCAACCATTGTCTCGGGCTACGCCAGGCATTCCGGCCTCGGGTATGGCTGGCCACGCTAGGAACGTAGCCTAGTCATGCTGGTGATCCTTCCTCACCCCGCGTCAGTCGTCGACCTCGCTGGCACTTGAAGCTGGACGTGCAAGCCACTTTAGGCATTCCGGCTTCGAGAATGGCTGGCCACGCTAGGAACGTAGCCTAGTCATGCTGGTGATCCTTCCTCACCCCGCGTCAGTCGTCAACCTCGCCGGCACCAAATGCTGGACATGCGGACCACGCCAGTCATTCCGGCTTCGAGTATGGCTGGCCACGCTAGGAATGTAGCCCAACCTAGCTGGTGATCCTTCCTCACCCCGCGTCAGTCGTCGACCCCGCCGGAACCTGACGCTGGACGTGCGAGCCACTTTAGGCATTCCGGCTTCGGGAATGGCTGGCCACGCTAGGAACGTAGCCCAACCTAGCTGGTGATATTTCCTCACCCCGCGTCAGTCGTCGACCTCGCCGACATCTGACGCTGGACGTGCGAGCCACTTTAGGCATTCCGGCTTCGGGAAAGCTGGCCACGCTAGGAACGTAGCCCAGCCTAGCTGGTGATCCTTCCTCAACCATTGTCTCGAGCTACGCCAGGCATTCCGGCCTCGGGTATGGCTGGCCACGCTAGGAACGTAGCCTAGTCATGCTGGTGATCCTTCCTCACCCCGCGTCAGTCGTCGACCTCGCCGGCACTTGAAGCTGGACGTGCAAGCCACTTTAGGCATTCCGGCTTCGGGAATGGCTGGCCACGCTAGGAACGTAGCCCAGCCTAGCTGGTGATCCTTCCTCACCCCGCGTCAGTTGTCGACCTCGCCGACATCTGACGCTGGACGTGCGAGCCACTTTAGGCATTCCGGCTTCGGGAAAGCTGGCCACGCTAGGAACGTAGCCCAGCCTAGCTGGTGATCCTTCCTCAACCATTGTCTCGAGCTACGCCAGGCATTCCGGCCTCGGGTATGGCTGGCCACGCTAGGAACGTAGCCTAGTCATGCTGGTGATCCTTCCTCACCCCGCGTCAGTCGTCGACCTCGCCGGCACTTGAAGCTGGACGTGCAAGCCACTTTAGGCATTCCGGCTTCGGGAATGGCTGGCCACGCTAGGAACGTAGCCCAGCCTAGCTGGTGATCCTTCCTCACCCCGCGTCAGTTGTCGACCTCGCCGGCACAAAACGCTGGACCTACGGACCACGTCAGTCATTCCGGCTTCGAGTATGCCTGGCCACGCTGGGAACGTAGCGCTGATGATCCTGATGATCCTTCCTCAACAAGTGTCGCGGGCCACGTCAGGCTTTCCGGCTTCGGGAATGGCTGGCCACGCTAGGAACGTAGCGCAACCCAGCTGGTGATCCTTCCTCAACCATTGTCTCGGGCTACGCCAGGCATTCCGGCCTCGGGTATGGCTGGCCACGCTAGGAACGTAGCCTAGTCATGCTGGTGATCCTTCCTCACCCCGCGTCAGTCGTCGACCCCGCCGACATCTGACGCTGGACGTGCGAGCCACTTTAGGCATTCCGGCTTCGGGAAAGCTGGCCACGCTAGGAACGTAGCCCAGTCATGCTGGTGATCCATCCTCACCCAACGTCAGTCGTCGGCTTCGCCGGCACCTAACGCTGGACGTGCGAGCCACTTCAGGCATTCCGGCTTCGGGAATGGCTGGCCACGCTAGGAACGTAGCCCAGCCTAGCTGGTGATCCTTCCTCAACCATTGTCTCGAGCTACGCCAGGCATTCCGGCCTTGGGTATGGCTCGCCACGCTAGGAACGTAGCGTAGTCATGCTGGTGATCCTTCCTCACCCCGCGTCAGTCGTCGACCTCGCCGGCACCAAACGCTGGACATGCGGACCACGCCAGTCATTCCGGCTTCGAGTATGGCTGGCCACGCTAAGAACGTAGCGCAACCCAGCTGGTGATCCTTCCTCAACAAGCGTCGCGGGCCACGTCAGGCTTTCCGGCTTCGGGAATGGCTGGCCACGCTAGGAACGTAGCGCAACCCAGCTGGTGATCCTTCCTCACCCCGCGTCAGTCGTCGACCTCGCCGGCACCAAACGCTGGACGTGCGAACCACTTTAGGCATTCCGGCTTCGGGAATGGCTGGCCACGCTAGGAACGCAGCCCAGTCATGCTGGTGATCCTTCCTCACCCCGCGTCAGTCGTCGACCTCGCCGGCACCAAACGCTGGACATGCGGACCACGCCAGTCATTCCGGTTTCGAGTATGGCTGGCCACGCTAGGAACGTAGCCCAACCTAGCTGATCCTTCCACACCCCGCGCCAGTCGTCGGCTTCGCCGGCACCTGACGCTGGAGGTGCGAGGCACTTTAGGCATTCCGGCTTCGGGAATGCTAGCCACGCTAGGAACGTAGCCCAGTCATGCTGGTGATCCATCCTCACCCAACGTCAGTCGTCGGCTTCGCCGGCACCTAACGCTGGACGTGCGAGCCACTTCAGGCATTCCGGCTTCGGGAATGGCTGGCCACGCTAGGAACGTAGCCCAGCCTAGCTGGTGATCCTTCCTCAACCATTGTCTCGAGCTACGCCAGGCATTCCGGCCTCGGGTATGGCTGGCCACGCTAGGAACGTAGCCTAGTCATGCTGGTGATCCTTCCTCACCCCGCGTCAGTCGTCGACCTCGCCGGCACTTGACGCTGGACGTGCGAGCCACTTTAGGCATTCCGGCTTCGGGAATGGCTGTCCACGCTAGGAACGTAGCCCAGCCTAGCTGGTGATCCTTCCTCACCCCGCGTCAGTTGTCGACCTCGCCGGCACAAAACGCTGGACCTACGGACCACGTCAGTCATTCCGGCTTCGAGTATGCCTGGCCACGCTGGGAACGTAGCGCTGATGATCCTGATGATCCTTCCTCAACAAGTGTCGCGGGCCACGTCAGGCTTTCCGGCTTCGGGAATGGCTGGCCACGCTAGGAACGTAGCCCAACCTAGCTGGTGATCCTTCCTCACCCCGCGTCAGTCGTCGACCTCGCCGGCACCAAACGCTGGACATGCGGACCACGCCAGTCATTCCGGTTTCGAGTATGGCTGGCCACGCTAGGAACCTAGCCCAACCCAGCTGGTGATCCTTCCTCACCCCGCGTCAGTCGTCGACCTCGCCGGCACCAAACGCTGGAAATGCGGACCACGCCAGTCATTCCGGCTTCGAGTATGGCTGGCCACGCTAGGAACGTAGCGCAACCCAGCTGGTGATCCTTCCTCAACAAGTGTCGCGGGCCACGTCAGGCTTTCCGGCTTCGGGAATGGCTGGCCACGCTAGGAACGTAGCGCAACCCAGCTGGTGATCCTTCCTCACCCCGCGTCAGTCGTCGACCTCGCCGGCACCAAACGCTGGACGTGCGAACCACTTTAGGCATTCCGGCTTCGGGAATGGCTGGCCACGCTAGGAACGTAGCGCAACCCAGCTGGTGATCCTTCCTCAACCATTGTCTCGGGCTACGCCAGGCATTCCGGCCTCGGGTATGGCTCGCCACGCTAGGAACGTAGCGTAGTCATGCTGGTGATCCTTCCTCACCCCGCGTCAGTCGTCGACCTCGCCGGCACCAAACGCTGGACATGCGAACCACGCCAGTCATTCCGGCTTCGAGTATGGCTGGCCACGCTAAGAACGTAGCGCAACCCAGCTGGTGATCCTTCCTCACCCCGCGTCAGTCGTCAACCTCGCCGGCACCTAACGCTGGACGTGCGAGCCACTTCAGGCATTCCGGCTTCGAGTATGGCTGGCCACGCTAGGAACGTAGCGCAACCCAGCTGGTGATCCTTCCTCAACCATTGTCTCGGGCTACGCCAGGCATTCCGGCCTCGGGTATGGCTCGCCACGCTAGGAACGTAGCGTAGTCATGCTGGTGATCCTTCCTCACCCCGCGTCAGTCGTCGACCTCGCCGGCACCAAACGCTGGACATGCGAACCACGCCAGTCATTCCGGCTTCGAGTATGGCTGGCCACGCTAAGAACGTAGCGCAACCCAGCTGGTGATCCTTCCTCAACAAGCGTCGCGGGCCACGTCAGGCTTTCCGGCTTCGGGAATGGCTGGCCACGCTAGGAACGTAGCGCAACCCAGCTGGTGATCCTTCCTCACCCCGCGTCAGTCGTCGACCTCGCCGGCACCAAACGCTGGACGTGCGAACCACTTTAGGCATTCCGGCTTCGGGAATGGCTGGCCACGCTAGGAACGCAGCCCAGTCATGCTGGTGATCCTTCCTCACCCCGCGTCAGTCGTCGACCTCGCCGGCACCAAACGCTGGACATGCGGACCACGCCAGTCATTCCGGTTTCGAGTATGGCTGGCCACGCTAGGAACGTAGCCCAACCTAGCTGATCCTTCCACACCCCGCGCCAGTCGTCGGCTTCGCCGGCACCTGACGCTGGAGGTGCGAGGCACTTTAGGCATTCCGGCTTCGGGAATGCTAGCCACGCTAGGAACGTAGCCCAGTCATGCTGGTGATCCATCCTCACCCAACGTCAGTCGTCGGCTTCGCCGGCACCTAACGCTGGACGTGCGAGCCACTTCAGGCATTCCGGCTTCGGGAATGGCTGGCCACGCTAGGAACGTAGCCCAGCCTAGCTGGTGATCCTTCCTCAACCATTGTCTCGAGCTACGCCAGGCATTCCGGCCTCGGGTATGGCTGGCCACGCTAGGAACGTAGCCTAGTCATGCTGGTGATCCTTCCTCACCCCGCGTCAGTCGTCGACCTCGCCGGCACTTGACGCTGGACGTGCGAGCCACTTTAGGCATTCCGGCTTCGGGAATGGCTGTCCACGCTAGGAACGTAGCCCAGCCTAGCTGGTGATCCTTCCTCACCCCGCGTCAGTTGTCGACCTCGCCGGCACAAAACGCTGGACCTACGGACCACGTCAGTCATTCCGGCTTCGAGTATGCCTGGCCACGCTGGGAACGTAGCGCTGATGATCCTGATGATCCTTCCTCAACAAGTGTCGCGGGCCACGTCAGGCTTTCCGGCTTCGGGAATGGCTGGCCACGCTAGGAACGTAGCCCAACCTAGCTGGTGATCCTTCCTCACCCCGCGTCAGTCGTCGACCTCGCCGGCACCAAACGCTGGACATGCGGACCACGCCAGTCATTCCGGTTTCGAGTATGGCTGGCCACGCTAGGAACCTAGCCCAACCCAGCTGGTGATCCTTCCTCACCCCGCGTCAGTCGTCGACCTCGCCGGCACCAAACGCTGGAAATGCGGACCACGCCAGTCATTCCGGCTTCGAGTATGGCTGGCCACGCTAGGAACGTAGCGCAACCCAGCTGGTGATCCTTCCTCAACAAGTGTCGCGGGCCACGTCAGGCTTTCCGGCTTCGGGAATGGCTGGCCACGCTAGGAACGTAGCGCAACCCAGCTGGTGATCCTTCCTCACCCCGCGTCAGTCGTCGACCTCGCCGGCACCAAACGCTGGACGTGCGAACCACTTTAGGCATTCCGGCTTCGGGAATGGCTGGCCACGCTAGGAACGTAGCCCAGTCATGCTGGTGATCCTTCCTCACCCCGCGTCAGTCGTCGACCTCGCCGGCACCAAACGCTGGACATGCGGACCACGCCAGTCATTCCGGTTTCGAGTATGGCTGGCCACGCTAGGAACGTAGCCCAACCTAGCTGATCCTTCCACACCCCGCGCCAGTCGTCGGCTTCGCCGGCACCTGACGCTGGAGGTGCGAGGCGCTTTAGGCATTCCGGCTTCGGGAATGCTAGCCACGCTAGGAACGTAGCCCAGTCATGCTGGTGATCCATCCTCACCCAACGTCAGTCGTCGGCTTCGCCGGCACCTAACGCTGGACGTGCGAGCCACTTCAGGCATTCCGGCTTCGGGAATGGCTGGCCACGCTAGGAACGTAGCCCAGCCTAGCTGGTGATCCTTCCTCAACCATTGTCTCGAGCTACGCCAGGCATTCCGGCCTCGGGTATGGCTGGCCACGCTAGGAACGTAGCCTAGTCATGCTGGTGATCCTTCCTCACCCCGCGTCAGTCGTCGACCTCGCCGGCACCAAACGCTGGACGTGCGAGCCACTTTACGCATTCCGGCTTCGGGAATGGCTGGCCACGCTAGGAACGTAGCCCAGCCTAGCTGGTGATCCTTCCTCACCCCGCGTCAGTTGTCGACCTCGCCGGCACAAAACGCTGGACCTACGGACCACGTCAGTCATTCCGGCTTCGAGTATGCCTGGCCACGCTGGGAACGTAGCGCTGATGATCCTGATGATCCTTCCTCAACAAGTGTCGCGGGCCACGTCAGGCTTTCCGGCTTCGGGAATGGCTGGCCACGCTAGGAACGTAGCGCAACCCAGCTGGTGATCCTTCCTCAACCATTGTCTCGGGCTACGCCAGGCATTCCGGCCTCGGGTATGGCTGGCCACGCTAGGAACGTAGCCTAGTCATGCTGGTGATCCTTCCTCACCCCGCGTCAGTCGTCGACCTCGCTGGCACTTGAAGCTGGACGTGCAAGCCACTTTAGGCATTCCGGCTTCGGGAATGGCTGGCCACGCTAGGAACGTAGCCCAGCCTAGCTGGTGATCCTTCCTCACCCCGCGTCAGTTGTCGACCTCGCCGACATCTGACGCTGGACGTGCGAGCCACTTTAGGCATTCCGGCTTCGGGAAAGCTGGCCACGCTAGGAACGTAGCCCAGCCTAGCTGGTGATCCTTCCTCACCCCGCGTCAGTCATCGACCTCGCCGGCACCAAACGCTGGACATGCGGACCACGCCAGTCATTCCGGTTTCGAGTATGGCTGGCCACGCTAGGAACGTAGCCCAGCCTAGCTGGTGATCCTTCCTCACCCCGCGTCAGTTGTCGACCTCGCCGACATCTGACGCTGGACGTGCGAGCCACTTTAGGCATTCCGGCTTCGGGAAAGCTGGCCACGCTAGGAACGTAGCCCAGCCTAGCTGGTGATCCTTCCTCAACCATTGTCTCGAGCTACGCCAGGCATTCCGGCCTCGGGTATGGCTGGCCACGCTAGGAACGTAGCCTAGTCATGCTGGTGATCCTTCCTCACCCCGCGTCAGTCGTCGACCTCGCCGGCACTTGAAGCTGGACGTGCAAGCCACTTTAGGCATTCCGGCTTCGGGAATGGCTGGCCACGCTAGGAACGTAGCCCAGCCTAGCTGGTGATCCTTCCTCACCCCGCGTCAGTCGTCGACCCCGCCGGAACCTGACGCTGGACGTGCGAGCCACTTTAGGCATTCCGGCTTCGAGAATGGCTGGCCACGCTAGGAACGTAGCCTAGTCATGCTGGTGATCCTTCCTCACCCCGCGTCAGTCGTCAACCTCGCCGGCACCAAATGCTGGACATGCGGACCACGCCAGTCATTCCGGCTTCGAGTATGGCTGGCCACGCTAGGAATGTAGCCCAACCTAGCTGGTGATCCTTCCTCACCCCGCGTCAGTCGTCGACCCCGCCGGAACCTGACGCTGGACGTGCGAGCCACTTTAGGCATTCCGGCTTCGGGAATGGCTGGCCACGCTAGGAACGTAGCCCAACCTAGCTGGTGATATTTCCTCACCCCGCGTCAGTCGTCGACCTCGCCGACATCTGACGCTGGACGTGCGAGCCACTTTAGGCATTCCGGCTTCGGGAAAGCTGGCCACGCTAGGAACGTAGCCCAGCCTAGCTGGTGATCCTTCCTCAACCATTGTCTCGAGCTACGCCAGGCATTCCGGCCTCGAGTATGCCTGGCCACGCTGGGAACGTAGCGCTGATGATCCTGATGATCCTTCCTCAACAAGTGTCGCGGGCCACGTCAGGCTTTCCGGCTTCGGGAATGGCTGGCCACGCTAGGAACGTAGCGCAACCCAGCTGGTGATCCTTCCTCAACCATTGTCTCGGGCTACGCCAGGCATTCCGGCCTCGGGTATGGCTCGCCACGCTAGGAACGTAGCGTAGTCATGCTGGTGATCCTTCCTCACCCCGCGTCAGTCGTCGACCTCGCCGGCACCAAACGCTGGACATGCGGACCACGCCAGTCATTCAGGTTTCGAGTATGGCTGGCCACGCTAGGAACCTAGCCCAACCTAGCTGATGATCCTTCCTCACCCCGCGTCAGTCGTCAACCTCGCCGGCACCTAACGCTGGACGTGCGAGCCACTTCAGGCATTCCGGCTTCGAGTATGGCTGGCCACGCTAGGAACGTAGCGCAACCCAGCTGGTGATCCTTCCTCAACAAGCGTCGCGGGCCACGTCAGGCTTTCCGGCTTCGGGAATGGCTGGCCACGCTAGGAACGTAGCGCAACCCAGCTGGTGATCCTTCCTCACCCCGCGTCAGTCGTCGACCTCGCCGGCACCAAACGCTGGACGTGCGAACCACTTTAGGCATTCCGGCTTCGGGAATGGCTGGCCACGCTAGGAACGCAGCCCAGTCATGCTGGTGATCCTTCCTCACCCCGCGTCAGTCGTCGACCTCGCCGGCACCAAACGCTGGACATGCGGACCACGCCAGTCATTCCGGTTTCGAGTATGGCTGGCCACGCTAGGAACGTAGCCCAACCTAGCTGATCCTTCCACACCCCGCGCCAGTCGTCGGCTTCGCCGGCACCTGACGCTGGAGGTGCGAGGCACTTTAGGCATTCCGGCTTCGGGAATGCTAGCCACGCTAGGAACGTAGCCCAGTCATGCTGGTGATCCATCCTCACCCAACGTCAGTCGTCGGCTTCGCCGGCACCTAACGCTGGACGTGCGAGCCACTTCAGGCATTCCGGCTTCGGGAATGGCTGGCCACGCTAGGAACGTAGCCCAGCCTAGCTGGTGATCCTTCCTCAACCATTGTCTCGAGCTACGCCAGGCATTCCGGCCTCGGGTATGGCTGGCCACGCTAGGAACGTAGCCTAGTCATGCTGGTGATCCTTCCTCACCCCGCGTCAGTCGTCGACCTCGCCGGCACTTGACGCTGGACGTGCGAGCCACTTTAGGCATTCCGGCTTCGGGAATGGCTGTCCACGCTAGGAACGTAGCCCAGCCTAGCTGGTGATCCTTCCTCACCCCGCGTCAGTTGTCGACCTCTCCGGCACAAAACGCTGGACCTACGGACCACGTCAGTCATTCCGGCTTCGAGTATGCCTGGCCACGCTGGGAACGTAGCGCTGATGATCCTGATGATCCTTCCTCAACAAGTGTCGCGGGCCACGTCAGGCTTTCCGGCTTCGGGAATGGCTGGCCACGCTAGGAACGTAGCCCAACCTAGCTGGTGATCCTTCCTCACCCCGCGTCAGTCGTCGACCTCGCCGGCACCAAACGCTGGACATGCGGACCACGCCAGTCATTCCGGTTTCGAGTATGGCTGGCCACGCTAGGAACCTAGCCCAACCCAGCTGGTGATCCTTCCTCACCCCGCGTCAGTCGTCGACCTCGCCGGCACCAAACGCTGGAAATGCGGACCACGCCAGTCATTCCGGCTTCGAGTATGGCTGGCCACGCTAGGAACGTAGCGCAACCCAGCTGGTGATCCTTCCTCAACAAGTGTCGCGGGCCACGTCAGGCTTTCCGGCTTCGGGAATGGCTGGCCACGCTAGGAACGTAGCGCAACCCAGCTGGTGATCCTTCCTCACCCCGCGTCAGTCGTCGACCTCGCCGGCACCAAACGCTGGACGTGCGAACCACTTTAGGCATTCCGGCTTCGGGAATGGCTGGCCACGCTAGGAACGTAGCCCAGTCATGCTGGTGATCCTTCCTCACCCCGCGTCAGTCGTCGACCTCGCCGGCACCAAACGCTGGACATGCGGACCACGCCAGTCATTCCGGTTTCGAGTATGGCTGGCCACGCTAGGAACGTAGCCCAACCTAGCTGATCCTTCCACACCCCGCGCCAGTCGTCGGCTTCGCCGGCACCTGACGCTGGAGGTGCGAGGCGCTTTAGGCATTCCGGCTTCGGGAATGCTAGCCACGCTAGGAACGTAGCCCAGTCATGCTGGTGATCCATCCTCACCCCGCGTCAGTCGTCGACCTCGCCGGCACCAAACGCTGGACGTGCGAGCCACTTTACGCATTCCGGCTTCGGGAATGGCTGGCCACGCTAGGAAC
Source organism: Heligmosomoides polygyrus polygyrus (assembly GCA_947396885.1). Lineage (NCBI taxonomy): Eukaryota > Metazoa > Nematoda > Chromadorea > Rhabditida > Heligmosomidae > Heligmosomoides > Heligmosomoides polygyrus. Next base: position 44,509,608 of record OX377206.1, read on the forward strand.
GTAGCCCAGCCTAGCTGGTGATCCTTCCTCAACCATTGTCTCGAGCTACGCCAGGCATTCCGGCCTCGGGTATGGCTGGCCACGCTAGGAACGTAGCCTAGTCATGCTGGTGATCCTTCCTCACCCCGCGTCAGTCGTCGACCTCGCCGGCACCAAACGCTGGACGTGCGAGCCACTTTACGCATTCCGGCTTCGGGAATGGCTGGCCACGCTAGGAACGTAGCCCAGCCTAGCTGGTGATCCTTCCTCACCCCGCGTCAGTTGTCGACCTCGCCGGCACAAAACGCTGGACCTACGGACCACGTCAGTCATTCCGGCTTCGAGTATGCCTGCCCACGCTGGGAACGTAGCGCTGATGATCCTGATGATCCTTCCTCAACAAGTGTCGCGGGCCACGTCAGGCTTTCCGGCTTCGGGAATGGCTGGCCACGCTAGGAACGTAGCGCAACCCAGCTGGTGATCCTTCCTCAACCATTGTCTCGGGCTACGCCAGGCATTCCGGCCTCGGGTATGGCTGGCCACGCTAGGAACGTAGCCTAGTCATGCTGGTGATCCTTCCTCACCCCGCGTCAGTTGTCGACCTCGCCGACATCTGACGCTGGACGTGCGAGCCACTTTAGGCATTCCGGCTTCGGGAAAGCTGGCCACGCTAGGAACGTAGCCCAGCCTAGCTGGTGATCCTTCCTCAACCATTGTCTCGAGCTACGCCAGGCATTCCGGCCTCGGGTATGGCTGGCCACGCTAGGAACGTAGCCTAGTCATGCTGGTGATCCTTCCTCACCCCGCGTCAGTCGTCGACCTCGCCGGCACTTGAAGCTGGACGTGCAAGCCACTTTAGGCATTCCGGCTTCGGGAATGGCTGGCCACGCTAGGAACGTAGCCCAGCCTAGCTGGTGATCCTTCCTCACCCCGCGTCAGTTGTCGACCTCGCCGACATCTGACGCTGGACGTGCGAGCCACTTTAGGCATTCCGGCTTCGGGAAAGCTGGCCACGCTAGGAACGTAGCCCAGCCTAGCTGGTGATCCTTCCTCACCCCGCGTCAGTCATCGACCTCGCCGGCACCAAACGCTGGACATGCGGACCACGCCAGTCATTCCGGTTTCGAGTATGGCTGGCCACGCTAGGAACGTAGCCCAGCCTAGCTGGTGATCCTTCCTCACCCCGCGTCAGTTGTCGACCTCGCCGACATCTGACGCTGGACGTGCGAGCCACTTTAGGCATTCCGGCTTCGGGAAAGCTGGCCACGCTAGGAACGTAGCCCAGCCTAGCTGGTGATCCTTCCTCAACCATTGTCTCGAGCTACGCCAGGCATTCCGGCCTCGGGTATGGCTGGCCACGCTAGGAACGTAGCCTAGTCATGCTGGTGATCCTTCCTCACCCCGCGTCAGTCGTCGACCTCGCCGGCACTTGAAGCTGGACGTGCAAGCCACTTTAGGCATTCCGGCTTCGGGAATGGCTGGCCACGCTAGGAACGTAGCCCAGCCTAGCTGGTGATCCTTCCTCACCCCGCGTCAGTCGTCGACCCCGCCGGAACCTGACGCTGGACGTGCGAGCCACTTTAGGCATTCCGGCTTCGAGAATGGCTGGCCACGCTAGGAACGTAGCCTAGTCATGCTGGTGATCCTTCCTCACCCCGCGTCAGTCGTCAACCTCGCCGGCACCAAATGCTGGACATGCGGACCACGCCAGTCATTCCGGCTTCGAGTATGGCTGGCCACGCTAGGAATGTAGCCCAACCTAGCTGGTGATCCTTCCTCACCCCGCGTCAGTCGTCGACCCCGCCGGAACCTGACGCTGGACGTGCGAGCCACTTTAGGCATTCCGGCTTCGGGAATGGCTGGCCACGCTAGGAACGTAGCCCAACCTAGCTGGTGATATTTCCTCACCCCGCGTCAGTCGTCGACCTCGCCGACATCTGACGCTGGACGTGCGAGCCACTTTAGGCATTCCGGCTTCGGGAAAGCTGGCCACGCTAGGAACGTAGCCCAGCCTAGCTGGTGATCCTTCCTCAACCATTGTCTCGAGCTACGCCAGGCATTCCGGCCTCGGGTATGGCTGGCCACGCTAGGAACGTAGCCTAGTCATGCTGGTGATCCTTCCTCACCCCGCGTCAGTCGTCGACCTCGCCGGCACTTGAAGCTGGACGTGCAAGCCACTTAAGGCATTCCGGCTTCGGGAATGGCTGGCCACGCTAGGAACGTAGCCCAGCCTAGCTGGTGATCCTTCCTCACCCCGCGTCAGTTGTCGACCTCGCCGACATCTGACGCTGGACGTGCGAGCCACTTTAGGCATTCCGGCTTCGGGAAAGCTGGCCACGCTAGGAACGTAGCCCAGCCTAGCTGGTGATCCTTCCTCAACCATTGTCTCGAGCTACGCCAGGCATTCCGGCCTCGGGTATGGCTGGCCACGCTAGGAACGTAGCCTAGTCATGCTGGTGATCCTTCCTCACCCCGCGTCAGTCGTCGACCTCGCCGGCACCAAACGCTGGAAATGCGGACCACGCCAGTCATTCCGGCTTCGAGTATGGCTGGCCACGCTAGGAACGTAGCGCAACCCAGCTGGTGATCCTTCCTCAACAAGTGTCGCGGGCCACGTCAGGCTTTCCGGCTTCGGGAATGGCTGGCCACGCTAGGAACGTAGCGCAACCCAGCTGGTGATCCTTCCTCACCCCGCGTCAGTCGTCGACCTCGCCGGCACCAAACGCTGGACGTGCGAACCACTTTAGGCATTCCGGCTTCGGGAAAGCTGGCCACGCTAGGAACGTAGCCCAGCCTAGCTGGTGATCCTTCCTCAACCATTGTCTCGAGCTACGCCAGGCATTCCGGCCTCGGGTATGGCTGGCCACGCTAGGAACGTAGCCTAGTCATGCTGGTGATCCTTCCTCACCCCGCGTCAGTCGTCGACCTCGCCGGCACTTGAAGCTGGACGTGCAAGCCACTTTAGGCATTCCGGCTTCGGGAATGGCTGGCCACGCTAGGAACGTAGCCCAGCCTAGCTGGTGATCCTTCCTCACCCCGCGTCAGTCGTCGACCCCGCCGGAACCTGACGCTGGACGTGCGAGCCACTTTAGGCATTCCGGCTTCGAGAATGGCTGGCCACGCTAGGAACGTAGCCTAGTCATGCTGGTGATCCTTCCTCACCCCGCGTCAGTCGTCAACCTCGCCGGCACCAAATGCTGGACATGCGGACCACGCCAGTCATTCCGGCTTCGAGTATGGCTGGCCACGCTAGGAATGTAGCCCAACCTAGCTGGTGATCCTTCCTCACCCCGCGTCAGTCGTCGACCCCGCCGGAACCTGACGCTGGACGTGCGAGCCACTTTAGGCATTCCGGCTTCGGGAATGGCTGGCCACGCTAGGAACGTAGCCCAACCTAGCTGGTGATATTTCCTCACCCCGCGTCAGTCGTCGACCTCGCCGACATCTGACGCTGGACGTGCGAGCCACTTTAGGCATTCCGGCTTCGGGAAAGCTGGCCACGCTAGGAACGTAGCCCAGCCTAGCTGGTGATCCTTCCTCAACCATTGTCTCGAGCTACGCCAGGCATTCCGGCCTCGGGTATGGCTGGCCACGCTAGGAACGTAGCCTAGTCATGCTGGTGATCCTTCCTCACCCCGGGTCAGTCGTCGACCTCGCCGGCACTTGAAGCTGGACGTGCAAGCCACTTAAGGCATTCCGGCTTCGGGAATGGCTGGCCACGCTAGGAACGTAGCCCAGCCTAGCTGGTGATCCTTCCTCACCCCGCGTCAGTTGTCGACCTCGCCGACATCTGACGCTGGACGTGCGAGCCACTTTAGGCATTCCGGCTTCGGGAAAGCTGGCCACGCTAGGAACGTAGCCCAGCCTAGCTGGTGATCCTTCCTCAACCATTGTCTCGAGCTACGCCAGGCATTCCGGCCTCGGGTATGGCTGGCCACGCTAGGAACGTAGCCTAGTCATGCTGGTGATCCTTCCTCACCCCGCGTCAGTCGTCGACCTCGCCGGCACCAAACGCTGGAAATGCGGACCACGCCAGTCATTCCGGCTTCGAGTATGGCTGGCCACGCTAGGAACGTAGCGCAACCCAGCTGGTGATCCTTCCTCAACAAGTGTCGCGGGCCACGTCAGGCTTTCCGGCTTCGGGAATGGCTGGCCACGCTAGGAACGTAGCGCAACCCAGCTGGTGATCCTTCCTCACCCCGCGTCAGTCGTCGACCTCGCCGGCACCAAACGCTGGACGTGCGAACCACTTTAGGCATTCCGGCTTCGGGAATGGCTGGCCACGCTAGGAACGTAGCCCAGTCATGCTGGTGATCCTTCCTCACCCCGCGTCAGTCGTCGACCTCGCCGGCACCAAACGCTGGACATGCGGACCACGCCAGTCATTCCGGTTTCGAGTATGGCTGGCCACGCTAGGAACGTAGCCCAACCTAGCTGATCCTTCCACACCCCGCGCCAGTCGTCGGCTTCGCCGACACCTGACGCTGGAGGTGCGAGGCGCTTTAGGCATTCCGGCTTCGGGAATGCTAGCCACGCTAGGAACGTAGCCCAGTCATGCTGGTGATCCATCCTCACCCAACGTCAGTCGTCGGCTTCGCCGGCACCTAACGCTGGACGTGCGAGCCACTTCAGGCATTCCGGCTTCGGGAATGGCTGGCCACGCTAGGAACGTAGCCCAGCCTAGCTGGTGATCCTTCCTCAACCATTGTCTCGAGCTACGCCAGGCATTCCGGCCTCGGGTATGGCTGATCACGCTAGGAACGTAGCCTAGTCATGCTGGTGATCCTTCCTCACCCCGCGTCAGTCGTCGACCTCGCCGGCACCAAACGCTGGACGTGCGAGCCACTTTACGCATTCCGGCTTCGGGAATGGCTGGCCACGCTAGGAACGTAGCCCAGCCTAGCTGGTGATCCTTCCTCACCCCGCGTCAGTTGTCGACCTCGCCGGCACAAAACGCTGGACCTACGGACCACGTCAGTCATTCCGGCTTCGAGTATGCCTGGCCACGCTGGGAACGTAGCGCTGATGATCCTGATGATCCTTCCTCAACAAGTGTCGCGGGCCACGTCAGGCTTTCCGGCTTCGGGAATGGCTGGCCACGCTAGGAACGTAGCGCAACCCAGCTGGTGATCCTTCCTCAACCATTGTCTCGGGCTACGCCAGGCATTCCGGCCTCGGGTATGGCTGGCCACGCTAGGAACGTAGCCTAGTCATGCTGGTGATCCTTCCTCACCCCGCGTCAGTCGTCGACCTCGCCGGCACTTGAAGCTGGACGTGCAAGCCACTTTAGGCATTCCGGCTTCGGGAATGGCTGGCCACGCTAGGAACGTAGCCCAGCCTAGCTGGTGATCCTTCCTCACCCCGCGTCAGTTGTCGACCTCGCCGGCACAAAACGCTGGACCTACGGACCACGTCAGTCATTCCGGCTTCGAGTATGCCTGGCCACGCTGGGAACGTAGCGCTGATGATCCTGATGATCCTTCCTCAACAAGTGTCGCGGGCCACGCCAGTCATTCCGGTTTCGAGTATGGCTGGCCACGCTAGGAACGTAGCCCAACCTAGCTGATCCTTCCACACCCCGCGCCAGTCGTCGGCTTCGCCGACACCTGACGCTGGAGGTGCGAGGCGCTTTAGGCATTCCGGCTTCGGGAATGCTAGCCACGCTAGGAACGTAGCCCAGTCATGCTGGTGATCCTTCCTCACCCCGCGTCAGTCGTCGACCTCGCCGGCACCAAACGCTGGACATGCGGACCACGCCAGTCATTCCGGCTTCGAGTATGGCTGGCCACGCTAAGAACGTAGCGCAACCCAGCTGGTGATCCTTCCTCAACAAGCGTCGCGGGCCACGTCAGGCTTTCCGGCTTCGGGAATGGCTGGCCACGCTAGGAACGTAGCGCAACCCAGCTGGTGATCCTTCCTCACCCCGCGTCAGTCGTCGACCTCGCCGGCACCAAACGCTGGACGTGCGAACCACTTTAGGCATTCCGGCTTCGGGAATGGCTGGCCACGCTAGGAACGCAGCCCAGTCATGCTGGTGATCCTTCCTCACCCCGCGTCAGTCGTCGACCTCGCCGGCACCAAACGCTGGACATGCGGACCACGCCAGTCATTCCGGTTTCGAGTATGGCTGGCCACGCTAGGAACGTAGCCCAACCTAGCTGATCCTTCCACACCCCGCGCCAGTCGTCGGCTTCGCCGGCACCTGACGCTGGAGGTGCGAGGCACTTTAGGCATTCCGGCTTCGGGAATGCTAGCCACGCTAGGAACGTAGCCCAGTCATGCTGGTGATCCATCCTCACCCAACGTCAGTCGTCGGCTTCGCCGGCACCTAACGCTGGACGTGCGAGCCACTTCAGGCATTCCGGCTTCGGGAATGGCTGGCCACGCTAGGAACGTAGCCCAGCCTAGCTGGTGATCCTTCCTCAACCATTGTCTCGAGCTACGCCAGGCATTCCGGCCTCGGGTATGGCTGGCCACGCTAGGAACGTAGCCTAGTCATGCTGGTGATCCTTCCTCACCCCGCGTCAGTCGTCGACCTCGCCGGCACTTGACGCTGGACGTGCGAGCCACTTTAGGCATTCCGGCTTCGGGAATGGCTGTCCACGCTAGGAACGTAGCCCAGCCTAGCTGGTGATCCTTCCTCACCCCGCGTCAGTTGTCGACCTCTCCGGCACAAAACGCTGGACCTACGGACCACGTCAGTCATTCCGGCTTCGAGTATGCCTGGCCACGCTGGGAACGTAGCGCTGATGATCCTGATGATCCTTCCTCAACAAGTGTCGCGGGCCACGTCAGGCTTTCCGGCTTCGGGAATGGCTGGCCACGCTAGGAACGTAGCCCAACCTAGCTGGTGATCCTTCCTCACCCCGCGTCAGTCGTCGACCTCGCCGGCACCAAACGCTGGACATGCGGACCACGCCAGTCATTCCGGTTTCGAGTATGGCTGGCCACGCTAGGAACCTAGCCCAACCCAGCTGGTGATCCTTCCTCACCCCGCGTCAGTCGTCGACCTCGCCGGCACCAAACGCTGGAAATGCGGACCACGCCAGTCATTCCGGCTTCGAGTATGGCTGGCCACGCTAGGAACGTAGCGCAACCCAGCTGGTGATCCTTCCTCAACAAGTGTCGCGGGCCACGTCAGGCTTTCCGGCTTCGGGAATGGCTGGCCACGCTAGGAACGTAGCGCAACCCAGCTGGTGATCCTTCCTCACCCCGCGTCAGTCGTCGACCTCGCCGGCACCAAACGCTGGACGTGCGAACCACTTTAGGCATTCCGGCTTCGGGAATGGCTGGCCACGCTAGGAACGTAGCCCAGTCATGCTGGTGATCCTTCCTCACCCCGCGTCAGTCGTCGACCTCGCCGGCACCAAACGCTGGACATGCGGACCACGCCAGTCATTCCGGTTTCGAGTATGGCTGGCCACGCTAGGAACGTAGCCCAACCTAGCTGATCCTTCCACACCCCGCGCCAGTCGTCGGCTTCGCCGGCACCTGACGCTGGAGGTGCGAGGCGCTTTAGGCATTCCGGCTTCGGGAATGCTAGCCACGCTAGGAACGTAGCCCAGTCATGCTGGTGATCCATCCTCACCCAACGTCAGTCGTCGGCTTCGCCGGCACCTAACGCTGGACGTGCGAGCCACTTCAGGCATTCCGGCTTCGGGAATGGCTGGCCACGCTAGGAACGTAGCCCAGCCTAGCTGGTGATCCTTCCTCAACCATTGTCTCGAGCTACGCCAGGCATTCCGGCCTCGGGTATGGCTGGCCACGCTAGGAACGTAGCCTAGTCATGCTGGTGATCCTTCCTCACCCCGCGTCAGTCGTCGACCTCGCCGGCACCAAACGCTGGACGTGCGAGCCACTTTACGCATTCCGGCTTCGGGAATGGCTGGCCACGCTAGGAACGTAGCCCAGCCTAGCTGGTGATCCTTCCTCACCCCGCGTCAGTTGTCGACCTCGCCGGCACAAAACGCTGGACCTACGGACCACGTCAGTCATTCCGGCTTCGAGTATGCCTGCCCACGCTGGGAACGTAGCGCTGATGATCCTGATGATCCTTCCTCAACAAGTGTCGCGGGCCACGTCAGGCTTTCCGGCTTCGGGAATGGCTGGCCACGCTAGGAACGTAGCGCAACCCAGCTGGTGATCCTTCCTCAACCATTGTCTCGGGCTACGCCAGGCATTCCGGCCTCGGGTATGGCTGGCCACGCTAGGAACGTAGCCTAGTCATGCTGGTGATCCTTCCTCACCCCGCGTCAGTTGTCGACCTCGCCGACATCTGACGCTGGACGTGCGAGCCACTTTAGGCATTCCGGCTTCTGGAAAGCTGGCCACGCTAGGAACGTAGCCCAGCCTAGCTGGTGATCCTTCCTCAACCATTGTCTCGAGCTACGCCAGGCATTCCGGCCTCGGGTATGGCTGGCCACGCTAGGAACGTAGCCTAGTCATGCTGGTGATCCTTCCTCACCCCGCGTCAGTCGTCGACCTCGCCGGCACTTGAAGCTGGACGTGCAAGCCACTTTAGGCATTCCGGCTTCGGGAATGGCTGGCCACGCTAGGAACGTAGCCCAGCCTAGCTGGTGATCCTTCCTCACCCCGCGTCAGTTGTCGACCTCGCCGACATCTGACGCTGGACGTGCGAGCCACTTTAGGCATTCCGGCTTCGGGAAAGCTGGCCACGCTAGGAACGTAGCCCAGCCTAGCTGGTGATCCTTCCTCACCCCGCGTCAGTCATCGACCTCGCCGGCACCAAACGCTGGACATGCGGACCACGCCAGTCATTCCGGTTTCGAGTATGGCTGGCCACGCTAGGAACGTAGCCCAGCCTAGCTGGTGATCCTTCCTCACCCCGCGTCAGTTGTCGACCTCGCCGACATCTGACGCTGGACGTGCGAGCCACTTTAGGCATTCCGGCTTCGGGAAAGCTGGCCACGCTAGGAACGTAGCCCAGCCTAGCTGGTGATCCTTCCTCAACCATTGTCTCGAGCTACGCCAGGCATTCCGGCCTCGGGTATGGCTGGCCACGCTAGGAACGTAGCCTAGTCATGCTGGTGATCCTTCCTCACCCCGCGTCAGTCGTCGACCTCGCCGGCACTTGAAGCTGGACGTGCAAGCCACTTTAGGCATTCCGGCTTCGGGAATGGCTGGCCACGCTAGGAACGTAGCCCAGCCTAGCTGGTGATCCTTCCTCACCCCGCGTCAGTCGTCGACCCCGCCGGAACCTGACGCTGGACGTGCGAGCCACTTTAGGCATTCCGGCTTCGAGAATGGCTGGCCACGCTAGGAACGTAGCCTAGTCATGCTGGTGATCCTTCCTCACCCCGCGTCAGTCGTCAACCTCGCCGGCACCAAATGCTGGACATGCGGACCACGCCAGTCATTCCGGCTTCGAGTATGGCTGGCCACGCTAGGAATGTAGCCCAACCTAGCTGGTGATCCTTCCTCACCCCGCGTCAGTCGTCGACCCCGCCGGAACCTGACGCTGGACGTGCGAGCCACTTTAGGCATTCCGGCTTCGGGAATGGCTGGCCACGCTAGGAACGTAGCCCAACCTAGCTGGTGATATTTCCTCACCCCGCGTCAGTCGTCGACCTCGCCGACATCTGACGCTGGACGTGCGAGCCACATTAGGCATTCCGGCTTCGGGAAAGCTGGCCACGCTAGGAACGTAGCCCAGCCTAGCTGGTGATCCTTCCTCAACCATTGTCTCGAGCTACGCCAGGCATTCCGGCCTCGGGTATGGCTGGCCACGCTAGGAACGTAGCCTAGTCATGCTGGTGATCCTTCCTCACCCCGCGTCAGTCGTCGACCTCGCCGGCACTTGAAGCTGGACGTGCAAGCCACTTAAGGCATTCCGGCTTCGGGAATGGCTGGCCACGCTAGGAACGTAGCCCAGCCTAGCTGGTGATCCTTCCTCACCCCGCGTCAGTTGTCGACCTCGCCGACATCTGACGCTGGACGTGCGAGCCACTTTAGGCATTCCGGCTTCGGGAAAGCTGGCCACGCTAGGAACGTAGCCCAGCCTAGCTGGTGATCCTTCCTCAACCATTGTCTCGAGCTACGCCAGGCATTCCGGCCTCGGGTATGGCTGGCCACGCTAGGAACGTAGCCTAGTCATGCTGGTGATCCTTCCTCACCCCGCGTCAGTCGTCGACCTCGCCGGCACCAAACGCTGGAAATGCGGACCACGCCAGTCATTCCGGCTTCGAGTATGGCTGGCCACGCTAGGAACGTAGCGCAACCCAGCTGGTGATCCTTCCTCAACAAGTGTCGCGGGCCACGTCAGGCTTTCCGGCTTCGGGAATGGCTGGCCACGCTAGGAACGTAGCGCAACCCAGCTGGTGATCCTTCCTCACCCCGCGTCAGTCGTCGACCTCGCCGGCACCAAACGCTGGACGTGCGAACCACTTTAGGCATTCCGGCTTCGGGAAAGCTGGCCACGCTAGGAACGTAGCCCAGCCTAGCTGGTGATCCTTCCTCAACCATTGTCTCGAGCTACGCCAGGCATTCCGGCCTCGGGTATGGCTGGCCACGCTAGGAACGTAGCCTAGTCATGCTGGTGATCCTTCCTCACCCCGCGTCAGTCGTCGACCTCGCCGGCACTTGAAGCTGGACGTGCAAGCCACTTTAGGCATTCCGGCTTCGGGAATGGCTGGCCACGCTAGGAACGTAGCCCAGCCTAGCTGGTGATCCTTCCTCACCCCGCGTCAGTCGTCGACCCCGCCGGAACCTGACGCTGGACGTGCGAGCCACTTTAGGCATTCCGGCTTCGAGAATGGCTGGCCACGCTAGGAACGTAGCCTAGTCATGCTGGTGATCCTTCCTCACCCCGCGTCAGTCGTCAACCTCGCCGGCACCAAATGCTGGACATGCGGACCACGCCAGTCATTCCGGCTTCGAGTATGGCTGGCCACGCTAGGAATGTAGCCCAACCTAGCTGGTGATCCTTCCTCACCCCGCGTCAGTCGTCGACCCCGCCGGAACCTGACGCTGGACGTGCGAGCCACTTTAGGCATTCCGGCTTCGGGAATGGCTGGCCACGCTAGGAACGTAGCCCAACCTAGCTGGTGATATTTCCTCACCCCGCGTCAGTCGTCGACCTCGCCGACATCTGACGCTGGACGTGCGAGCCACTTTAGGCATTCCGGCTTCGGGAAAGCTGGCCACGCTAGGAACGTAGCCCAGCCTAGCTGGTGATCCTTCCTCAACCATTGTCTCGAGCTACGCCAGGCATTCCGGCCTCGGGTATGGCTGGCCACGCTAGGAACGTAGCCTAGTCATGCTGGTGATCCTTCCTCACCCCGCGTCAGTCGTCGACCTCGCCGGCACTTGAAGCTGGACGTGCAAGCCACTTAAGGCATTCCGGCTTCGGGAATGGCTGGCCACGCTAGGAACGTAGCCCAGCCTAGCTGGTGATCCTTCCTCACCCCGCGTCAGTTGTCGACCTCGCCGACATCTGACGCTGGACGTGCGAGCCACTTTAGGCATTCCGGCTTCGGGAAAGCTGGCCACGCTAGGAACGTAGCCCAGCCTAGCTGGTGATCCTTCCTCAACCATTGTCTCGAGCTACGCCAGGCATTCCGGCCTCGGGTATGGCTGGCCACGCTAGGAACGTAGCCTAGTCATGCTGGTGATCCTTCCTCACCCCGCGTCAGTCGTCGACCTCGCCGGCACCAAACGCTGGAAATGCGGACCACGCCAGTCATTCCGGCTTCGAGTATGGCTGGCCACGCTAGGAACGTAGCGCAACCCAGCTGGTGATCCTTCCTCAACAAGTGTCGCGGGCCACGTCAGGCTTTCCGGCTTCGGGAATGGCTGGCCACGCTAGGAACGTAGCGCAACCCAGCTGGTGATCCTTCCTCACCCCGCGTCAGTCGTCGACCTCGCCGGCACCAAACGCTGGACGTGCGAACCACTTTAGGCATTCCGGCTTCGGGAATGGCTGGCCACGCTAGGAACGTAGCCCAGTCATGCTGGTGATCCTTCCTCACCCCGCGTCAGTCGTCGACCTCGCCGGCACCAAACGCTGGACATGCGGACCACGCCAGTCATTCCGGTTTCGAGTATGGCTGGCCACGCTAGGAACGTAGCCCAACCTAGCTGATCCTTCCACACCCCGCGCCAGTCGTCGGCTTCGCCGGCACCTGACGCTGGAGGTGCGAGGCGCTTTAGGCATTCCGGCTTCGGGAATGCTAGCCACGCTAGGAACGTAGCCCAGTCATGCTGGTGATCCATCCTCACCCAACGTCAGTCGTCGGCTTCGCCGGCACCTAACGCTGGACGTGCGAGCCACTTCAGGCATTCCGGCTTCGGGAATGGCTGGCCACGCTAGGAACGTAGCCCAGCCTAGCTGGTGATCCTTCCTCAACCATTGTCTCGAGCTACGCCAGGCATTCCGGCCTCGGGTATGGCTGGCCACGCTAGGAACGTAGCCTAGTCATGCTGGTGATCCTTCCTCACCCCGCGTCAGTCGTCGACCTCGCCGGCACCAAACGCTGGACGTGCGAGCCACTTTACGCATTCCGGCTTCGGGAATGGCTGGCCACGCTAGGAACGTAGCCCAGCCTAGCTGGTGATCCTTCCTCACCCCGCGTCAGTTGTCGACCTCGCCGGCACAAAACGCTGGACCTACGGACCACGTCAGTCATTCCGGCTTCGAGTATGCCTGCCCACGCTGGGAACGTAGCGCTGATGATCCTGATGATCCTTCCTCAACAAGTGTCGCGGGCCACGTCAGGCTTTCCGGCTTCGGGAATGGCTGGCCACGCTAGGAACGTAGCGCAACCCAGCTGGTGATCCTTCCTCAACCATTGTCTCGGGCTACGCCAGGCATTCCGGCCTCGGGTATGGCTGGCCACGCTAGGAACGTAGCCTAGTCATGCTGGTGATCCTTCCTCACCCCGCGTCAGTTGTCGACCTCGCCGACATCTGACGCTGGACGTGCGAGCCACTTTAGGCATTCCGGCTTCGGGAAAGCTGGCCACGCTAGGAACGTAGCCCAGCCTAGCTGGTGATCCTTCCTCAACCATTGTCTCGAGCTACGCCAGGCATTCCGGCCTCGGGTATGGCTGGCCACGCTAGGAACGTAGCCTAGTCATGCTGGTGATCCTTCCTCACCCCGCGTCAGTCGTCGACCTCGCCGGCACTTGAAGCTGGACGTGCAAGCCACTTTAGGCATTCCGGCTTCGGGAATGGCTGGCCACGCTAGGAACGTAGCCCAGCCTAGCTGGTGATCCTTCCTCACCCCGCGTCAGTTGTCGACCTCGCCGACATCTGACGCTGGACGTGCGAGCCACTTTAGGCATTCCGGCTTCGGGAAAGCTGGCCACGCTAGGAACGTAGCCCAGCCTAGCTGGTGATCCTTCCTCACCCCGCGTCAGTCATCGACCTCGCCGGCACCAAACGCTGGACATGCGGACCACGCCAGTCATTCCGGTTTCGAGTATGGCTGGCCACGCTAGGAACGTAGCCCAGCCTAGCTGGTGATCCTTCCTCACCCCGCGTCAGTTGTCGACCTCGCCGACATCTGACGCTGGACGTGCGAGCCACTTTAGGCATTCCGGCTTCGGGAAAGCTGGCCACGCTAGGAACGTAGCCCAGCCTAGCTGGTGATCCTTCCTCAACCATTGTCTCGAGCTACGCCAGGCATTCCGGCCTCGGGTATGGCTGGCCACGCTAGGAACGTAGCCTAGTCATGCTGGTGATCCTTCCTCACCCCGCGTCAGTCGTCGACCTCGCCGGCACTTGAAGCTGGACGTGCAAGCCACTTTAGGCATTCCGGCTTCGGGAATGGCTGGCCACGCTAGGAACGTAGCCCAGCCTAGCTGGTGATCCTTCCTCACCCCGCGTCAGTCGTCGACCCCGCCGGAACCTGACGCTGGACGTGCGAGCCACTTTAGGCATTCCGGCTTCGAGAATGGCTGGCCACGCTAGGAACGTAGCCTAGTCATGCTGGTGATCCTTCCTCACCCCGCGTCAGTCGTCAACCTCGCCGGCACCAAATGCTGGACATGCGGACCACGCCAGTCATTCCGGCTTCGAGTATGGCTGGCCACGCTAGGAATGTAGCCCAACCTAGCTGGTGATCCTTCCTCACCCCGCGTCAGTCGTCGACCCCGCCGGAACCTGACGCTGGACGTGCGAGCCACTTTAGGCATTCCGGCTTCGGGAATGGCTGGCCACGCTAGGAACGTAGCCCAACCTAGCTGGTGATATTTCCTCACCCCGCGTCAGTCGTCGACCTCGCCGACATCTGACGCTGGACGTGCGAGCCACTTTAGGCATTCCGGCTTCGGGAAAGCTGGCCACGCTAGGAACGTAGCCCAGCCTAGCTGGTGATCCTTCCTCAACCATTGTCTCGAGCTACGCCAGGCATTCCGGCCTCGGGTATGGCTGGCCACGCTAGGAACGTAGCCTAGTCATGCTGGTGATCCTTCCTCACCCCGCGTCAGTCGTCGACCTCGCCGGCACTTGAAGCTGGACGTGCAAGCCACTTAAGGCATTCCGGCTTCGGGAATGGCTGGCCACGCTAGGAACGTAGCCCAGCCTAGCTGGTGATCCTTCCTCACCCCGCGTCAGTTGTCGACCTCGCCGACATCTGACGCTGGACGTGCGAGCCACTTTAGGCATTCCGGCTTCGGGAAAGCTGGCCACGCTAGGAACGTAGCCCAGCCTAGCTGGTGATCCTTCCTCAACCATTGTCTCGAGCTACGCCAGGCATTCCGGCCTCGGGTATGGCTGGCCACGCTAGGAACGTAGCCTAGTCATGCTGGTGATCCTTCCTCACCCCGCGTCAGTCGTCGACCTCGCCGGCACCAAACGCTGGAAATGCGGACCACGCCAGTCATTCCGGCTTCGAGTATGGCTGGCCACGCTAGGAACGTAGCGCAACCCAGCTGGTGATCCTTCCTCAACAAGTGTCGCGGGCCACGTCAGGCTTTCCGGCTTCGGGAATGGCTGGCCACGCTAGGAACGTAGCGCAACCCAGCTGGTGATCCTTCCTCACCCCGCGTCAGTCGTCGACCTCGCCGGCACCAAACGCTGGACGTGCGAACCACTTTAGGCATTCCGGCTTCGGGAAAGCTGGCCACGCTAGGAACGTAGCCCAGCCTAGCTGGTGATCCTTCCTCAACCATTGTCTCGAGCTACGCCAGGCATTCCGGCCTCGGGTATGGCTGGCCACGCTAGGAACGTAGCCTAGTCATGCTGGTGATCCTTCCTCACCCCGCGTCAGTCGTCGACCTCGCCGGCACTTGAAGCTGGACGTGCAAGCCACTTTAGGCATTCCGGCTTCGGGAATGGCTGGCCACGCTAGGAACGTAGCCCAGCCTAGCTGGTGATCCTTCCTCACCCCGCGTCAGTCGTCGACCCCGCCGGAACCTGACGCTGGACGTGCGAGCCACTTTAGGCATTCCGGCTTCGAGAATGGCTGGCCACGCTAGGAACGTAGCCTAGTCATGCTGGTGATCCTTCCTCACCCCGCGTCAGTCGTCAACCTCGCCGGCACCAAATGCTGGACATGCGGACCACGCCAGTCATTCCGGCTTCGAGTATGGCTGGCCACGCTAGGAATGTAGCCCAACCTAGCTGGTGATCCTTCCTCACCCCGCGTCAGTCGTCGACCCCGCCGGAACCTGACGCTGGACGTGCGAGCCACTTTAGGCATTCCGGCTTCGGGAATGGCTGGCCACGCTAGGAACGTAGCCCAACCTAGCTGGTGATATTTCCTCACCCCGCGTCAGTCGTCGACCTCGCCGACATCTGACGCTGGACGTGCGAGCCACTTTAGGCATTCCGGCTTCGGGAAAGCTGGCCACGCTAGGAACGTAGCCCAGCCTAGCTGGTGATCCTTCCTCAACCATTGTCTCGAGCTACGCCAGGCATTCCGGCCTCGGGTATGGCTGGCCACGCTAGGAACGTAGCCTAGTCATGCTGGTGATCCTTCCTCACCCCGCGTCAGTCGTCGACCTCGCCGGCACTTGAAGCTGGACGTGCAAGCCACTTAAGGCATTCCGGCTTCGGGAATGGCTGGCCACGCTAGGAACGTAGCCCAGCCTAGCTGGTGATCCTTCCTCACCCCGCGTCAGTTGTCGACCTCGCCGACATCTGACGCTGGACGTGCGAGCCACTTTAGGCATTCCGGCTTCGGGAAAGCTGGCCACGCTAGGAACGTAGCCCAGCCTAGCTGGTGATCCTTCCTCAACCATTGTCTCGAGCTACGCCAGGCATTCCGGCCTCGGGTATGGCTGGCCACGCTAGGAACGTAGCCTAGTCATGCTGGTGATCCTTCCTCACCCCGCGTCAGTCGTCGACCTCGCCGGCACCAAACGCTGGAAATGCGGACCACGCCAGTCATTCCGGCTTCGAGTATGGCTGGCCACGCTAGGAACGTAGCGCAACCCAGCTGGTGATCCTTCCTCAACAAGTGTCGCGGGCCACGTCAGGCTTTCCGGCTTCGGGAATGGCTGGCCACGCTAGGAACGTAGCGCAACCCAGCTGGTGATCCTTCCTCACCCCGCGTCAGTCGTCGACCTCGCCGGCACCAAACGCTGGACGTGCGAACCACTTTAGGCATTCCGGCTTCGGGAATGGCTGGCCACGCTAGGAACGTAGCCCAGTCATGCTGGTGATCCTTCCTCACCCCGCGTCAGTCGTCGACCTCGCCGGCACCAAACGCTGGACATGCGGACCACGCCAGTCATTCCGGTTTCGAGTATGGCTGGCCACGCTAGGAACGTAGCCCAACCTAGCTGATCCTTCCACACCCCGCGCCAGTCGTCGGCTTCGCCGGCACCTGACGCTGGAGGTGCGAGGCGCTTTAGGCATTCCGGCTTCGGGAATGCTAGCCACGCTAGGAACGTAGCCCAGTCATGCTGGTGATCCATCCTCACCCAACGTCAGTCGTCGGCTTCGCCGGCACCTAACGCTGGACGTGCGAGCCACTTCAGGCATTCCGGCTTCGGGAATGGCTGGCCACGCTAGGAACGTAGCCCAGCCTAGCTGGTGATCCTTCCTCAACCATTGTCTCGAGCTACGCCAGGCATTCCGGCCTCGGGTATGGCTGGCCACGCTAGGAACGTAGCCTAGTCATGCTGGTGATCCTTCCTCACCCCGCGTCAGTCGTCGACCTCGCCGGCACCAAACGCTGGACGTGCGAGCCACTTTACGCATTCCGGCTTCGGGAATGGCTGGCCACGCTAGGAACGTAGCCCAGCCTAGCTGGTGATCCTTCCTCACCCCGCGTCAGTTGTCGACCTCGCCGGCACAAAACGCTGGACCTACGGACCACGTCAGTCATTCCGGCTTCGAGTATGCCTGCCCACGCTGGGAACGTAGCGCTGATGATCCTGATGATCCTTCCTCAACAAGTGTCGCGGGCCACGTCAGGCTTTCCGGCTTCGGGAATGGCTGGCCACGCTAGGAACGTAGCGCAACCCAGCTGGTGATCCTTCCTCAACCATTGTCTCGGGCTACGCCAGGCATTCCGGCCTCGGGTATGGCTGGCCACGCTAGGAACGTAGCCTAGTCATGCTGGTGATCCTTCCTCACCCCGCGTCAGTTGTCGACCTCGCCGACATCTGACGCTGGACGTGCGAGCCACTTTAGGCATTCCGGCTTCGGGAAAGCTGGCCACGCTAGGAACGTAGCCCAGCCTAGCTGGTGATCCTTCCTCAACCATTGTCTCGAGCTACGCCAGGCATTCCGGCCTCGGGTATGGCTGGCCACGCTAGGAACGTAGCCTAGTCATGCTGGTGATCCTTCCTCACCCCGCGTCAGTCGTCGACCTCGCCGGCACTTGAAGCTGGACGTGCAAGCCACTTTAGGCATTCCGGCTTCGGGAATGGCTGGCCACGCTAGGAACGTAGCCCAGCCTAGCTGGTGATCCTTCCTCACCCCGCGTCAGTTGTCGACCTCGCCGACATCTGACGCTGGACGTGCGAGCCACTTTAGGCATTCCGGCTTCGGGAAAGCTGGCCACGCTAGGAACGTAGCCCAGCCTAGCTGGTGATCCTTCCTCACCCCGCGTCAGTCATCGACCTCGCCGGCACCAAACGCTGGACATGCGGACCACGCCAGTCATTCCGGTTTCGAGTATGGCTGGCCACGCTAGGAACGTAGCCCAGCCTAGCTGGTGATCCTTCCTCACCCCGCGTCAGTTGTCGACCTCGCCGACATCTGACGCTGGACGTGCGAGCCACTTTAGGCATTCCGGCTTCGGGAAAGCTGGCCACGCTAGGAACGTAGCCCAGCCTAGCTGGTGATCCTTCCTCAACCATTGTCTCGAGCTACGCCAGGCATTCCGGCCTCGGGTATGGCTGGCCACGCTAGGAACGTAGCCTAGTCATGCTGGTGATCCTTCCTCACCCCGCGTCAGTCGTCGACCTCGCCGGCACTTGAAGCTGGACGTGCAAGCCACTTTAGGCATTCCGGCTTCGGGAATGGCTGGCCACGCTAGGAACGTAGCCCAGCCTAGCTGGTGATCCTTCCTCACCCCGCGTCAGTCGTCGACCCCGCCGGAACCTGACGCTGGACGTGCGAGCCACTTTAGGCATTCCGGCTTCGAGAATGGCTGGCCACGCTAGGAACGTAGCCTAGTCATGCTGGTGATCCTTCCTCACCCCGCGTCAGTCGTCAACCTCGCCGGCACCAAATGCTGGACATGCGGACCACGCCAGTCATTCCGGCTTCGAGTATGGCTGGCCACGCTAGGAATGTAGCCCAACCTAGCTGGTGATCCTTCCTCACCCCGCGTCAGTCGTCGACCCCGCCGGAACCTGACGCTGGACGTGCGAGCCACTTTAGGCATTCCGGCTTCGGGAATGGCTGGCCACGCTAGGAACGTAGCCCAACCTAGCTGGTGATATTTCCTCACCCCGCGTCAGTCGTCGACCTCGCCGACATCTGACGCTGGACGTGCGAGCCACTTTAGGCATTCCGGCTTCGGGAAAGCTGGCCACGCTAGGAACGTAGCCCAGCCTAGCTGGTGATCCTTCCTCAACCATTGTCTCGAGCTACGCCAGGCATTCCGGCCTCGGGTATGGCTGGCCACGCTAGGAACGTAGCCTAGTCATGCTGGTGATCCTTCCTCACCCCGCGTCAGTCGTCGACCTCGCCGGCACTTGAAGCTGGACGTGCAAGCCACTTAAGGCATTCCGGCTTCGGGAATGGCTGGCCACGCTAGGAACGTAGCCCAGCCTAGCTGGTGATCCTTCCTCACCCCGCGCCAGTTGTCGACCTCGCCGACATCTGACGCTGGACGTGCGAGCCACTTTAGGCATTCCGGCTTCGGGAAAGCTGGCCACGCTAGGAACGTAGCCCAGCCTAGCTGGTGATCCTTCCTCAACCATTGTCTCGAGCTACGCCAGGCATTCCGGCCTCGGGTATGGCTGGCCACGCTAGGAACGTAGCCTAGTCATGCTGGTGATCCTTCCTCACCCCGCGTCAGTCGTCGACCTCGCCGGCACCAAACGCTGGAAATGCGGACCACGCCAGTCATTCCGGCTTCGAGTATGGCTGGCCACGCTAGGAACGTAGCGCAACCCAGCTGGTGATCCTTCCTCAACAAGTGTCGCGGGCCACGTCAGGCTTTCCGGCTTCGGGAATGGCTGGCCACGCTAGGAACGTAGCGCAACCCAGCTGGTGATCCTTCCTCACCCCGCGTCAGTCGTCGACCTCGCCGGCACCAAACGCTGGACGTGCGAACCACTTTAGGCATTCCGGCTTCGGGAAAGCTGGCCACGCTAGGAACGTAGCCCAGCCTAGCTGGTGATCCTTCCTCAACCATTGTCTCGAGCTACGCCAGGCATTCCGGCCTCGGGTATGGCTGGCCACGCTAGGAACGTAGCCTAGTCATGCTGGTGATCCTTCCTCACCCCGCGTCAGTCGTCGACCTCGCCGGCACTTGAAGCTGGACGTGCAAGCCACTTTAGGCATTCCGGCTTCGGGAATGGCTGGCCACGCTAGGAACGTAGCCCAGCCTAGCTGGTGATCCTTCCTCACCCCGCGTCAGTCGTCGACCCCGCCGGAACCTGACGCTGGACGTGCGAGCCACTTTAGGCATTCCGGCTTCGAGAATGGCTGGCCACGCTAGGAACGTAGCCTAGTCATGCTGGTGATCCTTCCTCACCCCGCGTCAGTCGTCAACCTCGCCGGCACCAAATGCTGGACATGCGGACCACGCCAGTCATTCCGGCTTCGAGTATGGCTGGCCACGCTAGGAATGTAGCCCAACCTAGCTGGTGATCCTTCCTCACCCCGCGTCAGTCGTCGACCCCGCCGGAACCTGACGCTGGACGTGCGAGCCACTTTAGGCATTCCGGCTTCGGGAATGGCTGGCCACGCTAGGAACGTAGCCCAACCTAGCTGGTGATATTTCCTCACCCCGCGTCAGTCGTCGACCTCGCCGACATCTGACGCTGGACGTGCGAGCCACTTTAGGCATTCCGGCTTCGGGAAAGCTGGCCACGCTAGGAACGTAGCCCAGCCTAGCTGGTGATCCTTCCTCAACCATTGTCTCGAGCTACGCCAGGCATTCCGGCCTCGGGTATGGCTGGCCACGCTAGGAACGTAGCCTAGTCATGCTGGTGATCCTTCCTCACCCCGCGTCAGTCGTCGACCTCGCCGGCACCAAACGCTGGAAATGCGGACCACGCCAGTCATTCCGGCTTCGAGTATGGCTGGCCACGCTAGGAACGTAGCGCAACCCAGCTGGTGATCCTTCCTCAACAAGTGTCGCGGGCCACGTCAGGCTTTCCGGCTTCGGGAATGGCTGGCCACGCTAGGAACGTAGCGCAACCCAGCTGGTGATCCTTCCTCACCCCGCGTCAGTCGTCGACCTCGCCGGCACCAAACGCTGGACGTGCGAACCACTTTAGGCATTCCGGCTTCGGGAAAGCTGGCCACGCTAGGAACGTAGCCCAGCCTAGCTGGTGATCCTTCCTCAACCATTGTCTCGAGCTACGCCAGGCATTCCGGCCTCGGGTATGGCTGGCCACGCTAGGAACGTAGCCTAGTCATGCTGGTGATCCTTCCTCACCCCGCGTCAGTCGTCGACCTCGCCGGCACTTGAAGCTGGACGTGCAAGCCACTTTAGGCATTCCGGCTTCGGGAATGGCTGGCCACGCTAGGAACGTAGCCCAGCCTAGCTGGTGATCCTTCCTCACCCCGCGTCAGTCGTCGACCCCGCCGGAACCTGACGCTGGACGTGCGAGCCACTTTAGGCATTCCGGCTTCGAGAATGGCTGGCCACGCTAGGAACGTAGCCTAGTCATGCTGGTGATCCTTCCTCACCCCGCGTCAGTCGTCAACCTCGCCGGCACCAAATGCTGGACATGCGGACCACGCCAGTCATTCCGGCTTCGAGTATGGCTGGCCACGCTAGGAATGTAGCCCAACCTAGCTGATCCTTCCACACCCCGCGCCAGTCGTCGGCTTCGCCGACACCTGACGCTGGAGGTGCGAGGCGCTTTAGGCATTCCGGCTTCGGGAATGCTAGCCACGCTAGGAACGTAGCCCAGTCATGCTGGTGATCCATCCTCACCCAACGTCAGTCGTCGGCTTCGCCGGCACCTAACGCTGGACGTGCGAGCCACTTCAGGCATTCCGGCTTCGGGAATGGCTGGCCACGCTAGGAACGTAGCCCAGCCTAGCTGGTGATCCTTCCTCACCCCGCGTCAGTCGTCGACCCCGCCGGAACCTGACGCTGGACGTGCGAGCCACTTTAGGCATTCCGGCTTCGGGAATGGCTGGCCACGCTAGGAACGTAGCCCAACCTAGCTGGTGATATTTCCTCACCCCGCGTCAGTCGTCGACCTCGCCGACATCTGACGCTGGACGTGCGAGCCACTTTAGGCATTCCGGCTTCGGGAAAGCTGGCCACGCTAGGAACGTAGCCCAGCCTAGCTGGTGATCCTTCCTCAACCATTGTCTCGAGCTACGCCAGGCATTCCGGCCTCGGGTATGGCTGGCCACGCTAGGAACGTAGCCTAGTCATGCTGGTGATCCTTCCTCACCCCGCGTCAGTCGTCGACCTCGCCGGCACTTGAAGCTGGACGTGCAAGCCACTTAAGGCATTCCGGCTTCGGGAATGGCTGGCCACGCTAGGAACGTAGCCCAGCCTAGCTGGTGATCCTTCCTCACCCCGCGTCAGTTGTCGACCTCGCCGACATCTGACGCTGGACGTGCGAGCCACTTTAGGCATTCCGGCTTCGGGAAAGCTGGCCACGCTAGGAACGTAGCCCAGCCTAGCTGGTGATCCTTCCTCAACCATTGTCTCGAGCTACGCCAGGCATTCCGGCCTCGGGTATGGCTGGCCACGCTAGGAACGTAGCCTAGTCATGCTGGTGATCCTTCCTCACCCCGCGTCAGTCGTCGACCTCGCCGGCACCAAACGCTGGAAATGCGGACCACGCCAGTCATTCCGGCTTCGAGTATGGCTGGCCACGCTAGGAACGTAGCGCAACCCAGCTGGTGATCCTTCCTCAACAAGTGTCGCGGGCCACGTCAGGCTTTCCGGCTTCGGGAATGGCTGGCCACGCTAGGAACGTAGCGCAACCCAGCTGGTGATCCTTCCTCACCCCGCGTCAGTCGTCGACCTCGCCGGCACCAAACGCTGGACGTGCGAACCACTTTAGGCATTCCGGCTTCGGGAATGGCTGGCCACGCTAGGAACGTAGCCCAGTCATGCTGGTGATCCTTCCTCACCCCGCGTCAGTCGTCGACCTCGCCGGCACCAAACGCTGGACATGCGGACCACGCCAGTCATTCCGGTTTCGAGTATGGCTGGCCACGCTAGGAACGTAGCCCAACCTAGCTGATCCTTCCACACCCCGCGCCAGTCGTCGGCTTCGCCGACACCTGACGCTGGAGGTGCGAGGCGCTTTAGGCATTCCGGCTTCGGGAATGCTAGCCACGCTAGGAACGTAGCCCAGTCATGCTGGTGATCCATCCTCACCCAACGTCAGTCGTCGGCTTCGCCGGCACCTAACGCTGGACGTGCGAGCCACTTCAGGCATTCCGGCTTCGGGAATGGCTGGCCACGCTAGGAACGTAGCCCAGCCTAGCTGGTGATCCTTCCTCAACCATTGTCTCGAGCTACGCCAGGCATTCCGGCCTCGGGTATGGCTGATCACGCTAGGAACGTAGCCTAGTCATGCTGGTGATCCTTCCTCACCCCGCGTCAGTCGTCGACCTCGCCGGCACCAAACGCTGGACGTGCGAGCCACTTTACGCATTCCGGCTTCGGGAATGGCTGGCCACGCTAGGAACGTAGCCCAGCCTAGCTGGTGATCCTTCCTCACCCCGCGTCAGTTGTCGACCTCGCCGGCACAAAACGCTGGACCTACGGACCACGTCAGTCATTCCGGCTTCGAGTATGCCTGGCCACGCTGGGAACGTAGCGCTGATGATCCTGATGATCCTTCCTCAACAAGTGTCGCGGGCCACGTCAGGCTTTCCGGCTTCGGGAATGGCTGGCCACGCTAGGAACGTAGCGCAACCCAGCTGGTGATCCTTCCTCAACCATTGTCTCGGGCTACGCCAGGCATTCCGGCCTCGGGTATGGCTGGCCACGCTAGGAACGTAGCCTAGTCATGCTGGTGATCCTTCCTCACCCCGCGTCAGTCGTCGACCTCGCCGGCACTTGAAGCTGGACGTGCAAGCCACTTTAGGCATTCCGGCTTCGGGAATGGCTGGCCACGCTAGGAACGTAGCCCAGCCTAGCTGGTGATCCTTCCTCACCCCGCGTCAGTTGTCGACCTCGCCGACATCTGACGCTGGACGTGCGAGCCACTTTAGGCATTCCGGCTTCGAGAATGGCTGGCCACGCTAGGAACGTAGCCTAGTCATGCTGGTGATCCTTCCTCACCCCGCGTCAGTCGTCAACCTCGCCGGCACCAAATGCTGGACATGCGGACCACGCCAGTCATTCCGGCTTCGAGTATGGCTGGCCACGCTAGGAATGTAGCCCAACCTAGCTGGTGATCCTTCCTCACCCCGCGTCAGTCGTCGACCCCGCCGGAACCTGACGCTGGACGTGCGAGCCACTTTAGGCATTCCGGCTTCGGGAATGGCTGGCCACGCTAGGAACGTAGCCCAACCTAGCTGGTGATATTTCCTCACCCCGCGTCAGTCGTCGACCTCGCCGACATCTGACGCTGGACGTGCGAGCCACTTTAGGCATTCCGGCTTCGGGAAAGCTGGCCACGCTAGGAACGTAGCCCAGCCTAGCTGGTGATCCTTCCTCAACCATTGTCTCGAGCTACGCCAGGCATTCCGGCCTCGGGTATGGCTGGCCACGCTAGGAACGTAGCCTAGTCATGCTGGTGATCCTTCCTCACCCCGCGTCAGTCGTCGACCTCGCCGGCACCAAACGCTGGAAATGCGGACCACGCCAGTCATTCCGGCTTCGAGTATGGCTGGCCACGCTAGGAACGTAGCGCAACCCAGCTGGTGATCCTTCCTCAACAAGTGTCGCGGGCCACGTCAGGCTTTCCGGCTTCGGGAATGGCTGGCCACGCTAGGAACGTAGCGCAACCCAGCTGGTGATCCTTCCTCACCCCGCGTCAGTCGTCGACCTCGCCGGCACCAAACGCTGGACGTGCGAACCACTTTAGGCATTCCGGCTTCGGGAATGGCTGGCCACGCTAGGAACGTAGCCCAGTCATGCTGGTGATCCTTCCTCACCCCGCGTCAGTCGTCGACCTCGCCGGCACCAAACGCTGGACATGCGGACCACGCCAGTCATTCCGGTTTCGAGTATGGCTGGCCACGCTAGGAACGTAGCCCAACCTAGCTGATCCTTCCACACCCCGCGCCAGTCGTCGGCTTCGCCGACACCTGACGCTGGAGGTGCGAGGCGCTTTAGGCATTCCGGCTTCGGGAATGCTAGCCACGCTAGGAACGTAGCCCAGTCATGCTGGTGATCCATCCTCACCCAACGTCAGTCGTCGGCTTCGCCGGCACCTAACGCTGGACGTGCGAGCCACTTCAGGCATTCCGGCTTCGGGAATGGCTGGCCACGCTAGGAACGTAGCCCAGCCTAGCTGGTGATCCTTCCTCAACCATTGTCTCGAGCTACGCCAGGCATTCCGGCCTCGGGTATGGCTGATCACGCTAGGAACGTAGCCTAGTCATGCTGGTGATCCTTCCTCACCCCGCGTCAGTCGTCGACCTCGCCGGCACCAAACGCTGGACGTGCGAGCCACTTTACGCATTCCGGCTTCGGGAATGGCTGGCCACGCTAGGAACGTAGCCCAGCCTAGCTGGTGATCCTTCCTCACCCCGCGTCAGTTGTCGACCTCGCCGGCACAAAACGCTGGACCTACGGACCACGTCAGTCATTCCGGCTTCGAGTATGCCTGGCCACGCTGGGAACGTAGCGCTGATGATCCTGATGATCCTTCCTCAACAAGTGTCGCGGGCCACGTCAGGCTTTCCGGCTTCGGGAATGGCTGGCCACGCTAGGAACGTAGCGCAACCCAGCTGGTGATCCTTCCTCAACCATTGTCTCGGGCTACGCCAGGCATTCCGGCCTCGGGTATGGCTGGCCACGCTAGGAACGTAGCCTAGTCATGCTGGTGATCCTTCCTCACCCCGCGTCAGTCGTCGACCTCGCCGGCACTTGAAGCTGGACGTGCAAGCCACTTTAGGCATTCCGGCTTCGGGAATGGCTGGCCACGCTAGGAACGTAGCCCAGCCTAGCTGGTGATCCTTCCTCACCCCGCGTCAGTTGTCGACCTCGCCGACATCTGACGCTGGACGTGCGAGCCACTTTAGGCATTCCGGCTTCGAGAATGGCTGGCCACGCTAGGAACGTAGCCTAGTCATGCTGGTGATCCTTCCTCACCCCGCGTCAGTCGTCAACCTCGCCGGCACCAAATGCTGGACATGCGGACCACGCCAGTCATTCCGGCTTCGAGTATGGCTGGCCACGCTAGGAATGTAGCCCAACCTAGCTGGTGATCCTTCCTCACCCCGCGTCAGTCGTCGACCCCGCCGGAACCTGACGCTGGACGTGCGAGCCACTTTACGCATTCCGGCTTCGGGAATGGCTGGCCACGCTAGGAACGTAGCCCAGCCTAGCTGGTGATCCTTCCTCACCCCGCGTCAGTTGTCGACCTCGCCGGCACAAAACGCTGGACCTACGGACCACGTCAGTCATTCCGGCTTCGAGTATGCCTGGCCACGCTGGGAACGTAGCGCTGATGATCCTGATGATCCTTCCTCAACAAGTGTCGCGGGCCACGTCAGGCTTTCCGGCTTCGGGAATGGCTGGCCACGCTAGGAACGTAGCGCAACCCAGCTGGTGATCCTTCCTCAACCATTGTCTCGGGCTACGCCAGGCATTCCGGCCTCGGGTATGGCTGGCCACGCTAGGAACGTAGCCTAGTCATGCTGGTGATCCTTCCTCACCCCGCGTCAGTCGTCGACCTCGCCGGCACTTGAAGCTGGACGTGCAAGCCACTTTAGGCATTCCGGCTTCGGGAATGGCTGGCCACGCTAGGAACGTAGCCCAGCCTAGCTGGTGATCCTTCCTCACCCCGCGTCAGTTGTCGACCTCGCCGACATCTGACGCTGGACGTGCGAGCCACTTTAGGCATTCCGGCTTCGAGAATGGCTGGCCACGCTAGGAACGTAGCCTAGTCATGCTGGTGATCCTTCCTCACCCCGCGTCAGTCGTCAACCTCGCCGGCACCAAATGCTGGACATGCGGACCACGCCAGTCATTCCGGCTTCGAGTATGGCTGGCCACGCTAGGAATGTAGCCCAACCTAGCTGGTGATCCTTCCTCACCCCGCGTCAGTCGTCGACCCCGCCGGAACCTGACGCTGGACGTGCGAGCCACTTTAGGCATTCCGGCTTCGGGAATGGCTGGCCACGCTAGGAACGTAGCCCAACCTAGCTGGTGATATTTCCTCACCCCGCGTCAGTCGTCGACCTCGCCGACATCTGACGCTGGACGTGCGAGCCACTTTAGGCATTCCGGCTTCGGGAAAGCTGGCCACGCTAGGAACGTAGCCCAGCCTAGCTGGTGATCCTTCCTCAACCATTGTCTCGAGCTACGCCAGGCATTCCGGCCTCGGGTATGGCTGGCCACGCTAGGAACGTAGCCTAGTCATGCTGGTGATCCTTCCTCACCCCGCGTCAGTCGTCGACCTCGCCGGCACCAAACGCTGGAAATGCGGACCACGCCAGTCATTCCGGCTTCGAGTATGGCTGGCCACGCTAGGAACGTAGCGCAACCCAGCTGGTGATCCTTCCTCAACAAGTGTCGCGGGCCACGTCAGGCTTTCCGGCTTCGGGAATGGCTGGCCACGCTAGGAACGTAGCGCAACCCAGCTGGTGATCCTTCCTCACCCCGCGTCAGTCGTCGACCTCGCCGGCACCAAACGCTGGACGTGCGAACCACTTTAGGCATTCCGGCTTCGGGAATGGCTGGCCACGCTAGGAACGTAGCCCAGTCATGCTGGTGATCCTTCCTCACCCCGCGTCAGTCGTCGACCTCGCCGGCACCAAACGCTGGACATGCGGACCACGCCAGTCATTCCGGTTTCGAGTATGGCTGGCCACGCTAGGAACGTAGCCCAACCTAGCTGATCCTTCCACACCCCGCGCCAGTCGTCGGCTTCGCCGACACCTGACGCTGGAGGTGCGAGGCGCTTTAGGCATTCCGGCTTCGGGAATGCTAGCCACGCTAGGAACGTAGCCCAGTCATGCTGGTGATCCATCCTCACCCAACGTCAGTCGTCGGCTTCGCCGGCACCTAACGCTGGACGTGCGAGCCACTTCAGGCATTCCGGCTTCGGGAATGGCTGGCCACGCTAGGAACGTAGCCCAGCCTAGCTGGTGATCCTTCCTCAACCATTGTCTCGAGCTACGCCAGGCATTCCGGCCTCGGGTATGGCTGATCACGCTAGGAACGTAGCCTAGTCATGCTGGTGATCCTTCCTCACCCCGCGTCAGTCGTCGACCTCGCCGGCACCAAACGCTGGACGTGCGAGCCACTTTACGCATTCCGGCTTCGGGAATGGCTGGCCACGCTAGGAACGTAGCCCAGCCTAGCTGGTGATCCTTCCTCACCCCGCGTCAGTTGTCGACCTCGCCGGCACAAAACGCTGGACCTACGGACCACGTCAGTCATTCCGGCTTCGAGTATGCCTGGCCACGCTGGGAACGTAGCGCTGATGATCCTGATGATCCTTCCTCAACAAGTGTCGCGGGCCACGTCAGGCTTTCCGGCTTCGGGAATGGCTGGCCACGCTAGGAACGTAGCGCAACCCAGCTGGTGATCCTTCCTCAACCATTGTCTCGGGCTACGCCAGGCATTCCGGCCTCGGGTATGGCTGGCCACGCTAGGAACGTAGCCTAGTCATGCTGGTGATCCTTCCTCACCCCGCGTCAGTCGTCGACCTCGCCGGCACTTGAAGCTGGACGTGCAAGCCACTTTAGGCATTCCGGCTTCGGGAATGGCTGGCCACGCTAGGAACGTAGCCCAGCCTAGCTGGTGATCCTTCCTCACCCCGCGTCAGTTGTCGACCTCGCCGACATCTGACGCTGGACGTGCGAGCCACTTTAGGCATTCCGGCTTCGAGAATGGCTGGCCACGCTAGGAACGTAGCCTAGTCATGCTGGTGATCCTTCCTCACCCCGCGTCAGTCGTCAACCTCGCCGGCACCAAATGCTGGACATGCGGACCACGCCAGTCATTCCGGCTTCGAGTATGGCTGGCCACGCTAGGAATGTAGCCCAACCTAGCTGGTGATCCTTCCTCACCCCGCGTCAGTCGTCGACCCCGCCGGAACCTGACGCTGGACGTGCGAGCCACTTTAGGCATTCCGGCTTCGGGAATGGCTGGCCACGCTAGGAACGTAGCCCAACCTAGCTGGTGATATTTCCTCACCCCGCGTCAGTCGTCGACCTCGCCGACATCTGACGCTGGACGTGCGAGCCACTTTAGGCATTCCGGCTTCGGGAAAGCTGGCCACGCTAGGAACGTAGCCCAGCCTAGCTGGTGATCCTTCCTCAACCATTGTCTCGAGCTACGCCAGGCATTCCGGCCTCGGGTATGGCTGGCCACGCTAGGAACGTAGCCTAGTCATGCTGGTGATCCTTCCTCACCCCGCGTCAGTCGTCGACCTCGCCGGCACTTGAAGCTGGACGTGCAAGCCACTTTAGGCATTCCGGCTTCGGGAATGGCTGGCCACGCTAGGAACGTAGCCCAGCCTAGCTGGTGATCCTTCCTCACCCCGCGTCAGTTGTCGACCTCGCCGACATCTGACGCTGGACGTGCGAGCCACTTTAGGCATTCCGGCTTCGGGAAAGCTGGCCACGCTAGGAACGTAGCCCAGCCTAGCTGGTGATCCTTCCTCAACCATTGTCTCGAGCTACGCCAGGCATTCCGGCCTCGGGTATGGCTGGCCACGCTAGGAACGTAGCCTAGTCATGCTGGTGATCCTTCCTCACCCCGCGTCAGTCGTCGACCTCGCCGGCACTTGAAGCTGGACGTGCAAGCCACTTTAGGCATTCCGGCTTCGGGAATGGCTGGCCACGCTAGGAACGTAGCCCAGCCTAGCTGGTGATCCTTCCTCACCCCGCGTCAGTCGTCGACCCCGCCGGAACCTGACGCTGGACGTGCGAGCCACTTTAGGCATTCCGGCTTCGAGAATGGCTGGCCACGCTAGGAACGTAGCCTAGTCATGCTGGTGATCCTTCCTCACCCCGCGTCAGTCGTCAACCTCGCCGGCACCAAATGCTGGACATGCGGACCACGCCAGTCATTCCGGCTTCGAGTATGGCTGGCCACGCTAGGAATGTAGCCCAACCTAGCTGGTGATCCTTCCTCACCCCGCGTCAGTTGTCGACCTCGCCGGCACAAAACGCTGGACCTACGGACCACGTCAGTCATTCCGGCTTCGAGTATGCCTGGCCACGCTGGGAACGTAGCGCTGATGATCCTGATGATCCTTCCTCAACAAGTGTCGCGGGCCACGTCAGGCTTTCCGGCTTCGGGAATGGCTGGCCACGCTAGGAACGTAGCGCAACCCAGCTGGTGATCCTTCCTCAACCATTGTCTCGGGCTACGCCAGGCATTCCGGCCTCGGGTATGGCTGGCCACGCTAGGAACGTAGCCTAGTCATGCTGGTGATCCTTCCTCACCCCGCGTCAGTCGTCGACCCCGCCGACATCTGACGCTGGACGTGCGAGCCACTTTAGGCATTCCGGCTTCGGGAAAGCTGGCCACGCTAGGAACGTAGCCCAGTCATGCTGGTGATCCATCCTCACCCAACGTCAGTCGTCGGCTTCGCCGGCACCTAACGCTGGACGTGCGAGCCACTTCAGGCATTCCGGCTTCGGGAATGGCTGGCCACGCTAGGAACGTAGCCCAGCCTAGCTGGTGATCCTTCCTCAACCATTGTCTCGAGCTACGCCAGGCATTCCGGCCTTGGGTATGGCTGGCCACGCTAGGAACGTAGCCTAGTCATGCTGGTGATCCTTCCTCATTCCGCGTCAGTCGTCGACCTCGCCGGCACTTGACGCTGGACGTGCGAGCCACTTTAGGCATTCCGGCTTCGGGAATGGCTGGCCACGCTAGGAACGTAGCCCAGCCTAGCTGGTGATCCTTCCTCACCCCGCGTCAGTTGTCGACCTCGCCGGCACAAAACGCTGGACCTACGGACCACGTCAGTCATTCCGGCTTCGAGTATGCCTGGCCACGCTGGGAACGTAGCGCTGATGATCCTGATGATCCTTCCTCAACAAGTGTCGCGGGCCACGTCAGGCTTTCCGGCTTCGGGAATGGCTGGCCACGCTAGGAACGTAGCGCAACCCAGCTGGTGATCCTTCCTCAACCATTGTCTCGGGCTACGCCAGGCATTCCGGCCTCGGGTATGGCTGGCCACGCTAGGAACGTAGCCTAGTCATGCTGGTGATCCTTCCTCACCCCGCGTCAGTCGTCGACCCCGCCGACATCTGACGCTGGACGTGCGAGCCACTTTAGGCATTCCGGCTTCGGGAAAGCTGGCCACGCTAGGAACGTAGCCCAGTCATGCTGGTGATCCATCCTCACCCAACGTCAGTCGTCGGCTTCGCCGGCACCTAACGCTGGACGTGCGAGCCACTTCAGGCATTCCGGCTTCGGGAATGGCTGGCCACGCTAGGAACGTAGCCCAGCCTAGCTGGTGATCCTTCCTCAACCATTGTCTCGAGCTACGCCAGGCATTCCGGCCTTGGGTATGGCTGGCCACGCTAGGAACGTAGCCTAGTCATGCTGGTGATCCTTCCTCATTCCGCGTCAGTCGTCGACCTCGCCGGCACTTGACGCTGGACGTGCGAGCCACTTTAGGCATTCCGGCTTCGGGAATGGCTGGCCACGCTAGGAACGTAGCCCAGCCTAGCTGGTGATCCTTCCTCACCCCGCGTCAGTTGTCGACCTCGCCGGCACAAAACGCTGGACCTACGGACCACGTCAGTCATTCCGGCTTCGAGTATGCCTGGCCACGCTGGGAACGTAGCGCT
Source organism: Heligmosomoides polygyrus polygyrus (assembly GCA_947396885.1). Classification (NCBI taxonomy): domain Eukaryota; kingdom Metazoa; phylum Nematoda; class Chromadorea; order Rhabditida; family Heligmosomidae; genus Heligmosomoides; species Heligmosomoides polygyrus. The sequence continues at coordinate 44,541,096 of OX377206.1, forward strand.
GATGATCCTGATGATCCTTCCTCAACAAGTGTCGCGGGCCACGTCAGGCTTTCCGGCTTCGGGAATGGCTGGCCACGCTAGGAACGTAGCGCAACCCAGCTGGTGATCCTTCCTCAACCATTGTCTCGGGCTACGCCAGGCATTCCGGCCTCGGGTATGGCTCGCCACGCTAGGAACGTAGCGTAGTCATGCTGGTGATCCTTCCTCACCCCGCGTCAGTCGTCGACCTCGCCGGCACCAAACGCTGGACATGCGGACCACGCCAGTCATTCAGGTTTCGAGTATGGCTGGCCACGCTAGGAACCTAGCCCAACCTAGCTGATGATCCTTCCTCACCCCGCGTCAGTCGTCAACCTCGCCGGCACCTAACGCTGGACGTGCGAGCCACTTCAGGCATTCCGGCTTCGAGTATGGCTGGCCACGCTAGGAACGTAGCGCAACCCAGCTGGTGATCCTTCCTCAACCATTGTCTCGGGCTACGCCAGGCATTCCGGCCTCGGGTATGGCTCGCCACGCTAGGAACGTAGCGTAGTCATGCTGGTGATCCTTCCTCACCCCGCGTCAGTCGTCGACCTCGCCGGCACCAAACGCTGGACATGCGGACCACGCCAGTCATTCCGGCTTCGAGTATGGCTGGCCACGCTAAGAACGTAGCGCAACCCAGCTGGTGATCCTTCCTCAACAAGCGTCGCGGGCCACGTCAGGCTTTCCGGCTTCGGGAATGGCTGGCCACGCTAGGAACGTAGCGCAACCCAGCTGGTGATCCTTCCTCACCCCGCGTCAGTCGTCGACCTCGCCGGCACCAAACGCTGGACGTGCGAACCACTTTAGGCATTCCGGCTTCGGGAATGGCTGGCCACGCTAGGAACGCAGCCCAGTCATGCTGGTGATCCTTCCTCACCCCGCGTCAGTCGTCGACCTCGCCGGCACCAAACGCTGGACATGCGGACCACGCCAGTCATTCCGGTTTCGAGTATGGCTGGCCACGCTAGGAACGTAGCCCAACCTAGCTGATCCTTCCACACCCCGCGCCAGTCGTCGGCTTCGCCGGCACCTGACGCTGGAGGTGCGAGGCACTTTAGGCATTCCGGCTTCGGGAATGCTAGCCACGCTAGGAACGTAGCCCAGTCATGCTGGTGATCCATCCTCACCCAACGTCAGTCGTCGGCTTCGCCGGCACCTAACGCTGGACGTGCGAGCCACTTCAGGCATTCCGGCTTCGGGAATGGCTGGCCACGCTAGGAACGTAGCCCAGCCTAGCTGGTGATCCTTCCTCAACCATTGTCTCGAGCTACGCCAGGCATTCCGGCCTCGGGTATGGCTGGCCACGCTAGGAACGTAGCCTAGTCATGCTGGTGATCCTTCCTCACCCCGCGTCAGTCGTCGACCTCGCCGGCACTTGACGCTGGACGTGCGAGCCACTTTAGGCATTCCGGCTTCGGGAATGGCTGTCCACGCTAGGAACGTAGCCCAGCCTAGCTGGTGATCCTTCCTCACCCCGCGTCAGTTGTCGACCTCGCCGGCACAAAACGCTGGACCTACGGACCACGTCAGTCATTCCGGCTTCGAGTATGCCTGGCCACGCTGGGAACGTAGCGCTGATGATCCTGATGATCCTTCCTCAACAAGTGTCGCGGGCCACGTCAGGCTTTCCTGCTTCGGGAATGGCTGGCCACGCTAGGAACGTAGCCCAACCTAGCTGGTGATCCTTCCTCACCCCGCGTCAGTCGTCGACCTCGCCGGCACCAAACGCTGGACATGCGGACCACGCCAGTCATTCCGGTTTCGAGTATGGCTGGCCACGCTAGGAACCTAGCCCAACCCAGCTGGTGATCCTTCCTCACCCCGCGTCAGTCGTCGACCTCGCCGGCACCAAACGCTGGAAATGCGGACCACGCCAGTCATTCCGGCTTCGAGTATGGCTGGCCACGCTAGGAACGTAGCGCAACCCAGCTGGTGATCCTTCCTCAACAAGTGTCGCGGGCCACGTCAGGCTTTCCGGCTTCGGGAATGGCTGGCCACGCTAGGAACGTAGCGCAACCCAGCTGGTGATCCTTCCTCACCCCGCGTCAGTCGTCGACCTCGCCGGCACCAAACGCTGGACGTGCGAACCACTTTAGGCATTCCGGCTTCGGGAATGGCTGGCCACGCTAGGAACGTAGCCCAGTCATGCTGGTGATCCTTCCTCACCCCGCGTCAGTCGTCGACCTCGCCGGCACCAAACGCTGGACATGCGGACCACGCCAGTCATTCCGGTTTCGAGTATGGCTGGCCACGCTAGGAACGTAGCCCAACCTAGCTGATCCTTCCACACCCCGCGCCAGTCGTCGGCTTCGCCGGCACCTGACGCTGGAGGTGCGAGGCGCTTTAGGCATTCCGGCTTCGGGAATGCTAGCCACGCTAGGAACGTAGCCCAGTCATGCTGGTGATCCATCCTCACCCAACGTCAGTCGTCGGCTTCGCCGGCACCTAACGCTGGACGTGCGAGCCACTTCAGGCATTCCGGCTTCGGGAATGGCTGGCCACGCTAGGAACGTAGCCCAGCCTAGCTGGTGATCCTTCCTCAACCATTGTCTCGAGCTACGCCAGGCATTCCGGCCTCGGGTATGGCTGGCCACGCTAGGAACGTAGCCTAGTCATGCTGGTGATCCTTCCTCACCCCGCGTCAGTCGTCGACCTCGCCGGCACCAAACGCTGGACGTGCGAGCCACTTTACGCATTCCGGCTTCGGGAATGGCTGGCCACGCTAGGAACGTAGCCCAGCCTAGCTGGTGATCCTTCCTCACCCCGCGTCAGTTGTCGACCTCGCCGGCACAAAACGCTGGACCTACGGACCACGTCAGTCATTCCGGCTTCGAGTATGCCTGGCCACGCTGGGAACGTAGCGCTGATGATCCTGATGATCCTTCCTCAACAAGTGTCGCGGGCCACGTCAGGCTTTCCGGCTTCGGGAATGGCTGGCCACGCTAGGAACGTAGCGCAACCCAGCTGGTGATCCTTCCTCAACCATTGTCTCGGGCTACGCCAGGCATTCCGGCCTCGGGTATGGCTGGCCACGCTAGGAACGTAGCCTAGTCATGCTGGTGATCCTTCCTCACCCCGCGTCAGTCGTCGACCTCGCTGGCACTTGAAGCTGGACGTGCAAGCCACTTTAGGCATTCCGGCTTCGGGAATGGCTGGCCACGCTAGGAACGTAGCCCAGCCTAGCTGGTGATCCTTCCTCACCCCGCGTCAGTTGTCGACCTCGCCGACATCTGACGCTGGACGTGCGAGCCACTTTAGGCATTCCGGCTTCGGGAAAGCTGGCCACGCTAGGAACGTAGCCCAGCCTAGCTGGTGATCCTTCCTCAACCATTGTCTCGAGCTACGCCAGGCATTCCGGCCTCGGGTATGGCTGGCCACGCTAGGAACGTAGCCTAGTCATGCTGGTGATCCTTCCTCACCCCGCGTCAGTCGTCGACCTCGCCGGCACTTGAAGCTGGACGTGCAAGCCACTTTAGGCATTCCGGCTTCGGGAATGGCTGGCCACGCTAGGAACGTAGCCCAGCCTAGCTGGTGATCCTTCCTCACCCCGCGTCAGTTGTCGACCTCGCCGACATCTGACGCTGGACGTGCGAGCCACTTTAGGCATTCCGGCTTCGGGAAAGCTGGCCACGCTAGGAACGTAGCCCAGCCTAGCTGGTGATCCTTCCTCACCCCGCGTCAGTCATCGACCTCGCCGGCACCAAACGCTGGACATGCGGACCACGCCAGTCATTCCGGTTTCGAGTATGGCTGGCCACGCTAGGAACGTAGCCCAGCCTAGCTGGTGATCCTTCCTCACCCCGCGTCAGTTGTCGACCTCGCCGACATCTGACGCTGGACGTGCGAGCCACTTTAGGCATTCCGGCTTCGGGAAAGCTGGCCACGCTAGGAACGTAGCCCAGCCTAGCTGGTGATCCTTCCTCAACCATTGTCTCGAGCTACGCCAGGCATTCCGGCCTCGGGTATGGCTGGCCACGCTAGGAACGTAGCCTAGTCATGCTGGTGATCCTTCCTCACCCCGCGTCAGTCGTCGACCTCGCCGGCACTTGAAGCTGGACGTGCAAGCCACTTTAGGCATTCCGGCTTCGGGAATGGCTGGCCACGCTAGGAACGTAGCCCAGCCTAGCTGGTGATCCTTCCTCACCCCGCGTCAGTCGTCGACCCCGCCGGAACCTGACGCTGGACGTGCGAGCCACTTTAGGCATTCCGGCTTCGAGAATGGCTGGCCACGCTAGGAACGTAGCCTAGTCATGCTGGTGATCCTTCCTCACCCCGCGTCAGTCGTCAACCTCGCCGGCACCAAATGCTGGACATGCGGACCACGCCAGTCATTCCGGCTTCGAGTATGGCTGGCCACGCTAGGAATGTAGCCCAACCTAGCTGGTGATCCTTCCTCACCCCGCGTCAGTCGTCGACCCCGCCGGAACCTGACGCTGGACGTGCGAGCCACTTTAGGCATTCCGGCTTCGGGAATGGCTGGCCACGCTAGGAACGTAGCCCAACCTAGCTGGTGATATTTCCTCACCCCGCGTCAGTCGTCGACCTCGCCGACATCTGACGCTGGACGTGCGAGCCACTTTAGGCATTCCGGCTTCGGGAAAGCTGGCCACGCTAGGAACGTAGCCCAGCCTAGCTGGTGATCCTTCCTCAACCATTGTCTCGAGCTACGCCAGGCATTCCGGCCTCGGGTATGGCTGGCCACGCTAGGAACGTAGCCTAGTCATGCTGGTGATCCTTCCTCACCCCGCGTCAGTCGTCGACCTCGCCGGCACTTGAAGCTGGACGTGCAAGCCACTTAAGGCATTCCGGCTTCGGGAATGGCTGGCCACGCTAGGAACGTAGCCCAGCCTAGCTGGTGATCCTTCCTCACCCCGCGTCAGTTGTCGACCTCGCCGACATCTGACGCTGGACGTGCGAGCCACTTTAGGCATTCCGGCTTCGGGAAAGCTGGCCACGCTAGGAACGTAGCCCAGCCTAGCTGGTGATCCTTCCTCAACCATTGTCTCGAGCTACGCCAGGCATTCCGGCCTCGGGTATGGCTGGCCACGCTAGGAACGTAGCCTAGTCATGCTGGTGATCCTTCCTCACCCCGCGTCAGTCGTCGACCTCGCCGGCACTTGAAGCTGGACGTGCAAGCCACTTAAGGCATTCCGGCTTCGGGAATGGCTGGCCACGCTAGGAACGTAGCCCAGCCTAGCTGGTGATCCTTCCTCACCCCGCGTCAGTTGTCGACCTCGCCGACATCTGACGCTGGACGTGCGAGCCACTTTAGGCATTCCGGCTTCGGGAAAGCTGGCCACGCTAGGAACGTAGCCCAGCCTAGCTGGTGATCCTTCCTCAACCATTGTCTCGAGCTACGCCAGGCATTCCGGCCTCGGGTATGGCTGGCCACGCTAGGAACGTAGCCTAGTCATGCTGGTGATCCTTCCTCACCCCGCGTCAGTCGTCGACCTCGCCGGCACCAAACGCTGGAAATGCGGACCACGCCAGTCATTCCGGCTTCGAGTATGGCTGGCCACGCTAGGAACGTAGCGCAACCCAGCTGGTGATCCTTCCTCAACAAGTGTCGCGGGCCACGTCAGGCTTTCCGGCTTCGGGAATGGCTGGCCACGCTAGGAACGTAGCGCAACCCAGCTGGTGATCCTTCCTCACCCCGCGTCAGTCGTCGACCTCGCCGGCACCAAACGCTGGACGTGCGAACCACTTTAGGCATTCCGGCTTCGGGAATGGCTGGCCACGCTAGGAACGTAGCCCAGTCATGCTGGTGATCCTTCCTCACCCCGCGTCAGTCGTCGACCTCGCCGGCACCAAACGCTGGACATGCGGACCACGCCAGTCATTCCGGTTTCGAGTATGGCTGGCCACGCTAGGAACGTAGCCCAACCTAGCTGATCCTTCCACACCCCGCGCCAGTCGTCGGCTTCGCCGGCACCTGACGCTGGAGGTGCGAGGCGCTTTAGGCATTCCGGCTTCGGGAATGCTAGCCACGCTAGGAACGTAGCCCAGTCATGCTGGTGATCCATCCTCACCCAACGTCAGTCCGGCACCTAACGCTGGACGTGCGAGCCACTTCAGGCATTCCGGCTTCGGGAATGGCTGGCCACGCTAGGAACGTAGCCCAGCCTAGCTGGTGATCCTTCCTCAACCATTGTCTCGAGCTACGCCAGGCATTCCGGCCTCGGGTATGGCTGACCACGCTAGGAACGTAGCCTAGTCATGCTGGTGATCCTTCCTCACCCCGCGTCAGTCGTCGACCTCGCCGGCACCAAACGCTGGACGTGCGAGCCACTTTACGCATTCCGGCTTCGGGAATGGCTGGCCACGCTAGGAACGTAGCCCAGCCTAGCTGGTGATCCTTCCTCACCCCGCGTCAGTTGTCGACCTCGCCGGCACAAAACGCTGGACCTACGGACCACGTCAGTCATTCCGGCTTCGAGTATGCCTGGCCACGCTGGGAACGTAGCGCTGATGATCCTGATGATCCTTCCTCAACAAGTGTCGCGGGCCACGTCAGGCTTTCCGGCTTCGGGAATGGCTGGCCACGCTAGGAACGTAGCGCAACCCAGCTGGTGATCCTTCCTCAACCATTGTCTCGGGCTACGCCAGGCATTCCGGCCTCGGGTATGGCTGGCCACGCTAGGAACGTAGCCTAGTCATGCTGGTGATCCTTCCTCACCCCGCGTCAGTCGTCGACCTCGCCGGCACTTGAAGCTGGACGTGCAAGCCACTTTAGGCATTCCGGCTTCGGGAATGGCTGGCCACGCTAGGAACGTAGCCCAGCCTAGCTGGTGATCCTTCCTCACCCCGCGTCAGTCGTCGACCCCGCCGGAACCTGACGCTGGACGTGCGAGCCACTTTAGGCATTCCGGCTTCGAGAATGGCTGGCCACGCTAGGAACGTAGCCTAGTCATGCTGGTGATCCTTCCTCACCCCGCGTCAGTCGTCAACCTCGCCGGCACCAAATGCTGGACATGCGGACCACGCCAGTCATTCCGGCTTCGAGTATGGCTGGCCACGCTAGGAATGTAGCCCAACCTAGCTGGTGATCCTTCCTCACCCCGCGTCAGTCGTCGACCCCGCCGGAACCTGACGCTGGACGTGCGAGCCACTTTAGGCATTCCGGCTTCGGGAATGGCTGGCCACGCTAGGAACGTAGCCCAACCTAGCTGGTGATATTTCCTCACCCCGCGTCAGTCGTCGACCTCGCCGACATCTGACGCTGGACGTGCGAGCCACTTTAGGCATTCCGGCTTCGGGAAAGCTGGCCACGCTAGGAACGTAGCCCAGCCTAGCTGGTGATCCTTCCTCAACCATTGTCTCGAGCTACGCCAGGCATTCCGGCCTCGGGTATGGCTGGCCACGCTAGGAACGTAGCCTAGTCATGCTGGTGATCCTTCCTCACCCCGCGTCAGTCGTCGACCTCGCCGGCACTTGAAGCTGGACGTGCAAGCCACTTTAGGCATTCCGGCTTCGGGAATGGCTGGCCACGCTAGGAACGTAGCCCAGCCTAGCTGGTGATCCTTCCTCACCCCGCGTCAGTTGTCGACCTCGCCGACATCTGACGCTGGACGTGCGAGCCACTTTAGGCATTCCGGCTTCGGGAAAGCTGGCCACGCTAGGAACGTAGCCCAGCCTAGCTGGTGATCCTTCCTCAACCATTGTCTCGAGCTACGCCAGGCATTCCGGCCTCGGGTATGGCTGGCCACGCTAGGAACGTAGCCTAGTCATGCTGGTGATCCTTCCTCACCCCGCGTCAGTCGTCGACCTCGCCGGCACTTGAAGCTGGACGTGCAAGCCACTTTAGGCATTCCGGCTTCGGGAATGGCTGGCCACGCTAGGAACGTAGCCCAGCCTAGCTGGTGATCCTTCCTCACCCCGCGTCAGTCGTCGACCCCGCCGGAACCTGACGCTGGACGTGCGAGCCACTTTAGGCATTCCGGCTTCGAGAATGGCTGGCCACGCTAGGAACGTAGCCTAGTCATGCTGGTGATCCTTCCTCACCCCGCGTCAGTCGTCAACCTCGCCGGCACCAAATGCTGGACGTGCAAGCCACTTTAGGCATTCCGGCTTCGGGAATGGCTGGCCACGCTAGGAACGTAGCCCAGCCTAGCTGGTGATCCTTCCTCACCCCGCGTCAGTCGTCGACCCCGCCGGAACCTGACGCTGGACGTGCGAGCCACTTTAGGCATTCCGGCTTCGAGAATGGCTGGCCACGCTAGGAACGTAGCCTAGTCATGCTGGTGATCCTTCCTCACCCCGCGTCAGTCGTCGACCTCGCCGGCACTTGAAGCTGGACGTGCAAGCCACTTTAGGCATTCCGGCTTCGGGAATGGCTGGCCACGCTAGGAACGTAGCCCAGCCTAGCTGGTGATCCTTCCTCACCCCGCGTCAGTTGTCGACCTCGCCGACATCTGACGCTGGACGTGCGAGCCACTTTAGGCATTCCGGCTTCGGGAAAGCTGGCCACGCTAGGAACGTAGCCCAGCCTAGCTGGTGATCCTTCCTCAACCATTGTCTCGAGCTACGCCAGGCATTCCGGCCTCGGGTATGGCTGGCCACGCTAGGAACGTAGCCCAGCCTAGCTGGTGATCCTTCCTCAACCATTGTCTCGAGCTACGCCAGGCATTCCGGCCTCGGGTATGGCTGGCCACGCTAGGAACGTAGCCTAGTCATGCTGGTGATCCTTCCTCACCCCGCGTCAGTCGTCGACCTCGCCGGCACTTGAAGCTGGACGTGCAAGCCACTTTAGGCATTCCGGCTTCGGGAATGGCTGGCCACGCTAGGAACGTAGCCCAGCCTAGCTGGTGATCCTTCCTCACCCCGCGTCAGTTGTCGACCTCGCCGACATCTGACGCTGGACGTGCGAGCCACTTTAGGCATTCCGGCTTCGGGAAAGCTGGCCACGCTAGGAACGTAGCCCAGCCTAGCTGGTGATCCTTCCTCAACCATTGTCTCGAGCTACGCCAGGCATTCCGGCCTCGGGTATGGCTGGCCACGCTAGGAACGTAGCCTAGTCATGCTGGTGATCCTTCCTCACCCCGCGTCAGTCGTCGACCTCGCCGGCACTTGAAGCTGGACGTGCAAGCCACTTTAGGCATTCCGGCTTCGGGAATGGCTGGCCACGCTAGGAACGTAGCCCAGCCTAGCTGGTGATCCTTCCTCACCCCGCGTCAGTCGTCGACCCCGCCGGAACCTGACGCTGGACGTGCGAGCCACTTTAGGCATTCCGGCTTCGAGAATGGCTGGCCACGCTAGGAACGTAGCCTAGTCATGCTGGTGATCCTTCCTCACCCCGCGTCAGTCGTCAACCTCGCCGGCACCAAATGCTGGACGTGCAAGCCACTTTAGGCATTCCGGCTTCGGGAATGGCTGGCCACGCTAGGAACGTAGCCCAGCCTAGCTGGTGATCCTTCCTCACCCCGCGTCAGTCGTCGACCCCGCCGGAACCTGACGCTGGACGTGCGAGCCACTTTAGGCATTCCGGCTTCGAGAATGGCTGGCCACGCTAGGAACGTAGCCTAGTCATGCTGGTGATCCTTCCTCACCCCGCGTCAGTCGTCGACCTCGCCGGCACTTGAAGCTGGACGTGCAAGCCACTTTAGGCATTCCGGCTTCGGGAATGGCTGGCCACGCTAGGAACGTAGCCCAGCCTAGCTGGTGATCCTTCCTCACCCCGCGTCAGTTGTCGACCTCGCCGACATCTGACGCTGGACGTGCGAGCCACTTTAGGCATTCCGGCTTCGGGAAAGCTGGCCACGCTAGGAACGTAGCCCAGCCTAGCTGGTGATCCTTCCTCAACCATTGTCTCGAGCTACGCCAGGCATTCCGGCCTCGGGTATGGCTGGCCACGCTAGGAACGTAGCCTAGTCATGCTGGTGATCCTTCCTCACCCCGCGTCAGTCGTCGACCTCGCCGGCACTTGAAGCTGGACGTGCAAGCCACTTTAGGCATTCCGGCTTCGGGAATGGCTGGCCACGCTAGGAACGTAGCCCAGCCTAGCTGGTGATCCTTCCTCACCCCGCGTCAGTCGTCGACCCCGCCGGAACCTGACGCTGGACGTGCGAGCCACTTTAGGCATTCCGGCTTCGAGAATGGCTGGCCACGCTAGGAACGTAGCCTAGTCATGCTGGTGATCCTTCCTCACCCCGCGTCAGTCGTCAACCTCGCCGGCACCAAATGCTGGACATGCGGACCACGCCAGTCATTCCGGCTTCGAGTATGGCTGGCCACGCTAGGAATGTAGCCCAACCTAGCTGGTGATCCTTCCTCACCCCGCGTCAGTCGTCGACCCCGCCGGAACCTGACGCTGGACGTGCGAGCCACTTTAGGCATTCCGGCTTCGGGAATGGCTGGCCACGCTAGGAACGTAGCCCAACCTAGCTGGTGATATTTCCTCACCCCGCGTCAGTCGTCGACCTCGCCGACATCTGACGCTGGACGTGCGAGCCACTTTAGGCATTCCGGCTTCGGGAAAGCTGGCCACGCTAGGAACGTAGCCCAGCCTAGCTGGTGATCCTTCCTCAACCATTGTCTCGAGCTACGCCAGGCATTCCGGCCTCGGGTATGGCTGGCCACGCTAGGAACGTAGCCTAGTCATGCTGGTGATCCTTCCTCACCCCGCGTCAGTCGTCGACCTCGCCGGCACTTGAAGCTGGACGTGCAAGCCACTTTAGGCATTCCGGCTTCGGGAATGGCTGGCCACGCTAGGAACGTAGCCCAGCCTAGCTGGTGATCCTTCCTCACCCCGCGTCAGTCGTCGACCCCGCCGGAACCTGACGCTGGACGTGCGAGCCACTTTAGGCATTCCGGCTTCGAGAATGGCTGGCCACGCTAGGAACGTAGCCTAGTCATGCTGGTGATCCTTCCTCACCCCGCGTCAGTCGTCAACCTCGCCGGCACCAAATGCTGGACATGCGGACCACGCCAGTCATTCCGGCTTCGAGTATGGCTGGCCACGCTAGGAATGTAGCCCAACCTAGCTGGTGATCCTTCCTCACCCCGCGTCAGTCGTCGACCCCGCCGGAACCTGACGCTGGACGTGCGAGCCACTTTAGGCATTCCGGCTTCGGGAATGGCTGGCCACGCTAGGAACGTAGCCCAACCTAGCAGGTGATATTTCCTCACCCCGCGTCAGTCGTCGACCTCGCCGACATCTGACGCTGGACGTGCGAGCCACTTTAGGCATTCCGGCTTCGGGAAAGCTGGCCACGCTAGGAACGTAGCCCAGCCTAGCTGGTGATCCTTCCTCAACCATTGTCTCGAGCTACGCCAGGCATTCCGGCCTCGGGTATGGCTGGCCACGCTAGGAACGTAGCCTAGTCATGCTGGTGATCCTTCCTCACCCCGCGTCAGTCGTCGACCTCGCCGGCACTTGAAGCTGGACGTGCAAGCCACTTTAGGCATTCCGGCTTCGGGAATGGCTGGCCACGCTAGGAACGTAGCCCAGCCTAGCTGGTGATCCTTCCTCACCCCGCGTCAGTTGTCGACCTCGCCGACATCTGACGCTGGACGTGCGAGCCACTTTAGGCATTCCGGCTTCGGGAAAGCTGGCCACGCTAGGAACGTAGCCCAGCCTAGCTGGTGATCCTTCCTCAACCATTGTCTCGAGCTACGCCAGGCATTCCGGCCTCGGGTATGGCTGGCCACGCTAGGAACGTAGCCTAGTCATGCTGGTGATCCTTCCTCACCCCGCGTCAGTCGTCGACCTCGCCGGCACTTGAAGCTGGACGTGCAAGCCACTTTAGGCATTCCGGCTTCGGGAATGGCTGGCCACGCTAGGAACGTAGCCCAGCCTAGCTGGTGATCCTTCCTCACCCCGCGTCAGTCGTCGACCCCGCCGGAACCTGACGCTGGACGTGCGAGCCACTTTAGGCATTCCGGCTTCGAGAATGGCTGGCCACGCTAGGAACGTAGCCTAGTCATGCTGGTGATCCTTCCTCACCCCGCGTCAGTCGTCAACCTCGCCGGCACCAAATGCTGGACGTGCAAGCCACTTTAGGCATTCCGGCTTCGGGAATGGCTGGCCACGCTAGGAACGTAGCCCAGCCTAGCTGGTGATCCTTCCTCACCCCGCGTCAGTCGTCGACCCCGCCGGAACCTGACGCTGGACGTGCGAGCCACTTTAGGCATTCCGGCTTCGAGAATGGCTGGCCACGCTAGGAACGTAGCCTAGTCATGCTGGTGATCCTTCCTCACCCCGCGTCAGTCGTCGACCTCGCCGGCACTTGAAGCTGGACGTGCAAGCCACTTTAGGCATTCCGGCTTCGGGAATGGCTGGCCACGCTAGGAACGTAGCCCAGCCTAGCTGGTGATCCTTCCTCACCCCGCGTCAGTTGTCGACCTCGCCGACATCTGACGCTGGACGTGCGAGCCACTTTAGGCATTCCGGCTTCGGGAAAGCTGGCCACGCTAGGAACGTAGCCCAGCCTAGCTGGTGATCCTTCCTCAACCATTGTCTCGAGCTACGCCAGGCATTCCGGCCTCGGGTATGGCTGGCCACGCTAGGAACGTAGCCCAGCCTAGCTGGTGATCCTTCCTCAACCATTGTCTCGAGCTACGCCAGGCATTCCGGCCTCGGGTATGGCTGGCCACGCTAGGAACGTAGCCTAGTCATGCTGGTGATCCTTCCTCACCCCGCGTCAGTCGTCGACCTCGCCGGCACTTGAAGCTGGACGTGCAAGCCACTTTAGGCATTCCGGCTTCGGGAATGGCTGGCCACGCTAGGAACGTAGCCCAGCCTAGCTGGTGATCCTTCCTCACCCCGCGTCAGTTGTCGACCTCGCCGACATCTGACGCTGGACGTGCGAGCCACTTTAGGCATTCCGGCTTCGGGAAAGCTGGCCACGCTAGGAACGTAGCCCAGCCTAGCTGGTGATCCTTCCTCAACCATTGTCTCGAGCTACGCCAGGCATTCCGGCCTCGGGTATGGCTGGCCACGCTAGGAACGTAGCCTAGTCATGCTGGTGATCCTTCCTCACCCCGCGTCAGTCGTCGACCTCGCCGGCACTTGAAGCTGGACGTGCAAGCCACTTTAGGCATTCCGGCTTCGGGAATGGCTGGCCACGCTAGGAACGTAGCCCAGCCTAGCTGGTGATCCTTCCTCACCCCGCGTCAGTCGTCGACCCCGCCGGAACCTGACGCTGGACGTGCGAGCCACTTTAGGCATTCCGGCTTCGAGAATGGCTGGCCACGCTAGGAACGTAGCCTAGTCATGCTGGTGATCCTTCCTCACCCCGCGTCAGTCGTCAACCTCGCCGGCACCAAATGCTGGACGTGCAAGCCACTTTAGGCATTCCGGCTTCGGGAATGGCTGGCCACGCTAGGAACGTAGCCCAGCCTAGCTGGTGATCCTTCCTCACCCCGCGTCAGTCGTCGACCCCGCCGGAACCTGACGCTGGACGTGCGAGCCACTTTAGGCATTCCGGCTTCGAGAATGGCTGGCCACGCTAGGAACGTAGCCTAGTCATGCTGGTGATCCTTCCTCACCCCGCGTCAGTCGTCGACCTCGCCGGCACTTGAAGCTGGACGTGCAAGCCACTTTAGGCATTCCGGCTTCGGGAATGGCTGGCCACGCTAGGAACGTAGCCCAGCCTAGCTGGTGATCCTTCCTCACCCCGCGTCAGTTGTCGACCTCGCCGACATCTGACGCTGGACGTGCGAGCCACTTTAGGCATTCCGGCTTCGGGAAAGCTGGCCACGCTAGGAACGTAGCCCAGCCTAGCTGGTGATCCTTCCTCAACCATTGTCTCGAGCTACGCCAGGCATTCCGGCCTCGGGTATGGCTGGCCACGCTAGGAACGTAGCCTAGTCATGCTGGTGATCCTTCCTCACCCCGCGTCAGTCGTCGACCTCGCCGGCACTTGAAGCTGGACGTGCAAGCCACTTTAGGCATTCCGGCTTCGGGAATGGCTGGCCACGCTAGGAACGTAGCCCAGCCTAGCTGGTGATCCTTCCTCACCCCGCGTCAGTCGTCGACCCCGCCGGAACCTGACGCTGGACGTGCGAGCCACTTTAGGCATTCCGGCTTCGAGAATGGCTGGCCACGCTAGGAACGTAGCCTAGTCATGCTGGTGATCCTTCCTCACCCCGCGTCAGTCGTCAACCTCGCCGGCACCAAATGCTGGACATGCGGACCACGCCAGTCATTCCGGCTTCGAGTATGGCTGGCCACGCTAGGAATGTAGCCCAACCTAGCTGGTGATCCTTCCTCACCCCGCGTCAGTCGTCGACCCCGCCGGAACCTGACGCTGGACGTGCGAGCCACTTTAGGCATTCCGGCTTCGAGAATGGCTGGCCACGCTAGGAACGTAGCCTAGTCATGCTGGTGATCCTTCCTCACCCCGCGTCAGTCGTCAACCTCGCCGGCACCAAATGCTGGACATGCGGACCACGCCAGTCATTCCGGCTTCGAGTATGGCTGGCCACGCTAGGAATGTAGCCCAACCTAGCTGGTGATCCTTCCTCACCCCGCGTCAGTTGTCGACCTCGCCGGCACAAAACGCTGGACCTACGGACCACGTCAGTCATTCCGGCTTCGAGTATGCCTGGCCACGCTGGGAACGTAGCGCTGATGATCCTGATGATCCTTCCTCAACAAGTGTCGCGGGCCACGTCAGGCTTTCCGGCTTCGGGAATGGCTGGCCACGCTAGGAACGTAGCGCAACCCAGCTGGTGATCCTTCCTCAACCATTGTCTCGGGCTACGCCAGGCATTCCGGCCTCGGGTATGGCTGGCCACGCTAGGAACGTAGCCTAGTCATGCTGGTGATCCTTCCTCACCCCGCGTCAGTCGTCGACCTCGCTGGCACTTGAAGCTGGACGTGCAAGCCACTTTAGGCATTCCGGCTTCGGGAATGGCTGGCCACGCTAGGAACGTAGCCCAGCCTAGCTGGTGATCCTTCCTCACCCCGCGTCAGTTGTCGACCTCGCCGACATCTGACGCTGGACGTGCGAGCCACTTTAGGCATTCCGGCTTCGGGAAAGCTGGCCACGCTAGGAACGTAGCCCAGCCTAGCTGGTGATCCTTCCTCAACCATTGTCTCGAGCTACGCCAGGCATTCCGGCCTCGGGTATGGCTGGCCACGCTAGGAACGTAGCCTAGTCATGCTGGTGATCCTTCCTCACCCCGCGTCAGTCGTCGACCTCGCCGGCACTTGAAGCTGGACGTGCAAGCCACTTTAGGCATTCCGGCTTCGGGAATGGCTGGCCACGCTAGGAACGTAGCCCAGCCTAGCTGGTGATCCTTCCTCACCCCGCGTCAGTCGTCGACCCCGCCGGAACCTGACGCTGTACGTGCGAGCCACTTTAGGCATTCCGGCTTCGAGAATGGCTGGCCACGCTAGGAACGTAGCCTAGTCATGCTGGTGATCCTTCCTCACCCCGCGTCAGTCGTCAACCTCGCCGGCACCAAATGCTGGACATGCGGACCACGCCAGTCATTCCGGCTTCGAGTATGGCTGGCCACGCTAGGAATGTAGCCCAACCTAGCTGGTGATCCTTCCTCACCCCGCGTCAGTCGTCGACCCCGCCGGAACCTGACGCTGGACGTGCGAGCCACTTTAGGCATTCCGGCTTCGGGAATGGCTGGCCACGCTAGGAACGTAGCCCAACCTAGCTGGTGATATTTCCTCACCCCGCGTCAGTCGTCGACCTCGCCGACATCTGACGCTGGACGTGCGAGCCACTTTAGGCATTCCGGCTTCGGGAAAGCTGGCCACGCTAGGAACGTAGCCCAGCCTAGCTGGTGATCCTTCCTCAACCATTGTCTCGAGCTACGCCAGGCATTCCGGCCTCGGGTATGGCTGGCCACGCTAGGAACGTAGCCTAGTCATGCTGGTGATCCTTCCTCACCCCGCGTCAGTCGTCGACCTCGCCGGCACTTGAAGCTGGACGTGCAAGCCACTTTAGGCATTCCGGCTTCGGGAATGGCTGGCCACGCTAGGAACGTAGCCCAGCCTAGCTGGTGATCCTTCCTCACCCCGCGTCAGTCGTCGACCCCGCCGGAACCTGACGCTGGACGTGCGAGCCACTTTAGGCATTCCGGCTTCGAGAATGGCTGGCCACGCTAGGAACGTAGCCTAGTCATGCTGGTGATCCTTCCTCACCCCGCGTCAGTCGTCAACCTCGCCGGCACCAAATGCTGGACGTGCAAGCCACTTTAGGCATTCCGGCTTCGGGAATGGCTGGCCACGCTAGGAACGTAGCCCAGCCTAGCTGGTGATCCTTCCTCACCCCGCGTCAGTCGTCGACCCCGCCGGAACCTGACGCTGGACGTGCGAGCCACTTTAGGCATTCCGGCTTCGAGAATGGCTGGCCACGCTAGGAACGTAGCCTAGTCATGCTGGTGATCCTTCCTCACCCCGCGTCAGTCGTCGACCTCGCCGGCACTTGAAGCTGGACGTGCAAGCCACTTTAGGCATTCCGGCTTCGGGAATGGCTGGCCACGCTAGGAACGTAGCCCAGCCTAGCTGGTGATCCTTCCTCACCCCGCGTCAGTTGTCGACCTCGCCGACATCTGACGCTGGACGTGCGAGCCACTTTAGGCATTCCGGCTTCGGGAAAGCTGGCCACGCTAGGAACGTAGCCCAGCCTAGCTGGTGATCCTTCCTCAACCATTGTCTCGAGCTACGCCAGGCATTCCGGCCTCGGGTATGGCTGGCCACGCTAGGAACGTAGCCTAGTCATGCTGGTGATCCTTCCTCACCCCGCGTCAGTCGTCGACCTCGCCGGCACTTGAAGCTGGACGTGCAAGCCACTTTAGGCATTCCGGCTTCGGGAATGGCTGGCCACGCTAGGAACGTAGCCCAGCCTAGCTGGTGATCCTTCCTCACCCCGCGTCAGTCGTCGACCCCGCCGGAACCTGACGCTGGACGTGCGAGCCACTTTAGGCATTCCGGCTTCGAGAATGGCTGGCCACGCTAGGAACGTAGCCTAGTCATGCTGGTGATCCTTCCTCACCCCGCGTCAGTCGTCAACCTCGCCGGCACCAAATGCTGGACATGCGGACCACGCCAGTCATTCCGGCTTCGAGTATGGCTGGCCACGCTAGGAATGTAGCCCAACCTAGCTGGTGATCCTTCCTCACCCCGCGTCAGTCGTCGACCCCGCCGGAACCTGACGCTGGACGTGCGAGCCACTTTAGGCATTCCGGCTTCGGGAATGGCTGGCCACGCTAGGAACGTAGCCCAACCTAGCTGGTGATATTTCCTCACCCCGCGTCAGTCGTCGACCTCGCCGACATCTGACGCTGGACGTGCGAGCCACTTTAGGCATTCCGGCTTCGGGAAAGCTGGCCACGCTAGGAACGTAGCCCAGCCTAGCTGGTGATCCTTCCTCAACCATTGTCTCGAGCTACGCCAGGCATTCCGGCCTCGGGTATGGCTGGCCACGCTAGGAACGTAGCCTAGTCATGCTGGTGATCCTTCCTCACCCCGCGTCAGTCGTCGACCTCGCCGGCACTTGAAGCTGGACGTGCAAGCCACTTTAGGCATTCCGGCTTCGGGAATGGCTGGCCACGCTAGGAACGTAGCCCAGCCTAGCTGGTGATCCTTCCTCACCCCGCGTCAGTTGTCGACCTCGCCGGCACAAAACGCTGGACCTACGGACCACGTCAGTCATTCCGGCTTCGAGTATGCCTGGCCACGCTGGGAACGTAGCGCTGATGATCCTGATGATCCTTCCTCAACAAGTGTCGCGGGCCACGTCAGGCTTTCCGGCTTCGGGAATGGCTGGCCACGGTAGGAACGTAGCGCAACCCAGCTGGTGATCCTTCCTCAACCATTGTCTCGGGCTACGCCAGGCATTCCGGCCTCGGGTATGGCTCGCCACGCTAGGAACGTAGCGTAGTCATGCTGGTGATCCTTCCTCACCCCGCGTCAGTCGTCGACCTCGCCGGCACCAAACGCTGGACATACGGCCACGCCAGTCATTCCGGTTTCGAGTATGGCTGGCCACGCTAGGAACCTAGCCCAACCTAGCTGATGATCCTTCCTCACCCCGCGTCAGTCGTCAACCTCGACGGCACCTAACGCTGGACGTGCGAGCCACTTCAGGCATTCCGGCTTCGGGAATGGCTGGCCACGCTAGGAACGTAGCGCAACCCAGCTGGTGATCCTTCCTCAACCATTGTCTCGGGCTACGCCAGGCATTCCGGCCTCGGGTATGGCTCGCCACGCTAGGAACGTAGCCTAGTCATGCTGGTGATCCTTCCTCACCCCGCGTCAGTCGTCGACCCTCCGGCACCAAACGCTGGACATGCGGACCACGCCAGTCATTCCGGCTTCGAGTATGGCTGGCCACGCTAGGAACGTAGCCCAACCTAGCTGATCCTTCCACACCCCGCGCCAGTCGTCGGCTTCGCCGGCACCTGACGCTGGACGTGCGAGGCACTTTAGGCGTTCCGGCTTCGGGAATGCTGGCCACGCTAGGAACGTAGCCCAGTCATGCTGGTGATCCATCCTCACCCAACGTCAGTCGTCGGCTTCGCCGGCACCTAACGCTGGACGTGCGAGCCACTTCAGGCATTCCGGCTTCGGGAATGGCTGGCCACGCTAGGAACGTAGCCCAGCCTAGCTGGTGATCCTTCCTCAACCATTGTCTCGAGCTACGCCAGGCATTCCGGCCTCGGGTATGGCTGGCCACGCTAGGAACGTAGCCTAGTCATGCTGGTGATCCTTCCTCACCCCGCGTCAGTCGTCGACCTCGCCGGCACTTGACGCTGGACGTGCGAGCCCCTTTAGGCATTCCGGCTTCGGGAATGGCTGGCCACGCTAGGAACGCAGCCCAGCCTAGCTGGTGATCCTTCCTCACCCCGCGTCAGTTGTTGACCTCGCCGGCACAAAACGCTGGACCTACGGACCACGTCAGTCATTCCGGCTTCGAGTATGCCTGGCCACGCTGGGAACGTAGCGCTGATGATCCTGATGATCCTTCCTCAACAAGTGTCGCGGGCCACGTCAGGCTTTCCGGCCTCGGGTATGGCTGGCCACGCTAGGAACGTAGCCTAGTCATGCTGGTGATCCTTCCTCACCCCGCCTCAGTCGTCGACCTCGCCGGCACTTGAAGCTGGACGTGCAAGCCACTTTAGGCATTCCGGCTTCGGGAATGGCTGGCCACGCTAGGAACGTAGCCCAGCCTAGCTGGTGATCCTTCCTCACCCCGCGTCAGTTGTCGACCTCGCCGACATCTGATGCTGGACGTGCGAGCCACTTTAGGCATTCCGGCTTCGGGAAAGCTGGCCACGCTAGGAACGTAGCCCAGCCTAGCTGGTGATCCTTCCTCAACCATTGTCTCGAGCTACGCCAGGCATTCCGGCCTCGGGTATGGCTGGCCACGCTAGGAACGTAGCCTAGTCATGCTGGTGATCCTTCCTCACCCCGCGTCAGTCGTCGACCTCGCCGGCACTTGAAGCTGGACGTGCAAGCCACTTTAGGCATTCCGGCTTCGGGAATGGCTGGCCACGCTAGGAACGTAGCCCAGCCTAGCTGGTGATCCTTCCTCACCCCGCGTCAGTCGTCGACCCCGCCGGAACCTGACGCTGGACGTGCGAGCCACTTTAGGCATTCCGGCTTCGAGAATGGCTGGCCACGCTAGGAACGTAGCCTAGTCATGCTGGTGATCCTTCCTCACCCCGCGTCAGTCGTCAACCTCGCCGGCACCAAATGCTGGACATGCGGACCACGCCAGTCATTCCGGCTTCGAGTATGGCTGGCCACGCTAGGAATGTAGCCCAACCTAGCTGGTGATCCTTCCTCACCCCGCGTCAGTCGTCGACCCCGCCGGAACCTGACGCTGGACGTGCGAGCCACTTTAGGCATTCCGGCTTCGGGAATGGCTGGCCACGCTAGGAACGTAGCCCAACCTAGCTGGTGATATTTCCTCACCCCGCGTCAGTCGTCGACCTCGCCGACATCTGACGCTGGACGTGCGAGCCACTTTAGGCATTCCGGCTTCGGGAAAGCTGGCCACGCTAGGAACGTAGCCCAGCCTAGCTGGTGATCCTTCCTCAACCATTGTCTCGAGCTACGCCAGGCATTCCGGCCTCGGGTATGGCTGGCCACGCTAGGAACGTAGCCTAGTCATGCTGGTGATCCTTCCTCACCCCGCGTCAGTCGTCGACCTCGCCGGCACTTGAAGCTGGACGTGCAAGCCACTTTAGGCATTCCGGCTTCGGGAATGGCTGGCCACGCTAGGAACGTAGCCCAGCCTAGCTGGTGATCCTTCCTCACCCCGCGTCAGTTGTCGACCTCGCCGGCACAAAACGCTGGACCTACGGACCACGTCAGTCATTCCGGCTTCGAGTATGCCTGGCCACGCTGGGAACGTAGCGCTGATGATCCTGATGATCCTTCCTCAACAAGTGTCGCGGGCCACGTCAGGCTTTCCGGCTTCGGGAATGGCTGGCCACGGTAGGAACGTAGCGCAACCCAGCTGGTGATCCTTCCTCAACCATTGTCTCGGGCTACGCCAGGCATTCCGGCCTCGGGTATGGCTCGCCACGCTAGGAACGTAGCGTAGTCATGCTGGTGATCCTTCCTCACCCCGCGTCAGTCGTCGACCTCGCCGGCACCAAACGCTGGACATACGGACCACGCCAGTCATTCCGGTTTCGAGTATGGCTGGCCACGCTAGGAACCTAGCCCAACCTAGCTGATGATCCTTCCTCACCCCGCGTCAGTCGTCAACCTCGACGGCACCTAACGCTGGACGTGCGAGCCACTTCAGGCATTCCGGATTCGGGAATGGCTGGCCACGCTAGGAACGTAGCGCAACCCAGCTGGTGATCCTTCCTCAACCATTGTCTCGAGCTACGCCAGGCATTCCGGCCTCGGGTATGGCTGGCCACGCTAGGAACGTAGCCTAGTCATGCTGGTGATCCTTCCTCACCCCGCGTCAGTCGTCGACCTCGCCGGCACTTGACGCTGGACGTGCGAGCCCCTTTAGGCATTCCGGCTTCGGGAATGGCTGGCCACGCTAGGAACGCAGCCCAGCCTAGCTGGTGATCCTTCCTCACCCCGCGTCAGTTGTCGACCTCGCCGGCACAAAACGCTGGACCTACGGACCACGTCAGTCATTCCGGCTTCGAGTATGCCTGGCCACGCTGGGAACGTAGCGCTGATGATCCTGATGATCCTTCCTCAACAAGTGTCGCGGGCCACGTCAGGCTTTCCGGCCTCGGGTATGGCTGGCCACGCTAGGAACGTAGCCTAGTCATGCTGGTGATCCTTCCTCACCCCGCCTCAGTCGTCGACCTCGCCGGCACTTGAAGCTGGACGTGCAAGCCACTTTAGGCATTCCGGCTTCGGGAATGGCTGGCCACGCTAGGAACGTAGCCCAGCCTAGCTGGTGATCCTTCCTCACCCCGCGTCAGTTGTCGACCTCGCCGACATCTGATGCTGGACGTGCGAGCCACTTTAGGCATTCCGGCTTCGGGAAAGCTGGCCACGCTAGGAACGTAGCCCAGCCTAGCTGGTGATCCTTCCTCAACCATTGTCTCGAGCTACGCCAGGCATTCCGGCCTCGGGTATGGCTGGCCACGCTAGGAACGTAGCCTAGTCATGCTGGTGATCCTTCCTCACCCCGCGTCAGTCGTCGACCTCGCCGGCACTTGAAGCTGGACGTGCAAGCCACTTTAGGCATTCCGGCTTCGGGAATGGCTGGCCACGCTAGGAACGTAGCCCAGCCTAGCTGGTGATCCTTCCTCACCCCGCGTCAGTCGTCGACCCCGCCGGAACCTGACGCTGGACGTGCGAGCCACTTTAGGCATTCCGGCTTCGAGAATGGCTGGCCACGCTAGGAACGTAGCCTAGTCATGCTGGTGATCCTTCCTCACCCCGCGTCAGTCGTCAACCTCGCCGGCACCAAATGCTGGACATGCGGACCACGCCAGTCATTCCGGCTTCGAGTATGGCTGGCCACGCTAGGAATGTAGCCCAACCTAGCTGGTGATCCTTCCTCACCCCGCGTCAGTCGTCGACCCCGCCGGAACCTGACGCTGGACGTGCGAGCCACTTTAGGCATTCCGGCTTCGGGAATGGCTGGCCACGCTAGGAACGTAGCCCAACCTAGCTGGTGATATTTCCTCACCCCGCGTCAGTCGTCGACCTCGCCGACATCTGACGCTGGACGTGCGAGCCACTTTAGGCATTCCGGCTTCGGGAAAGCTGGCCACGCTAGGAACGTAGCCCAGCCTAGCTGGTGATCCTTCCTCAACCATTGTCTCGAGCTACGCCAGGCATTCCGGCCTCGGGTATGGCTGGCCACGCTAGGAACGTAGCCTAGTCATGCTGGTGATCCTTCCTCACCCCGCGTCAGTCGTCGACCTCGCCGGCACTTGAAGCTGGACGTGCAAGCCACTTTAGGCATTCCGGCTTCGGGAATGGCTGGCCACGCTAGGAACGTAGCCCAGCCTAGCTGGTGATCCTTCCTCACCCCGCGTCAGTTGTCGACCTCGCCGGCACAAAACGCTGGACCTACGGACCACGTCAGTCATTCCGGCTTCGAGTATGCCTGGCCACGCTGGGAACGTAGCGCTGATGATCCTGATGATCCTTCCTCAACAAGTGTCGCGGGCCACGTCAGGCTTTCCGGCTTCGGGAATGGCTGGCCACGGTAGGAACGTAGCGCAACCCAGCTGGTGATCCTTCCTCAACCATTGTCTCGGGCTACGCCAGGCATTCCGGCCTCGGGTATGGCTCGCCACGCTAGGAACGTAGCGTAGTCATGCTGGTGATCCTTCCTCACCCCGCGTCAGTCGTCGACCTCGCCGGCACCAAACGCTGGACATACGGACCACGCCAGTCATTCCGGTTTCGAGTATGGCTGGCCACGCTAGGAACCTAGCCCAACCTAGCTGATGATCCTTCCTCACCCCGCGTCAGTCGTCAACCTCGACGGCACCTAACGCTGGACGTGCGAGCCACTTCAGGCATTCCGGCTTCGGGAATGGCTGGCCACGCTAGGAACGTAGCGCAACCCAGCTGGTGATCCTTCCTCAACCATTGTCTCGAGCTACGCCAGGCATTCCGGCCTCGGGTATGGCTGGCCACGCTAGGAACGTAGCCTAGTCATGCTGGTGATCCTTCCTCACCCCGCGTCAGTCGTCGACCTCGCCGGCACTTGAAGCTGGACGTGCAAGCCACTTTAGGCATTCCGGCTTCGGGAATGGCTGGCCACGCTAGGAATGTAGCCCAACCTAGCTGGTGATCCTTCCTCACCCCGCGTCAGTCGTCGACCCCGCCGACATCTGACGCTGGACGTGCGAGCCACTTTAGGCATTCCGGCTTCGGGAAAGCTGGCCACGCTAGGAACGTAGCCCAGTCATGCTGGTGATCCATCCTCACCCAACGTCAGTCGTCGGCTTCGCCGGCACCTAACGCTGGACGTGCGAGCCACTTCAGGCATTCCGGCTTCGGGAATGGCTGGCCACGCTAGGAACGTAGCCCAGCCTAGCTGGTGATCCTTCCTCAACCATTGTCTCGAGCTACGCCAGGCATTCCGGCCTTGGGTATGGCTGGCCACGCTAGGAACGTAGCCTAGTCATGCTGGTGATCCTTCCTCATTCCGCGTCAGTCGTCGACCTCGCCGGCACTTGACGCTGGACGTGCGAGCCACTTTAGGCATTCCGGCTTCGGGAATGGCTGGCCACGCTAGGAACGTAGCCCAGCCTAGCTGGTGATCCTTCCTCACCCCGCGTCAGTTGTCGACCTCGCCGGCACAAAACGCTGGACCTACGGACCACGTCAGTCATTCCGGCTTCGAGTATGCCTGGCCACGCTGGGAACGTAGCGCTGATGATCCTGATGATCCTTCCTCAACAAGTGTCGCGGGCCACGTCAGGCTTTCCGGCTTCGGGAATGGCTGGCCACGCTAGGAACGTAGCGCAACCCAGCTGGTGATCCTTCCTCAACCATTGTCTCGGGCTACGCCAGGCATTCCGGCCTCGGGTATGGCTCGCCACGCTAGGAACGTAGCGTAGTCATGCTGGTGATCCTTCCTCACCCCGCGTCAGTCGTCGACCTCGCCGGCACCAAACGCTGGACATGCGGACCACGCCAGTCATTCCGGTTTCGAGTATGGCTGGCCACGCTAGGAACCTAGCCCAACCTAGCTGATGATCCTTCCTCACCCCGCGTCAGTCGTCAACCTCGCCGGCACCTAACGCTGGACGTGCGAGCCACTTCAGGCATTCCGGCTTCGAGTATGGCTGGCCACGCTAGGAACGTAGCGCAACCCAGCTGGTGATCCTTCCTCAACCATTGTCTCGGGCTACGCCAGGCATTCCGGCCTCGGGTATGGCTCGCCACGCTAGGAACGTAGCGTAGTCATGCTGGTGATCCTTCCTCACCCCGCGTCAGTCGTCGACCTCGCCGGCACCAAACGCTGGACATGCGGACCACGCCAGTCATTCCGGTTTCGAGTATGGCTGGCCACGCTAGGAACCTAGCCCAACCCAGCTGGTGATCCTTCCTCACCCCGCGTCAGTCGTCGACCTCGCCGGCACCAAACGCTGGACATGCGGACCACGCCAGTCATTCCGGCTTCGAGTATGGCTGGCCACGCTAAGAACGTAGCGCAACCCAGCTGGTGATCCTTCCTCAACAAGCGTCGCGGGCCACGTCAGGCTTTCCGGCTTCGGGAATGGCTGGCCACGCTAGGAACGTAGCGCAACCCAGCTGGTGATCCTTCCTCACCCCGCGTCAGTCGTCGACCTCGCCGGCACCAAACGCTGGACGTGCGAACCACTTTAGGCATTCCGGCTTCGGGAATGACTGGCCACGCTAGGAACGCAGCCCAGTCATGCTGGTGATCCTTCCTCACCCCGCGTCAGTCGTCGACCTCGCCGGCACCAAACGCTGGACATGCGGACCACGCCAGTCATTCCGGTTTCGAGTATGGCTGGCCACGCTAGGAACGTAGCCCAACCTAGCTGATCCTTCCACACCCCGCGCCAGTCGTCGGCTTCGCCGGCACCTGACGCTGGAGGTGCGAGGCACTTTAGGCATTCCGGCTTCGGGAATGCTAGCCACGCTAGGAACGTAGCCCAGTCATGCTGGTGATCCATCCTCACCCAACGTCAGTCGTCGGCTTCGCCGGCACCTAACGCTGGACGTGCGAGCCACTTCAGGCATTCCGGCTTCGGGAATGGCTGGCCACGCTAGGAACGTAGCCCAGCCTAGCTGGTGATCCTTCCTCAACCATTGTCTCGAGCTACGCCAGGCATTCCGGCCTCGGGTATGGCTGGCCACGCTAGGAACGTAGCCTAGTCATGCTGGTGATCCTTCCTCACCCCGCGTCAGTCGTCGACCTCGCCGGCACTTGACGCTGGACGTGCGAGCCACTTTAGGCATTCCGGCTTCGGGAATGGCTGTCCACGCTAGGAACGTAGCCCAGCCTAGCTGGTGATCCTTCCTCACCCCGCGTCAGTTGTCGACCTCGCCGGCACAAAACGCTGGACCTACGGACCACGTCAGTCATTCCGGCTTCGAGTATGCCTGGCCACGCTGGGAACGTAGCGCTGATGATCCTGATGATCCTTCCTCAACAAGTGTCGCGGGCCACGTCAGGCTTTCCGGCTTCGGGAATGGCTGGCCACGCTAGGAACGTAGCCCAACCTAGCTGGTGATCCTTCCTCACCCCGCGTCAGTCGTCGACCTCGCCGGCACCAAACGCTGGACATGCGGACCACGCCAGTCATTCCGGTTTCGAGTATGGCTGGCCACGCTAGGAACCTAGCCCAACCCAGCTGGTGATCCTTCCTCACCCCGCGTCAGTCGTCGACCTCGCCGGCACCAAACGCTGGAAATGCGGACCACGTCAGTCATTCCGGCTTCGAGTATGCCTGGCCACGCTAGGAATGTAGCCCAACCTAGCTGGTGATCCTTCCTCACCCCGCGTCAGTCGTCGACCTCGCCGGCACCAAACGCTGGACATGCGGACCACGCCAGTCATTCCGGTTTCGAGTATGGCTGGCCACGCTAGGAACCTAGCCCAACCCAGCTGGTGATCCTTCCTCACCCCGCGTCAGTCGTCGACCTCGCCGGCACCAAACGCTGGACATGCGGACCACGCCAGTCATTCCGGCTTCGAGTATGGCTGGCCACGCTAGGAACGTAGCGCAACCCAGCTGGTGATCCTTCCTCAACAAATGTCGCGGGCCACGTCAGGCTTTCCGGCTTCGGGAATGGCTGGCCACGCTAGGAACGTAGCGCAACCCAGCTGGTGATCCTTCCTCACCCCGCGTCAGTCGTCGACCTCGCCGGCACCAAACGCTGGACGTGCGAACCACTTTAGGCATTCCGGCTTCGGGAATGGCTGGCCACGCTAGGAACGTAGCCCAGTCATGCTGGTGATCCTTCCTCACCCCGCGTCAGTCGTCGACCTCGCCGGCACCAAACGCTGGACATGCGGACCACGCCAGTCATTCCGGTTTCGAGTATGGCTGGCCACGCTAGGAACGTAGCCCAACCTAGCTGATCCTTCCACACCCCGCGTCAGTCGTCGACCTCGCCGGCACCAAACGCTGGAAATGCGGACCACGTCAGTCATTCCGGCTTCGAGTATGCCTGGCCACGCTAGGAATGTAGCCCAACCTAGCTGGTGATCCTTCCTCACCCCGCGTCAGTCGTCGACCTCGCCGGCACAAAACGCTGGACCTACGGACCACGTCAGTCATTCCGGCTTCGAGTATGCCTGGCCACGCTGGGAACGTAGCGCTGATGATCCTGATGATCCTTCCTCAACAAGTGTCGCGGGCCACGTCAGGCTTTCCGGCTTCGGGAATGGCTGGCCACGCTAGGAACGTAGCCCAACCTAGCTGGTGATCCTTCCTCACCCCGCGTCAGTCGTCGACCTCGCCGGCACCAAACGCTGGACATGCGGACCACGCCAGTCATTCCGGTTTCGAGTATGGCTGGCCACGCTAGGAACCTAGCCCAACCCAGCTGGTGATCCTTCCTCACCCCGCGTCAGTCGTCGACCTCGCCGGCACCAAACGCTGGAAATGCGGACCACGTCAGTCATTCCGGCTTCGAGTATGCCTGGCCACGCTAGGAATGTAGCCCAACCTAGCTGGTGATCCTTCCTCACCCCGCGTCAGTCGTCGACCTCGCCGGCACCAAACGCTGGACATGCGGACCACGCCAGTCATTCCGGTTTCGAGTATGGCTGGCCACGCTAGGAACCTAGCCCAACCCAGCTGGTGATCCTTCCTCACCCCGCGTCAGTCGTCGACCTCGCCGGCACCAAACGCTGGACATGCGGACCACGCCAGTCATTCCGGCTTCGAGTATGGCTGGCCACGCTAGGAACGTAGCGCAACCCAGCTGGTGATCCTTCCTCAACAAATGTCGCGGGCCACGTCAGGCTTTCCGGCTTCGGGAATGGCTGGCCACGCTAGGAACGTAGCGCAACCCAGCTGGTGATCCTTCCTCACCCCGCGTCAGTCGTCGACCTCGCCGGCACCAAACGCTGGACGTGCGAACCACTTTAGGCATTCCGGCTTCGGGAATGGCTGGCCACGCTAGGAACGTAGCCCAGTCATGCTGGTGATCCTTCCTCACCCCGCGTCAGTCGTCGACCTCGCCGGCACCAAACGCTGGACATGCGGACCACGCCAGTCATTCCGGTTTCGAGTATGGCTGGCCACGCTAGGAACGTAGCCCAACCTAGCTGATCCTTCCACACCCCGCGCCAGTCGTCGGCTTCGCCGGCACCTGACGCTGGAGGTGCGAGGCACTTTAGGCATTCCGGCTTCGGGAATGCTAGCCACGCTAGGAACGTAGCCCAGTCATGCTGGTGATCCATCCTCACCCAACGTCAGTCGTCGGCTTCGCCGGCACCTAACGCTGGACGTGCGAGCCACTTCAGGCATTCCGGCTTCGGGAATGGCTGGCCACGCTAGGAACGTAGCCCAGCCTAGCTGGTGATCCTTCCTCAACCATTGTCTCGAGCTACGCCAGGCATTCCGGCCTCGGGTATGGCTGGCCACGCTAGGAACGTAGCCTAGTCATGCTGGTGATCCTTCCTCACCCCGCGTCAGTCGTCGACCTCGCCGGCACTTGACGCTGGACGTGCGAGCCACTTTACGCATTCCGGCTTCGGGAATGGCTGGCCACGCTAGGAACGTAGCCCAGCCTAGCTGGTGATCCTTCCTCACCCCGCGTCAGTTGTCGACCTCGCCGGCACAAAACGCTGGACGTGCGAGCCACTTCAGGCATTCCGGCTTCGGGAATGGCTGGCCACGCTAGGAACGTAGCCCAGCCTAGCTGGTGATCCTTCCTCAACCATTGTCTCGAGCTACGCCAGGCATTCCGGCCTCGGGTATGGCTGGCCACGCTAGGAACGTAGCCTAGTCATGCTGGTGATCCTTCCTCACCCCGCGTCAGTCGTCGACCTCGCCGGCACCAAACGCTGGACATGCGGACCACGCCAGTCATTCCGGCTTCGGGAATGGCTGGCCACGCTAGGAATGTAGCCCAACCTAGCTGGTGATCCTTCCTCACCCCGCGTCAGTTGTCGACCTCGCCGGCACAAAACGCTGGACCTACGGACCAGGTCAGTCATTCCGGCTTCGAGTATGCCTGGCCACGCTGGGAACGTAGCGCTGATGATCCTGATGATCCTTCCTCAACAAGTGTCGCGGGCCACGTCAGGCTTTCCGGCTTCGGGAATGGCTGGCCACGCTAGGAACGTAGCGCAACCCAGCTGGCGATCCTTCCTCAACCATTGTCTCGGGCTACGCCAGGCATTCCGGCCTCGGGTATGGCTGGCCACGCTAGGAACGTAGCCCAGTCATGCTGGTGATCCTTCCTCACCCCGCCTCAGTCGTCGACCTCGCCGGCACCAAACGCTGGACATGCGGACCACGCCAGTCATTCCGGCTTCGGGAATGGCTGGCCACGCTAGGAATGTAGCCCAACCTAGCTGGTGATCCTTCCTCACCCCGCGTCAGTTGTCGACCTCGCCGGCACTTGACGCTGGACGTGCGAGCCACTTCAGGCATTCCGGCTTCGGGAATGGCTGGCCACGCTAGGAACGTAGCCCAGCCTAGCTGGTGATCCTTCCTCAACCATTGTCTCGAGCTACGCCAGGCATTCCGGCCTCGGGTATGGCTGGCCACGCTAGGAACGTAGCCTAGTCATGCTGGTGATCCTTCCTCACCCCGCGTCAGTCGTCGACCTCGCCGGCACTTGACGCTGGACGTGCGAGCCACTTTACGCATTCCGGCTTCGGGAATGGCTGGCCACGCTAGGAACGTAGCCCAGCCTAGCTGGTGATCCTTCCTCACCCCGCGTCAGTTGTCGACCTCGCCGGCACAAAACGCTGGACCTACGGACCAGGTCAGTCATTCCGGCTTCGAGTATGCCTGGCCACGCTGGGAACGTAGCGCTGATGATCCTGATGATCCTTCCTCAACAAGTGTCGCGGGCCACGTCAGGCTTTCCGGCTTCGGGAATGGCTGGCCACGCTAGGAACGTAGCGCAACCCAGCTGGCGATCCTTCCTCAACCATTGTCTCGGGCTACGCCAGGCATTCCGGCCTCGGGTATGGCTGGCCACGCTAGGAACGTAGCCCAGTCATGCTGGTGATCCTTCCTCACCCCGCCTCAGTCGTCGACCTCGCCGGCACCAAACGCTGGACATGCGGACCACGCCAGTCATTCCGGCTTCGGGAATGGCTGGCCACGCTAGGAATGTAGCCCAACCTAGCTGGTGATCCTTCCTCACCCCGCGTCAGTTGTCGACCTCGCCGGCACAAAACGCTGGACCTACGGACCACGTCAGTCATTCCGGCTTCGAGTATGCCTGGCCACGCTGGGAACGTAGCGCTGATGATCCTGATGATCCTTCCTAAACAAGTGTCGCGGGCCACGTCAGGCTTTCCGGCTTCGGGAATGGCTGGCCACGCTAGGAACGTAGCCCAGCCTAGCTGGTGATCCTTCCTCACCCCGCGTCAGTTGTCGACCTCGCCGGCACAAAACGCTGGACCTACGGACCACGTCAGTCATTCCGGCTTCGAGTATGCCTGGCCACGCTGGGAACGTAGCGCTGATGATCCTGATGATCCTTCCTCAACAAGTGTCGCGGGCCACGCCAGGCATTCCGGCCTCGGGTATGGCTGGCCACGCTAGGAACGTAGCCCAGTCATGCTGGTGATCCTTCCTCACCCCGCCTCAGTCGTCGACCTCGCCGGCACCAAACGCTGGACATGCGGACCACGCCAGTCATTCCGGCTTCGGGAATGGCTGGCCACGCTAGGAATGTAGCCCAACCTAGCTGGTGATCCTTCCTCACCCCGCGTCAGTCGTCGACCCCGCCGACATCTGACGCTGGACGTGCGAGCCACTTTAGGCATTCCGGCTTCGGGAATGGCTGGCCACGCTAGGAACGTAGCCCAGTCATGCTGGTGATCCTTCCTCACCCCGCGTCAGTCGTCGACCTCGCCGGCACCAAACGCTGGACATGCGGACCACGCCAGTCATTCCGGTTTCGAGTATGGCTGGCCACGCTAGGAACGTAGCCCAACCTAGCTGATCCTTCCACACCCCGCGCCAGTCGTCGGCTTCGCCGGCACCTGACGCTGGAGGTGCGAGGCACTTTAGGCATTCCGGCTTCGGGAATGCTAGCCACGCTAGGAACGTAGCCCAGTCATGCTGGTGATCCATCCTCACCCAACGTCAGTCGTCGGCTTCGCCGGCACCTAACGCTGGACGTGCGAGCCACTTCAGGCATTCCGGCCTCGGGTATGGCTGGCCACGCTAGGAACGTAGCCTAGTCATGCTGGTGATCCTTCCTCACCCCGCGTCAGTCGTCGACCTCGCCGGCACTTGACGCTGGACGTGCGAGCCACTTTACGCATTCCGGCTTCGGGAATGGCTGGCCACGCTAGGAACGTAGCCCAGCCTAGCTGGTGATCCTTCCTCACCCCGCGTCAGTTGTCGACCTCGCCGGCACAAAACGCTGGACCTACGGACCACGTCAGTCATTCCGGCTTCGAGTATGCCTGGCCACGCTGGGAACGTAGCGCTGATGATCCTGATGATCCTTCCTCAACAAGTGTCGCGGGCCACGTCAGGCTTTCCGGCTTCGGGAATGGCTGGCCACGCTAGGAACGTAGCGCAACCCAGCTGGCGATCCTTCCTCAACCATTGTCTCGGGCTACGCCAGGCATTCCGGCCTCGGGTATGGCTGGCCACGCTAGGAACGTAGCCCAGTCATGCTGGTGATCCTTCCTCACCCCGCCTCAGTCGTCGACCTCGCCGGCACCAAACGCTGGACATGCGGACCACGCCAGTCATTCCGGCTTCGGGAATGGCTGGCCACGCTAGGAATGTAGCCCAACCTAGCTGGTGATCCTTCCTCACCCCGCGTCAGTTGTCGACCTCGCCGGCACAAAACGCTGGACCTACGGACCACGTCAGTCATTCCGGCTTCGAGTATGCCTGGCCACGCTGGGAACGTAGCGCTGATGATCCTGATGATCCTTCCTAAACAAGTGTCGCGGGCCACGTCAGGCTTTCCGGCTTCGGGAATGGCTGGCCACGCTAGGAACGTAGCCCAGCCTAGCTGGTGATCCTTCCTCACCCCGCGTCAGTTGTCGACCTCGCCGGCACAAAACGCTGAACCTACGGACCACGTCAGTCATTCCGGCTTCGAGTATGCCTGGCCACGCTGGGAACGTAGCGCTGATGATCCTGATGATCCTTCCTCAACAAGTGTCGCGGGCCACGCCAGGCATTCCGGCCTCGGGTATGGCTGGCCACGCTAGGAACGTAGCCCAGTCATGCTGGTGATCCTTCCTCACCCCGCCTCAGTCGTCGACCTCGCCGGCACCAAACGCTGGACATGCGGACCACGCCAGTCATTCCGGCTTCGGGAATGGCTGGCCACGCTAGGAATGTAGCCCAACCTAGCTGGTGATCCTTCCTCACCCCGCGTCAGTCGTCGACCCCGCCGACATCTGACGCTGGACGTGCGAGCCACTTTAGGCATTCCGGCTTCGGGAATGGCTGGCCACGCTAGGAACGTAGCCCAGTCATGCTGGTGATCCTTCCTCACCCCGCGTCAGTCGTCGACCTCGCCGGCACCAAACGCTGGACATGCGGACCACGCCAGTCATTCCGGTTTCGAGTATGGCTGGCCACGCTAGGAACGTAGCCCAACCTAGCTGATCCTTCCACACCCCGCGCCAGTCGTCGGCTTCGCCGGCACCTGACGCTGGAGGTGCGAGGCACTTTAGGCATTCCGGCTTCGGGAATGCTAGCCACGCTAGGAACGTAGCCCAGTCATGCTGGTGATCCATCCTCACCCAACGTCAGTCGTCGGCTTCGCCGGCACCTAACGCTGGACGTGCGAGCCACTTCAGGCATTCCGGCCTCGGGTATGGCTGGCCACGCTAGGAACGTAGCCTAGTCATGCTGGTGATCCTTCCTCACCCCGCGTCAGTCGTCGACCTCGCCGGCACTTGACGCTGGACGTGCGAGCCACTTTACGCATTCCGGCTTCGGGAATGGCTGGCCACGCTAGGAACGTAGCCCAGCCTAGCTAGTGATCCTTCCTCACCCCGCGTCAGTTGTCGACCTCGCCGGCACAAAACGCTGGACCTACGGACCACGTCAGTCATTCCGGCTTCGAGTATGCCTGGCCACGCTGGGAACGTAGCGCTGATGATCCTGATGATCCTTCCTCAACAAGTGTCGCGGGCCACGTCAGGCTTTCCGGCTTCGGGAATGGCTGGCCACGCTAGGAACGTAGCGCAACCCAGCTGGCGATCCTTCCTCAACCATTGTCTCGGGCTACGCCAGGCATTCCGGCCTCGGGTATGGCTGGCCACGCTAGGAACGTAGCCCAGTCATGCTGGTGATCCTTCCTCACCCCGCCTCAGTCGTCGACCTCGCCGGCACCAAACGCTGGACATGCGGACCACGCCAGTCATTCCGGCTTCGGGAATGGCTGGCCACGCTAGGAATGTAGCCCAACCTAGCTGGTGATCCTTCCTCACCCCGCGTCAGTCGTCGACCCCGCCGACATCTGACGCTGGACGTGCGAGCCACTTTAGGCATTCCGGCTTCGGGAATGGCTGGCCACGCTAGGAATGTAGCCCAACCTAGCTGGTGATCCTTCCTCACCCCGCGTCAGTCGTCGACCTCGCCGGCACCAAACGCTGGACATGCGGACCACGCCAGTCATTCCGGTTTCGAGTATGGCTGGCCACGCTAGGATCCTAGCCCAACCCAGCTGGTGATCCTTCCTCACCCCGCGTCAGTCGTCGACCTCGCCGGCACCAAACGCTGGACATGCGGACCACGCCAGTCATTCCGGCTTCGAGTATGGCTGGCCACGCTAGGAACGTAGCGCAACCCAGCTGGTGATCCTTCCTCAACAAGTGTCGCGGGCCACGTCAGGCTTTCCGGCTTCGGGAATGGCTGGCCACGCTAGGAACGTAGCGCAACCCAGCTGGTGATCCTTCCTCACCCCGCGTCAGTCGTCGACCTCGCCGGCACCAAACGCTGGACGTGCGAACCACTTTAGGCATTCCGGCTTCGGGAATGGCTGGCCACGCTAGGAACGTAGCGCAACCCAGCTGGTGATCCTTCCTCAACAAGTGTCGCGGGCTACGCCAGGCATTCCGGCCTCGGGTATGGCTGGCCACGCTAGGAACGTAGCGCAACCCAGCTGGTGATCCTTCCTCACCCCGCGTCAGTCGTCGACCTCGCCGGCACCAAACGCTGGACATGCGGACCACGCCAGTCATTCCGGTTTCGAGTATGGCTGGCCACGCTAGGATCCTAGCCCAACCCAGCTGGTGATCCTTCCTCACCCCGCGTCAGTCGTCGACCTCGCCGGCACCAAACGCTGGACATGCGGACCACGCCAGTCATTCCGGCTTCGAGTATGGCTGGCCACGCTAGGAACGTAGCGCAACCCAGCTGGTGATCCTTCCTCAACAAGTGTCGCGGGCCACGTCAGGCTTTCCGGCTTCGGGAATGGCTGGCCACGCTAGGAACGTAGCGCAACCCAGCTGGTGATCCTTCCTCACCCCGCGTCAGTCGTCGACCTCGCCGGCACCAAACGCTGGACGTGCGAACCACTTTAGGCATTCCGGCTTCGGGAATGGCTGGCCACGCTAGGAACGTAGCCCAGTCATGCTGGTGATCCTTCCTCACCCCGCGTCAGTCGTCGACCTCGCCGGCACCAAACGCTGGACATGCGGACCACGCCAGTCATTCCGGTTTCGAGTATGGCTGGCCACGCTAGGAACGTAGCCCAACCTAGCTGATCCTTCCACACCCCGCGCCAGTCGTCGGCTTCGCCGGCACCTGACGCTGGAGGTGCGAGGCACTTTAGGCATTCCGGCTTCGGGAATGCTAGCCACGCTAGGAACGTAGCCCAGTCATGCTGGTGATCCATCCTCACCCAACGTCAGTCGTCGGCTTCGCCGGCACCTAACGCTGGACGTGCGAGCCACTTCAGGCATTCCGGCTTCGGGAATGGCTGGCCACGCTAGGAACGTAGCCCAGCCTAGCTGGTGATCCTTCCTCAACCATTGTCTCGAGCTACGCCAGGCATTCCGGCCTCGGGTATGGCTGGCCACGCTAGGAACGTAGCCTAGTCATGCTGGTGATCCTTCCTCGCCCCGCGTCAGTCGTCGACCTCGCCGGCACTTGACGCTGGACGTGCGAGCCACTTTACGCATTCCGGCTTCGGGAATGGCTGGCCACGCTAGGAACGTAGCCCAGCCTAGCTGGTGATCCTTCCTCACCCCGCGTCAGTTGTCGACCTCGCCGGCACAAAACGCTGGACCTACGGACCACGTCAGTCATTCCGGCTTCGAGTATGCCTGGCCACGCTGGGAACGTAGCGCTGATGATCCTGATGATCCTTCCTCAACAAGTGTCGCGGGCCACGTCAGGCTTTCCGGCTTCGGGAATGGCTGGCCACGCTAGGAACGTAGCGCAACCCAGCTGGCGATCCTTCCTCAACCATTGTCTCGGGCTACGCCAGGCATTCCGGCCTCGGGTATGGCTGGCCACGCTAGGAACGTAGCCCAGTCATGCTGGTGATCCTTCCTCACCCCGCCTCAGTCGTCGACCTCGCCGGCACCAAACGCTGGACATGCGGACCACGCCAGTCATTCCGGCTTCGGGAATGGCTGGCCACGCTAGGAATGTAGCCCAACCTAGCTGGTGATCCTTCCTCACCCCGCGTCAGTTGTCGACCTCGCCGGCACAAAACGCTGGACCTACGGACCACGTCAGTCATTCCGGCTTCGAGTATGCCTGGCCACGCTGGGAACGTAGCGCTGATGATCCTGATGATCCTTCCTCAACAAGTGTCGCGGGCCACGTCAGGCTTTCCGGCTTCGGGAATGGCTGGCCACGCTAGGAACGTAGCCCAGCCTAGCTGGTGATCCTTCCTCACCCCGCGTCAGTTGTCGACCTCGCCGGCACAAAACGCTGGACCTACGGACCACGTCAGTCATTCCGGCTTCGAGTATGCCTGGCCACGCTGGGAACGTAGCGCTGATGATCCTGATGATCCTTCCTCAACAAGTGTCGCAGGCCACGTCAGGCTTTCCGGCTTCGGGAATGGCTGGCCACGCTAGGAACGTAGCGCAACCCAGCTGGCGATCCTTCCTCAACCATTGTCTCGGGCTACGCCAGGCATTCCGGCCTCGGGTATGGCTGGCCACGCTAGGAACGTAGCCCAGTCATGCTGGTGATCCTTCCTCACCCCGCCTCAGTCGTCGACCTCGCCGGCACCAAACGCTGGACATGCGGACCACGCCAGTCATTCCGGCTTCGGGAATGGCTGGCCACGCTAGGAATGTAGCCCAACCTAGCTGGTGATCCTTCCTCACCCCGCGTCAGTCGTCGACCCCGCCGACATCTGACGCTGGACGTGCGAGCCACTTTAGGCGTTCCGGCTTCGGGAATGGCTGGCCACGCTAGGAATGTAGCCCAACCTAGCTGGTGATCCTTCCTCACCCCGCGTCAGTCGTCGACCTCGCCGGCACAAAACGCTGGACCTACGGACCACGTCAGTCATTCCGGCTTCGAGTATGCCTGGCCACGCTGGGAACGTAGCGCTGATGATCCTGATGATCCTTCCTCAACAAGTGTCGCGGGCCACGTCAGGCATTCCGGCTTCGGGAATGGCTGGCCACGCTAGGAATGTAGCCCAACCTAGCTGGTGATCCTTCCTCACCCCGCGTCAGTCGTCGACCTCGCCGGCACAAAATGCTGGACATGCGGACCACGCCAGTCATTCCGGTTTCGAGTATGGCTGGCCACGCTAGGAACCTAGCCCAACCTAGCTGAT
The DNA here is from genome assembly GCA_947396885.1 of Heligmosomoides polygyrus polygyrus. Classification (NCBI taxonomy): domain Eukaryota; kingdom Metazoa; phylum Nematoda; class Chromadorea; order Rhabditida; family Heligmosomidae; genus Heligmosomoides; species Heligmosomoides polygyrus. Next base: position 44,577,436 of record OX377206.1, read on the forward strand.
GATCCTTCCTCAACCATTGTCTCGAGCTACGCCAGGCATTCCGGCCTTGGGTATGGCTGACCACGCTAGGAACGTAGCCTAGTCATGCTGGTGATCCTTCCTCACCCCGCGTCAGTCGTCGACCTCGCCGGCACTTGACGCTGGACGTGCGAGCCACTTTAGGCATTCCGGCTTCGGGAATGGCTGGCCACGCTAGGAACGTAGCCCAGCCTAGCTGGTGATCCTTCCTCACCCCGCGTCAGTTGTCGACCTCGCCGGCACAAAACGCTGGACCTACGGACCACGTCAGTCATTCCGGCTTCGAGTATGCCTGGCCACGCTGGGAACGTAGCGCTGATGATCCTGATGATCCTTCCTCAACAAGTGTCGCGGGCCACGTCAGGCTTTCCGGCTTCGGGAATGGCTGGCCACGCTAGGAACGTAGCCCAACCTAGCTGATCCTTCCACACCCCGCGCCAGTCGTCGGCTTCGCCGGCACCTGACGCTGGAGGTGCGAGGCACTTTAGGCATTCCGGCTTCGGGAATGCTAGCCACGCTAGGAACGTAGCCCAGTCATGCTGGTGATCCATCCTCACCCAACGTCAGTCGTCGGCTTCGCCGGCACCTAACGCTGGACGTGCGAGCCACTTCAGGCATTCCGGCTTCGGGAATGGCTGGCCACGCTAGGAACGTAGCCCAGCCTAGCTGGTGATCCTTCCTCACCCCGCGTCAGTTGTCGACCTCGCCGGCACCAAACGCTGGACATGCGGACCACGCCAGTCATTCCGGCTTCGGGAATGGCTGGCCACGCTAGGAATGTAGCCCAACCTAGCTGGTGATCCTTCCTCACCCCGCGTCAGTCGTCGACCCCGCCGACATCTGACGCTGGACGTGCGAGCCACTTTAGGCATTCCGGCTTCGGGAAAGCTGGCCACGCTAGGAACGTAGCCCAGTCATGCTGGTGATACATCCTCACCCAACGTCAGTCGTCGGCTTCGCCGGCACCTAACGCTGGACGTGCGAGCCACTTCAGGCATTCCGGCTTCGGGAATGGCTGGCCACGCTAGGAACGTAGCCCAGCCTAGCTGGTGATCCTTCCTCAACCATTGTCTCGAGCTACGCCAGGCATTCCGGCCTTGGGTATGGCTGACCACGCTAGGAACGTAGCCTAGTCATGCTGGTGATCCTTCCTCACCCCGCGTCAGTCGTCGACCTCGCCGGCACTTGACGCTGGACGTGCGAGCCACTTTAGGCATTCCGGCTTCGGGAATGGCTGGCCACGCTAGGAACGTAGCCCAGCCTAGCTGGTGATCCTTCCTCACCCCGCGTCAGTTGTCGACCTCGCCGGCACAAAACGCTGGACCTACGGACCACGTCAGTCATTCCGGCTTCGAGTATGCCTGGCCACGCTGGGAACGTAGCGCTGATGATCCTGATGATCCTTCCTCAACAAGTGTCGCGGGCCACGTCAGGCTTTCCGGCTTCGGGAATGGCTGGCCACGCTAGGAACGTAGCGCAACCCAGCTGGTGATCCTTCCTCAACCGTTGTCTCGGGCTACGCCAGGCATTCCGGCCTCGGGTATGGCTCGCCACGCTAGGAACGTAGCGTAGTCATGCTGGTGATCCTTCCTCACCCCGCGTCAGTCGTCGACCTCGCCGGCACCAAACGCTGGACATGCGGACCACGCCAGTCATTCCGGTTTCGAGTATGGCTGGCCACGCTAGGAACCTAGCCCAACCTAGCTGATGATCCTTCCTCACCCCGCGTCAGTCGTCAACCTCGCCGGCACCTAACGCTGGACGTGCGAGCCACTTCAGGCATTCCGGCTTCGGGAATGGCTGGCCACGCTAGGAACGTAGCGCAACCCAGCTGGTGATCCTTCCTCAACCATTGTCTCGGGCTACGCCAGGCATTCCGGCCTCGGGTATGGCTCGCCACGCTAGGAACGTAGCCTAGTCATGCTGTTGATCCTTCCTCACCCCGCGTCAGTCGTCGGCTTCGCCGGCACCTGACGCTTGACGTGCGAGCCACCTTAGGCATTCCGGCTTCGGAAATGGCTGGCCACGCTAGGAACGTAGCCTAGTCATGCTGGTGATCCTTCCTCACCCCGCGTCAGTCGTCGACCTCGCCGGCACTTGACGCTGGACGTGCGAGCCACTTTAGGCATTCCGGCTTCGGGAAAGCTGGCCACGCTAGGAACGTAGCCCAGTCATGCTGGTGATCCATCCTCACCCAACGTCAGTCGTCGGCTTCGCCGGCACCTAACGCTGGACGTGCGAGCCACTTCAGGCATTCCGGCTTCGGGAATGGCTGGCCACGCTAGGAACGTAGCCCAGCCTAGCTGGTGATCCTTCCTCAACCATTGTCTCGAGCTACGCCAGGCATTCCGGCCTTGGGTATGGCTGACCACGCTAGGAACGTAGCCTAGTCATGCTGGTGATCCTTCCTCACCCCGCGTCAGTCGTCGACCTCGCCGGCACTTGACGCTGGACGTGCGAGCCACTTTAGGCATTCCGGCTTCGGGAATGGCTGGCCACGCTAGGAACGTAGCCCAGCCTAGCTGGTGATCCTTCCTCACCCCGCGTCAGTTGTCGACCTCGCCGGCACAAAACGCTGGACCTACGGACCACGTCAGTCATTCCGGCTTCGAGTATGCCTGGCCACGCTGGGAACGTAGCGCTGATGATCCTGATGATCCTTCCTCAACAAGTGTCGCGGGCCACGTCAGGCTTTCCGGCTTCGGGAATGGCTGGCCACGCTAGGAACGCAGCGCAACCCAGCTGGTGATCCTTCCTCAACCGTTGTCTCGGGCTACGCCAGGCATTCCGGCCTCGGGTATGGCTCGCCACGCTAGGAACGTAGCGTAGTCATGCTGGTGATCCTTCCTCACCCCGCGTCAGTCGTCGACCTCGCCGGCACCAAACGCTGGACATGCGGACCACGCCAGTCATTCCGGTTTCGAGTATGGCTGGCCACGCTAGGAACCTAGCCCAACCTAGCTGATGATCCTTCCTCACCCCGCGTCAGTCGTCAACCTCGCCGGCACCTAACGCTGGACGTGCGAGCCACTTCAGGCATTCCGGCTTCGGGAATGGCTGGCCACGCTAGGAACGTAGCGCAACCCAGCTGGTGATCCTTCCTCAACCATTGTCTCGGGCTACGCCAGGCATTCCGGCCTCGGGTATGGCTCGCCACGCTAGGAACGTAGCCTAGTCATGCTGTTGATCCTTCCTCACCCCGCGTCAGTCGTCGGCTTCGCCGGCACCTGACGCTTGACGTGCGAGCCACCTTAGGCATTCCGGCTTCGGAAATGGCTGGCCACGCTAGGAACGTAGTCCAGTCATGCTGGTGATCCTTCCTCACCCAACGTCAGTCGTCAGCTTCGCCGGCACCTGACGCTGGACGTGCGAGCCACTTCAGGCATTCCGGCTTCGAGAATGGCTGGCCACGCTAGGAACGTAGCCTAGTCATGCTGGTGATCCTTCCTCACCCCGCGTCAGTCGTCAACCTCGCCGGCACCAAACGCTGGACATGCGGACCACGCCAGTCATTCCGGCTTCGAGTATGGCTGGCCACGCTAGGAATGTAGCCCAACCTAGCTGGTGATCCTTCCTCACCCCGCGTCGGTCGTCGACCTCGCCGGCACCTGACGCTGGACATGCGGACCACGCCAGTCATTCCGGCTTCGAGTGTGGCTGGCCACGCTAGGAACGCAGCCCAACCTAGCTGGTGATCCTTCCTCACCCCACGTCAGTCGTCGACGTCGCCGGCACCTGACGCTGGACATGCGGACCACGCCAGTCATTCCGGCTTCGAGTGTGGCTGGCCACGCTAGGAACGTAGCCCAGCCTAGCTGGTGATCCTTCCTCACCCCGCGTCAGTCGTCGACCTCGCCGGCACCTGACGCTGGACGTGCGAGCCACTTTAGGCATTCCGGCTTCGGGAATGGCTGGCCACGCTAGGAACGTAGCCCAACCTAGCTGGTGATCCTTCCTCACCCCGCGTCAGTCGTCGACGTCGCCGGCACCTGACGCTGGACATGCGGACCACGCCAGTCATTCCGGCTTCGAGTATGGCTGGCCACGCTAGGAACGTAGCCCAACCTAGCTGATGATCCTTCCTCAACAAGTGTCGCGGGCCACGTCAGGCTTTCCGGCTTCGGGTATGGCTGGCCACGCTAGGAACGTAGCCCAACCTAGCTGATCCTTCCACACCCCGCGCCAGTCGTCGGCTTCGCCGGCACCAAACGCTGGACATGCGGACCACGCCAGTCATTCCGGCTTCGGGAATGGCTGGCCACGCTAGGAACGTAGCGCAACCCAGCTGGTGATCCTTCCTCACCCCGCGTCAGTCGTCGACCTCGCCGGCACCAAACGCTGGACATGCGGACCACGCCAGTCATTCCGGCTTCGGGAATGGCTGGCCACGCTAGGAACGTAGCGCAACCCAGCTGGTGATCCTTCCTCAACAAGTGTCGCGGGCCACGTCAGGCTTTCCGGCTTCGGGAATGGCTGGCCACGCTAGGAACGTAGCGCAACCCAGCTGGTGATCCTTCCTCACCCCGCCTCAGTCGTCGACCTCGCCGGCACCAAACGCTGGACATGCGGACCACGCCAGTCATTCCGGCTTCAAGTATGGCTGGCCACGCTAGGAACGTAGCCCAACCTAGCTGATGATCCTTCCTCACCCCGCGTCAGTCGTCGACCTCGCCGGCACCAAACGCTGGACATGCGGACCACGCCAGTCATTCCGGTTTCGAGTATGGCTGGCCACGCTAGGAACGTAGCCCAACCTAGCTGATCCTTCCACACCCCGCGCCAGTCGTCGGCTTCGCCGGCACCTGACGCTGGAGGTGCGAGGCACTTTAGGCATTCCGGCTTCGGGAATGCTAGCCACGCTAGGAACGTAGCCCAGTCATGCTGGTGATCCATCCTCACCCAACGTCAGTCGTCGGCTTCGCCGGCACCTAACGCTGGACGTGCGAGCCACTTCAGGCATTCCGGCTTCGGGAATGGCTGGCCACGCTAGGAACGTAGCCCAGCCTAGCTGGTGATCCTTCCTCAACCATTGTCTCGAGCTACGCCAGGCATTCCGGCCTCGGGTATGGCTGGCCACGCTAGGAACGTAGCCCAGCCTAGCTGGTGATCCTTCCTCACCCCGCGTCAGTCGTCGACCTCGCCGGCACCTGACGCTGGACGTGCGAGCCACTTTAGGCATTCCGGCTTCGGGAATGGCTGGCCACGCTAGGAACGTAGCGCTGATGATCCTGATGATCCTTCCTCAACCATTGTCTCGGGCTACGCCAGGCATTCCGGCCTCGGGTATGGCTGGCCACGCTAGGAACGTAGCCCAGTCATGCTGGTGATCCTTCCTCACCCCGCCTCAGTCGTCGACCTCGCCGGCACCAAACGCTGGACATGCGGACCACGCCAGTCATTCCGGCTTCGGGAATGGCTGGCCACGCTAGGAATGTAGCCCAACCTAGCTGGTGATCCTTCCTCACCCCGCGTCAGTCGTCGACCCCGCCGACATATGACGCTGGACGTGCGAGCCACTTTAGGCATTCCGGCTTCGGGAAAGCTGGCCACGCTAGGAACGTAGCCCAGTCATGCTGGTGATCCATCCTCACCCAACGTCAGTCGTCGGCTTCGCCGGCACCTAACGCTGGACGTGCGAGCCACTTCAGGCATTCCGGCTTCGGGAATGGCTGGCCACACTAGGAACGTAGCCCAGCCTAGCTGGTGATCCTTCCTCAACCATTGTCTCGAGCTACGCCAGGCATTCCGGCCTTGGGTATGGCTGACCACGCTAGGAACGTAGCCTAGTCATGCTGGTGATCCTTCCTCACCCCGCGTCAGTCGTCGACCTCGCCGGCACTTGACGCTGGACGTGCGAGCCACTTTAGGCATTCCGGCTTCGGGAATGGCTGGCCACGCTAGGAACGTAGCCCAGCCTAGCTGGTGATCCTTCCTCACCCCGCGTCAGTTGTCGACCTCGCCGGCACAAAACGCTGGACCTACGGACCACGTCAGTCATTCCGGCTTCGAGTATGCCTGGCCACGCTGGGAACGTAGCGCTGATGATCCTGATGATCCTTCCTCAACAAGTGTCGCGGGCCACGTCAGGCTTTCCGGCTTCGGGAATGGCTGGCCACGCTAGGAACGTAGCCCAACCTAGCTGATCCTTCCACACCCCGCGCCAGTCGTCGGCTTCGCCGGCACCTGACGCTGGAGGTGCGAGGCACTTTAGGCATTCCGGCTTCGGGAATGCTAGCCACGCTAGGAACGTAGCCCAGTCATGCTGGTGATCCATCCTCACCCAACGTCAGTCGTCGGCTTCGCCGGCACCTAACGCTGGACGTGCGAGCCACTTCAGGCATTCCGGCTTCGGGAATGGCTGGCCACGCTAGGAACGTAGCCCAGCCTAGCTGGTGATCCTTCCTCAACCATTGTCTCGAGCTACGCCAGGCATTCCGGCCTCGGGTATGGCTGGCCACGCTAGGAACGTAGCCTAGTCATGCTGGTGATCCTTCCACACCCCGCGCCAGTCGTCGGCTTCGCCGGCACCTGACGCTGGAGGTGCGAGGCACTTTAGGCATTCCGGCTTCGGGAATGCTAGCCACGCTAGGAACGTAGCCCAGTCATGCTGGTGATCCATCCTCACCCAACGTCAGTCGTCGGCTTCGCCGGCACCTAACGCTGGACGTGCGAGCCACTTCAGGCATTCCGGCTTCGGGAATGGCTGGCCACACTAGGAACGTAGCCCAGCCTAGCTGGTGATCCTTCCTCAACCATTGTCTCGAGCTACGCCAGGCATTCCGGCCTTGGGTATGGCTGACCACGCTAGGAACGTAGCCTAGTCATGCTGGTGATCCTTCCTCACCCCGCGTCAGTCGTCGACCTCGCCGGCACTTGACGCTGGACGTGCGAGCCACTTTAGGCATTCCGGCTTCGGGAATGGCTGGCCACGCTAGGAACGTAGCCCAGCCTAGCTGGTGATCCTTCCTCACCCCGCGTCAGTTGTCGACCTCGCCGGCACAAAACGCTGGACCTACGGACCACGTCAGTCATTCCGGCTTCGAGTATGCCTGGCCACGCTGGGAACGTAGCGCTGATGATCCTGATGATCCTTCCTCAACAAGTGTCGCGGGCCACGTCAGGCTTTCCGGCTTCGGGAATGGCTGGCCACGCTAGGAACGTAGCCCAACCTAGCTGATCCTTCCACACCCCGCGCCAGTCGTCGGCTTCGCCGGCACCTGACGCTGGAGGTGCGAGGCACTTTAGGCATTCCGGCTTCGGGAATGCTAGCCACGCTAGGAACGTAGCCCAGTCATGCTGGTGATCCATCCTCACCCAACGTCAGTCGTCGGCTTCGCCGGCACCTAACGCTGGACGTGCGAGCCACTTCAGGCATTCCGGCTTCGGGAATGGCTGGCCACGCTAGGAACGTAGCCCAGCCTAGCTGGTGATCCTTCCTCAACCATTGTCTCGAGCTACGCCAGGCATTCCGGCCTCGGGTATGGCTGGCCACGCTAGGAACGTAGCCTAGTCATGCTGGTGATCCTTCCACACCCCGCGCCAGTCGTCGGCTTCGCCGGCACCTGACGCTGGAGGTGCGAGGCACTTTAGGCATTCCGGCTTCGGGAATGCTAGCCACGCTAGGAACGTAGCCCAGTCATGCTGGTGATCCATCCTCACCCAACGTCAGTCGTCGGCTTCGCCGGCACCTAACGCTGGACGTGCGAGCCACTTCAGGCATTCCGGCTTCGGGAATGGCTGGCCACACTAGGAACGTAGCCCAGCCTAGCTGGTGATCCTTCCTCAACCATTGTCTCGAGCTACGCCAGGCATTCCGGCCTTGGGTATGGCTGACCACGCTAGGAACGTAGCCTAGTCATGCTGGTGATCCTTCCTCACCCCGCGTCAGTCGTCGACCTCGCCGGCACTTGACGCTGGACGTGCGAGCCACTTTAGGCATTCCGGCTTCGGGAATGGCTGGCCACGCTAGGAACGTAGCCCAGCCTAGCTGGTGATCCTTCCTCACCCCGCGTCAGTTGTCGACCTCGCCGGCACAAAACGCTGGACCTACGGACCACGTCAGTCATTCCGGCTTCGAGTATGCCTGGCCACGCTGGGAACGTAGCGCTGATGATCCTGATGATCCTTCCTCAACAAGTGTCGCGGGCCACGTCAGGCTTTCCGGCTTCGGGAATGGCTGGCCACGCTAGGAACGTAGCCCAACCTAGCTGATCCTTCCACACCCCGCGCCAGTCGTCGGCTTCGCCGGCACCTGACGCTGGACGTGCGAGCCACTTCAGGCATTCCGGCTTCGGGAATGGCTGGCCACGCTAGGAACGTAGCCCAGCCTAGCTGGTGATCCTTCCTCAACCATTGTCTCGAGCTACGCCAGGCATTCCGGCCTCGGGTATGGCTGGCCACGCTAGGAACGTAGCCTAGTCATGCTGGTGATCCTTCCTCACCCCGCGTCAGTCGTCGACCTCGCCGGCACTTGACGCTGGACGTGCGAGCCACTTTAGGCATTCCGGCTTCGGGAATGGCTGGCCACGCTAGGAACGTAGCCCAGCCTAGCTGGTGATCCTTCCTCACCCCGCGTCAGTTGTCGACCTCGTCGGCACAAAACGCTGGACCTACGGACCACGTCAGTCATTCCGGCTTCGAGTATGCCTGGCCACGCTGGGAACGTAGCGCTGATGATCCTGATGATCCTTCCTCAACAAGTGTCGCGGGCCACGTCAGGCTTTCCGGCTTCGGGAATGGCTGGCCACGCTAGGAACGTAGCGCAACCCAGCTGGTGATCCTTCCTCAACCATTGTCTCGGGCTACGCCAGGCATTCCGGCCTCGGGTATGGCTGGCCACGCTAGGAACGTAGCCCAGTCATGCTGGTGATCCTTCCTCACCCCGCCTCAGTCGTCGACCTCGCCGGCACCAAACGCTGGACATGCGGACCACGCCAGTCATTCCGGCTTCGGGAATGGCTGGCCACGCTAGGAATGTAGCCCAACCTAGCTGGTGATCCTTCCTCACCCCGCGTCAGTCGTCGACCCCGCCGACATCTGACGCTGGACGTGCGAGCCACTTTAGGCATTCCGGCTTCGGGAATGCTAGCCACGCTAGGAACGTAGCCCAGTCATGCTGGTGATCCATCCTCACCCAACGTCAGTCGTCGGCTTCGCCGGCACCTAACGCTGGACGTGCGAGCCACTTCAGGCATTCCGGCTTCGGGAATGGCTGGCCACGCTAGGAATGTAGCCCAACCTAGCTGGTGATCCTTCCTCACCCCGCGTCAGTCGTCGACCTCGCCGGCACCAAACGCTGGACATGCGGACCACGCCAGTCATTCCGGTTTCGAGTATGGCTGGCCACGCTAGGAACGTAGCCCAACCTAGCTGATCCTTCCAGACCCCGCGCCAGTCGTCGGCTTCGCCGGCACCTGACGCTGGAGGTGCGAGGCACTTTAGGCATTCCGGCTTCGGGAATGCTAGCCACGCTAATAACGTAGCCCAGTCATGCTGGTGATCCATCCTCACCCAACGTCAGTCGTCGGCTTCGCCGGCACCTAACGCTGGACGTGCGAGCCACTTCAGGCATTCCGGCTTCGGGAATGGCTGGCCACGCTAGGAACGTAGCCCAGCCTAGCTGGTGATCCTTCCTCAACCATTGTCTCGAGCTACGCCAGGCATTCCGGCCTCGGGTATGGCTGGCCACGCTAGGAACGTAGCCTAGTCATGCTGGTGATCCTTCCTCACCCCGCGTCAGTCGTCGACCTCGCCGGCACTTGACGCTGGACGTGCGAGCCACTTTAGGCATTCCGGCTTCGGGAATGGCTGGCCACGCTAGGAACGTAGCCCAGCCTAGCTGGTGATCCTTCCTCACCCCGCGTCAGTTGTCGACCTCGTCGGCACAAAACGCTGGACCTACGGACCACGTCAGTCATTCCGGCTTCGAGTATGCCTGGCCACGCTGGGAACGTAGCGCTGATGATCCTGATGATCCTTCCTCAACAAGTGTCGCGGGCCACGTCAGGCTTTCCGGCTTCGGGAATGGCTGGCCACGCTAGGAACGTAGCGCAACCCAGCTGGTGATCCTTCCTCAACCATTGTCTCGGGCTACGCCAGGCATTCCGGCCTCGGGTATGGCTGGCCACGCTAGGAACGTAGCCCAGTCATGCTGGTGATCCTTCCTCACCCCGCCTCAGTCGTCGACCTCGCCGGCACCAAACGCTGGACATGCGGACCACGCCAGTCATTCCGGCTTCGGGAATGGCTGGCCACGCTAGGAATGTAGCCCAACCTAGCTGGTGATCCTTCCTCACCCCGCGTCAGTCGTCGACCCCGCCGACATCTGACGCTGGACGTGCGAGCCACTTTAGGCATTCCGGCTTCGGGAATGCTAGCCACGCTAGGAACGTAGCCCAGTCATGCTGGTGATCCATCCTCACCCAACGTCAGTCGTCGGCTTCGCCGGCACCTAACGCTGGACGTGCGAGCCACTTCAGGCATTCCGGCTTCGGGAATGGCTGGCCACGCTAGGAATGTAGCCCAACCTAGCTGGTGATCCTTCCTCACCCCGCGTCAGTCGTCGACCTCGCCGGCACCAAACGCTGGACATGCGGACCACGCCAGTCATTCCGGTTTCGAGTATGGCTGGCCACGCTAGGAACGTAGCCCAACCTAGCTGATCCTTCCACACCCCGCGCCAGTCGTCGGCTTCGCCGGCACCTGACGCTGGAGGTGCGAGGCACTTTAGGCATTCCGGCTTCGGGAATGCTAGCCACGCTAATAACGTAGCCCAGTCATGCTGGTGATCCATCCTCACCCAACGTCAGTCGTCGGCTTCGCCGGCACCTAACGCTGGACGTGCGAGCCACTTCAGGCATTCCGGCTTCGGGAATGGCTGGCCACGCTAGGAACGTAGCCCAGCCTAGCTGGTGATCCTTCCTCAACCATTGTCTCGAGCTACGCCAGGCATTCCGGCCTCGGGTATGGCTGGCCACGCTAGGAACGTAGCCTAGTCATGCTGGTGATCCTTCCTCACCCCGCGTCAGTCGTCGACCCCGCCGACATCTGACGCTGGACGTGCTAGCCACTTTAGGCATTCCGGCTTCGGGAATGGCTGGCCACGCTAGGAATGTAGCCCAACCTAGCTGGTGATCCTTCCTCACCCCGCGTCAGTCGTCGACCTCGCCGGCACCAAACGCTGGACATGCGGACCACGCCAGTCATTCCGGTTTCGAGTATGGCTGGCCACGCTAGGAACCTAGCCCAACCCAGCTGGTGATCCTTCCTCACCCCGCGTCAGTCGTCGACCTCGCCGGCACCAAACGCTGGACATGCGGACCACGCCAGTCATTCCGGCTTCGAGTATGGCTGGCCACGCTAGGAACGTAGCGCAACCCAGCTGGTGATCCTTCCTCAACAAGTGTCGCGGGCCACGTCAGGCTTTCCGGCTTCGGGAATGGCTGGCCACGCTAGGAACGTAGCGCAACCCAGCTGGTGATCCTTCCTCACCCCGCGTCAGTCGTCGACCTCGCCGGCACCAAACGCTGGACGTGCGAACCACTTTACGCATTCCGGCTTCGGGAATGGCTGGCCACGCTAGGAACGTAGCCCAGCCTAGCTGGTGATCCTTCCTCACCCCGCGTCAGTTGTCGACCTCGCCGGCACAAAACGCTGGACCTACGGACCACGTCAGTCATTCCGGCTTCGAGTATGCCTGGCCACGCTGGGAACGTAGCGCTGATGATCCTGATGATCCTTCCTCAACAAGTGTCGCGGGCCACGTCAGGCTTTCCGGCTTCGGGAATGGCTGGCCACGCTAGGAACGTAGCGCAACCCAGCTGGCGATCCTTCCTCAACCATTGTCTCGGGCTACGACAGGCATTCCGGCCACGGGTATGGCTGGCCACGCTAGGAACGTAGCCCAGTCATGCTGGTGATCCTTCCTCACCCCGCCTCAGTCGTCGACCTCGCCGGCACCAAACGCTGGACATGCGGACCACGCCAGTCATTCCGGCTTCGGGAATGGCTGGCCACGCTAGGAATGTAGCCCAACCTAGCTGGTGATCCTTCCTCACCCCGCGTCAGTCGTCGACCCCGCCGACATATGACGCTGGACGTGCGAGCCACTTTAGGCATTCCGGCTTCGGGAAAGCTGGCCACGCTAGGAACGTAGCCCAGTCATGCTGGTGATCCATCCTCACCCAACGTCAGTCGTCGGCTTCGCCGGCACCTGACGCTGGAGGTGCGAGGCACTTTAGGCATTCCGGCTTCGGGAATGCTAGCCACGCTAGGAACGTAGCCCAGTCATGCTGTTGATCCATCCTCACCCAACGTCAGTCGTCGGCTTCGCCGGCACCTGACGCTGGAGGTGCGAGGCACTTCAGGCATTCCGGCTTCGGGAATGGCTGGCCACGCTAGGAACGTAGCCCAGCCTAGCTGGTGATCCTTCCTCAACCATTGTCTCGAGCTACGCCAGGCATTCCGGCCTTGGGTATGGCTGACCACGCTAGGAACGTAGCCTAGTCATGCTGGTGATCCTTCCTCACCCCGCGTCAGTCGTCGACCTCGCCGGCACTTGACGCTGGACGTGCGAGCCACTTTAGGCATTCCGGCTTCGGGAATGGCTGGCCACGCTAGGAACGTAGCCCAGCCTAGCTGGTGATCCTTCCTCACCCCGCGTCAGTTGTCGACCTCGCCGGCACAAAACGCTGGACCTACGGACCACGTCAGTCATTCCGGCTTCGAGTATGCCTGGCCACGCTGGGAACGTAGCGCTGATGATCCTGATGATCCTTCCTCAACAAGTGTCGCGGGCCACGTCAGGCTTTCCGGCTTCGGGAATGGCTGGCCACGCTAGGAACGTAGCCCAACCTAGCTGATCCTTCCACACCCCGCGCCAGTCGTCGGCTTCGCCGGCACCTGACGCTGGAGGTGCGAGGCACTTTAGGCATTCCGGCTTCGGGAATGCAAGCCACGCTAGGAACGTAGCCCAGTCATGCTGGTGATCCATCCTCACCCAACGTCAGTCGTCGGCTTCGCCGGCACCTAACGCTGGACGTGCGAGCCACTTCAGGCATTCCGGCTTCGGGAATGGCTGGCCACGCTAGGAACGTAGCCCAGCCTAGCTGGTGATCCTTCCTCAACCATTGTCTCGAGCTACCCCAGGCATTCCGGCCTCGGGTATGGCTGGCCACGCTAGGAACGTAGCCTAGTCATGCTGGTGATCCTTCCTCACCCCGCGTCAGTCGTCGACCTCGCCGGCACTTGACGCTGGACGTGCGAGCCACTTTAGGCATTCCGGCTTCGGGAATGGCTGGCCACGCTAGGAACGTAGCCCAGCCTAGCTGGTGATCCTTCCTCACCCCGCGTCAGTTGTCGACCTCGTCGGCACAAAACGCTGGACCTACGGACCACGTCAGTCATTCCGGCTTCGAGTATGCCTGGCCACGCTGGGAACGTAGCGCTGATGATCCTGATGATCCTTCCTCAACAAGTGTCGCGGGCCACGTCAGGCTTTCCGGCTTCGGGAATGGCTGGCCACGCTAGGAACGTAGCGCAACCCAGCTGGTGATCCTTCCTCAACCATTGTCTCGGGCTACGCCAGGCATTCCGGCCTCGGGTATGGCTGGCCACGCTAGGAACGTAGCCCAGTCATGCTGGTGATCCTTCCTCACCCCGCCTCAGTCGTCGACCTCGCCGGCACCAAACGCTGGACATGCGGACCACGCCAGTCATTCCGGCTTCGGGAATGGCTGGCCACGCTAGGAATGTAGCCCAACCTAGCTGGTGATCCTTCCTCACCCCGCGTCAGTCGTCGACCCCGCCGACATCTGACGCTGGACGTGCGAGCCACTTTAGGCATTCCGGCTTCGGGAAAGCTGGCCACGCTAGGAACGTAGCCCAGTCATGCTGGTGATCCATCCTCACCCAACGTCAGTCGTCGGCTTCGCCGGCACCTAACGCTGGACGTGCGAGCCACTTCAGGCATTCCGGCTTCGGGAATGGCTGGCCACGCTAGGAACGTAGCCCAGCCTAGCTGGTGATCCTTCCTCAACCATTGTCTCGAGCTACGCCAGGCATTCCGGCCTTGGGTATGGCTGACCACGCTAGGAACGTAGCCTAGTCATGCTGGTGATCCTTCCTCACCCCGCGTCAGTCGTCGACCTCGCCGGCACTTGACGCTGGACGTGCGAGCCACTTTAGGCATTCCGGCTTCGGGAATGGCTGGCCACGCTAGGAACGTAGCCCAGCCTAGCTGGTGATCCTTCCTCACCCCGCGTCAGTTGTCGACATCGCCGGCACAAAACGCTGGACCTACGGACCACGTCAGTCATTCCGGCTTCGAGTATGCCTGGCCACGCTGGGAACGTAGCGCTGATGATCCTGATGATCCTTCCTCAACAAGTGTCGCGGGCCACGTCAGGCTTTCCGGCTTCGGGAATGGCTGGCCACGCTAGGAACGTAGCGCAACCCAGCTGGTGATCCTTCCTCAACCGTTGTCTCGGGCTACGCCAGGCATTCCGGCCTCGGGTATGGCTCGCCACGCTAGGAACGTAGCGTAGTCATGCTGGTGATCCTTCCTCACCCCGCGTCAGTCGTCGACCTCGCCGGCACCAAACGCTGGACATGCGGACCACGCCAGTCATTCCGGTTTCGAGTATGGCTGGCCACGCTAGGAACCTAGCCCAACCTAGCTGATGATCCTTCCTCACCCCGCGTCAGTCGTCAACCTCGCCGGCACCTAACGCTGGACGTGCGAGCCACTTCAGGCATTCCGGCTTCGGGAATGGCTGGCCACGCTAGGAACGTAGCGCAACCCAGCTGGTGATCCTTCCTCAACCATTGTTTCGGGCTACGCCAGGCATTCCGGCCTCGGGTATGGCTCGCCACGCTAGGAACGTAGCCTAGTCATGCTGGTGATCCTTCCTCACCCCGCGTCAGTCGTCGGCTTCGCCGGCACCTGACGCTTGACGTGCGAGCCACCTTAGGCATTCCGGCTTCGGAAATGGCTGGCCACGCTAGGAACGTAGTCCAGTCATGCTGGTGATCCTTCCTCACCCAACGTCAGTCGTCAGCTTCGCCGGCACCTGACGCTGGACGTGCGAGCCACTTCAGGCATTCCGGCTTCGAGAATGGCTGGCCACGCTAGGAACGTAGCCTAGTCATGCTGGTGATCCTTCCTCACCCCGCGTCAGTCGTCAACCTCGCCGGCACCAAACGCTGGACATGCGGACCACGCCAGTCATTCCGGCTTCGAGTATGGCTGGCCACGCTAGGAATGTAGCCCAACCTAGCTGATCCTTCCACACCCCGCGCCAGTCGTCGGCTTCGCCGGCACCAAACGCTGGACATGCGGACCACGCCAGTCATTCCGGCTTCGAGTATGGCTGGCCACGCTAGGAATGTAGCCCAACCTAGCTGGTGATCCTTCCTCACCCCGCGTCGGTCGTCGACCTCGCCGGCACCTGACGCTGGACATGCGGACCACGCCAGTCATTCCGGCTTCGAGTGTGGCTGGCCACGCTAGGAACGCAGCCCAACCTAGCTGATGATCCTTCCTCACCCCGCGTCGGTTGTCGACCTCGCCGGCACCTGACGCTGGACATGCGGACCAAGCCAGTCATTCCGGCTTCGAGTGTGGCTGGCCACGCTAGGAACGCAGCCCAACCTAGCTGATGATCCTTCCTCAACAAGTGTCGCGGGCCACGTCAGGCTTTCCGGCTTCGGGTATGGCTGGAAACGCTAGGAACGTAGCCCAGCCTAGCTGGTGATCCTTCCTCACCCCGCGTCAGTCGTCGACCTCGCCGGCACCGGACGCTGGACGTGCGAGCCACTTTAGGCATTCCGGCTTCGGGAATGGCTGGCCACGCTAGGAACGTAGCCCAACCTAGCTGGTGATCCTTCCTCACCCCGCGTCAGTCGTCGACGTCGCCGGCACCTGACGCTGGACATGCGGACCACGCCAGTCATTCCGGCTTCGAGTATGGCTGGCCACGCTAGGAACGTAGCCCAACCTAGCTGATGATCCTTCCTCAACAAGTGTCGCGGGCCACGTCAGGCTTTCCGGCTTCGGGTATGGCTAGCCACGCTAGGAACGTAGCCCAACCTAGCTGATCCTTCCACACCCCGCGCCACTCGTCGGCTTCGCCGGCACCAAACGCTGGACATGCGGACCACGCCAGTCATTCCGGCTTCGGGAATGGCTGGCCACGCTAGGAACGTAGCGCAACCCAGCTGGTGATCCTTCCTCACCCCGCGTCAGTCGTCGACCTCGCCGGCACCAAACGCTGGACATGCGGACCACGCCAGTCATTCCGGCTTCGGGAATGGCTGGCCACGCTAGGAACGTAGCGCAACCCAGCTGGTGATCCTTCCTCAACAAGTGTCGCGGGCCACGTCAGGCTTTCCGGCTTCGGGAATGGCTGGCCACGCTAGGAACCTAGCGCAACCCAGCTGGTGATCCTTCCTCACCCCGCCTCAGTCGTCGACCTCGCCGGCACCAAACGCTGGACATGCGGACCACGCCAGTCATTCCGGCTTCAAGTATGGCTGGCCACGCTAGGAACGTAGCCCAACCTAGCTGATGATCCTTCCTCACCCCGCGTCAGTCGTCGACCTCGCCGGCACCAAACGCTGGACGTGCGAACCACTTTAGGCATTCCGGCTTCGGGAATGGCTGGCCACGCTAGAACCGTAGCCCAGTTATGCTGGTGATCCTTCCTCACCCCGCGTCAGTCGTCGACCTCGCCGGCACCAAACGCTGGACATGCGGACCACGCCAGTCATTCCGGCTTCGAGTATGGCTGGCCACGCTAGGAACGTAGCCCAACCTAGCTGATCCTTCCACACCCCGCGCCAGTCGTCGGCTTCGCCGGCACCTGACGCTGGACGTGCGAGGCACTTTGGGCATTCCGGCTTCGGGAATGGCTGGCCACGCTAGGAACGTAGCCCAGTCATGCTGGTGATCCATCCTCACCCAACGTCAGTCGTCGGCTTCGCCGGCACCTAACGCTGGACGTGCTAGCCACTTCAGGCATTCCGGCTTCGGGAATGGCTGGCCACGCTAGGAACGTAGCCCAGCCTAGCTGGTGATCCTTCCTCAACCATTGTCTCGGGCTACGCCAGGCATTCCGGCCTCGGGTATGGCTGGCCACGCTAGGAACGTAGCCCAGCCTAGCTGGTGATCCTTCCTCACCTCGCGTCAGTTGTCGACCTCGCCGGCACAAAACGGTGGACCTACGGACCACGTCAGTCATTCCGGCTTCGAGTATGCCTGGCCACGCTGGGAACGTAGCGCTGATGATCCTGATGATCCTTCCTCAACAAGTGTCGCGGGCCACGTCAGGCTTTCCGGCTTCGGGAATGGCTGGCCACGCTAGGAACGTAGCGCAACCCAGCTGGTGATCCTTCCTCAACAAGTGTCGCGGGCCACGTCAGGCTTTCCGGCTTCGGGAATGGCTGGCCACGCTAGGAACGTAGCCCAGTCATGCTGGTGATCCTTCCTCACCCCGCGTCAGTCGTCGACCTCGCCGGCACCAAACGCTGGACATGCGGACCACGCCAGTCATTCCGGCTTCGGGAATGGCTGGCCACGCTAGGAACGTAGCGCAACCCAGCTGGTGATCCTTCCTCACCCCGCGTCAGTCGTCGACCTCGCCGGCACCAAACGCTGGACATGCGGACCACGCCAGTCATTCCGGCTTCGAGTATGGCTGGCCACGCTAGGAACGTAGCCCAACCTAGCTGATGATCCTTCCTCACCCCGCGTCAGTCGTCGACCTCGCCGGCACCAAACGCTGGACCTGCGAGCCACCTCAGGCATTCCGGCTTCGGGAATGGCTGGCCACGCTAGGAACGTAGCCCAGCCTAGCTGGTGATCCTTCCTCACCTCGCGTCAGTTGTCGACCTCGCCGGCACTTGACGCTGGACGTGCGAGCCACTTTAGGCATTCCGGCTTCGGGAATGGCTGGCCACGCTAGGAACGTAGCCCAGCCTAGCTGGTGATCCTTCCTCACCTCGCGTCAGTTGTCGACCTCGCCGGCACAAAACGGTGGACCTACGGACCACGTCAGTCATTCCGGCTTCGAGTATGCCTGGCCACGCTGGGAACGTAGCGCTGATGATCCTGATGATCCTTCCTCAACAAGTGTCGCGGGCCACGTCAGGCTTTCCGGCTTCGGGAATGGCTGGCCACGCTAGGAACGTAGCGCAACCCAGCTGGTGATCCTTCCTCAACCATTGTCTCGGGCTACGCCAAGCATTCCGGCCTCGGGTATGGCTCGCCACGCTAGGAACGTAGCCTAGTCATGCTGGTGATCCTTCCTCACCCCGCGTCAGTCGTCGACCTCGCCGGCACCAAACGCTGGACATGCGGACCACGCCAGTCATTCCGGTTTCGAGTATGGCTGGCCACGCTAGGAACGTAGCCCAACCTAGCTGATGATCCTTCCTCACCCCGCGTCAGTCGTCAACCTCGCCGGCACCTAACGCTGGACATGCGGACCACGCCAGTCATTCCGGTTTCGAGTATGGCTGGCCACGCTAGGAACGTAGCCCAACCTAGCTGATGATCCTTCCTCACCCCACGTCAGTCGTCAACCTCGCCGGCACCTAACGCTGGACATGCGGACCACGCCAGTCATCCCGGTTTCGAGTATGGCTGGCCACGCTAGGAACGTAGCCCAACCTAGCTGATGATCCTTCCTCACCCCGCGTCAGTCGTCGACCTCGCCGGCACCAAACGCTGGACATGCGGACCACGCCAGTCATTCCGGTTTCGAGTATGGCTGGCCACGCTAGGAACGTAGCCCAACCTAGCTGATGATCCTTCCTCACCCCACGTCAGTCGTCAACCTCGCCGGCACCTAACGCTGGACGTGCGAGCCACTTTAGGCTTTCCGGCATCGGGAATGGCTGGCCACGCTAGTAACGTAGCCCAGCCTAGCTGGTGATCCTTCCTCACCCCGCGTCAGTTGTCGACCTCGCCGGCACAAAACGCTGGACATGCGGACCACGCCAGTCATTCCGGTTTCGAGTATGGCTGGCCACGCTAGGAACCTAGCCCAACCTAGCTGATGATCCTTCCTCACCCCGCGTCAGTCGTCAACCTCGCCGGCACCTAACGCTGGACGTGCGAGCCACTTCAGGCATTCCGGCTTCGGGAATGGCTGGCCACGCTAGGAACGTAGCGCAACCCAGCTGGTGATCCTTCCTCAACCATTGTCTCGGGCTACGCCAGGCATTCCG
Source organism: Heligmosomoides polygyrus polygyrus (assembly GCA_947396885.1). Classification (NCBI taxonomy): domain Eukaryota; kingdom Metazoa; phylum Nematoda; class Chromadorea; order Rhabditida; family Heligmosomidae; genus Heligmosomoides; species Heligmosomoides polygyrus. The sequence goes on from OX377206.1 coordinate 44,596,681, forward strand.
GCCTCAGGTATGGCTCGCCACGCTAGGAACGTAGCCTAGTCATGCTGGTGATCCTTCCTCACCCCGCATCAGTCGTCGGCTTCGCCGGCACCTGACGCTTGACGTGCGAGCCACCTTAGGCATTCCGGCTTCGGAAATGGCTGGCCACGCTAGGAACGTAGTCCAGTCATGCTGGTGATCCTTCCTCACCCCGCGTCAGTCGTCGACCTCGCCGGCACCAAACGCTGGACATGCGGACCACGCCAGTCATTCCGGCTTCGGGAATGGCTGGCCACGCTAGGAACGTAGCGCAACCCAGCTGGTGATCCTTCCTCACCCCGCGTCAGTCGTCGACCTCGCCGGCACAAAACGCTGGACCTACGGACCACGTCAGTCATTCCGGCTTCGAGTATGGCTGGCCACGCTAGTAACGTAGCCCAGCCTAGCTGGTGATCCTTCCTCACCCCGCGTCAGTTGTCGACCTCGCCGGCACAAAACGCTGGACATGCGGACCACGCCAGTCATTCCGGTTTCGAGTATGGCTGGCCACGCTAGGAACCTAGCCCAACCTAGCTGATGATCCTTCCTCACCCCGCGTCAGTCGTCAACCTCGCCGGCACCTAACGCTGGACGTGCGAGCCACTTCAGGCATTCCGGCTTCGGGAATGGCTGGCCACGCTAGGAACGTAGCCCAGCCTAGCTGGTGATCCTTCCTCACCTCGCGTCAGTTGTCGACCTCGCCGGCACTTGACGCTGGACGTGCGAGCCACTTTAGGCATTCCGGCTTCGGGAATGGCTGGCCACGCTAGGAACGTAGCCCAGCCTAGCTGGTGATCCTTCCTCACCTCGCGTCAGTTGTCGACCTCGCCGGCACCAAACGCTGGACATGCGGACCACGCCAGTCATTCCGGCTTCGAGTATGCCTGGCCACGCTGGGAACGTAGCGCTGATGATCCTGATGATCCTTCCTCAACAAGTGTCGCGGGCCACGTCAGGCTTTCCGGCTTCGGGAATGGCTGGCCACGCTAGGAACGTAGCGCAACCCAGCTGGTGATCCTTCCTCAACCATTGTCTCGGGCTACGCCAAGCATTCCGGCCTCGGGTATGGCTCGCCACGCTAGGAACGTAGCCTAGTCATGCTGGTGATCCTTCCTCACCCCGCGTCAGTCGTCGACCTCGCCGGCACCAAACGCTGGACATGCGGACCACGCCAGTCATTCCGGTTTCGAGTATGGCTGGCCACGCTAGGAACGTAGCCCAACCTAGCTGATGATCCTTCCTCACCCCGCGTCAGTCGTCAACCTCGCCGGCACCTAACGCTGGACGTGCGAGCCACTTCAGGCATTCCGGCTTCGGGAATGGCTGGCCACGCTAGGAGCGTAGCGCAACCCAGCTGGTGATCCTTCCTCACCCCGCGTCAGTCGTCGACCTCGCCGGCACCAAACACTGGACGTGCGAGCCACTTCAGGCATTCCGGCTTCGGGAATGGCTGGCCACGCTAGGAGCGTAGCGCAACCCAGCTGGTGATCCTTCCTCACCCCGCGTCAGTCGTCGACCTCGCCGGCACCAAACGCTGGACATGCGGACCACGCCAGTCATTCCGGTTTCGAGTATGGCTGGCCACGCTAGGAACGTAGCCCAACCTAGCTGATGATCCTTCCTCACCCCGCGTCAGTCGTCAACCTCGCCGGCACCTAACGCTGGACGTGCGAGCCACTTCAGGCATTCCGGCTTCGGGAATGGCTGGCCACGCTAGGAACGTAGCGCAACCCAGCTGGTGATCCTTCCTCAACCATTGTCTCGGGCTACGCCAAGCATTCCGGCCTCGGGTATGGCTCGCCACGCTAGGAACGTAGCCTAGTCATGCTGGTGATCCTTCCTCACCCCGCGTCAGTCGTCGACCTCGCCGGCACCAAACGCTGGACATGCGGACCACGCCAGTCATTCCGGTTTCGAGTATGGCTGGCCACGCTAGGAACGTAGCCCAACCTAGCTGATGATCCTTCCTCACCCCGCGTCAGTCGTCAACCTCGCCGGCACCTAACGCTGGACATGCGGACCACGCCAGTCATTCCGGTTTCGAGTATGGCTGGCCACGCTAGGAACGTAGCCCAACCTAGCTGATGATCCTTCCTCACCCCACGTCAGTCGTCAACCTCGCCGGCACCTAACGCTGGACATGCGGACCACGCCAGTCATTCCGGTTTCGAGTATGGCTGGCCACGCTAGGAACGTAGCCCAACCTAGCTGATGATCCTTCCTCACCCCGCGTCAGTCGTCGACCTCGCCGGCACCAAACGCTGGACATGCGGACCACGCCAGTCATTCCGGTTTCGAGTATGGCTGGCCACGCTAGGAACGTAGCCCAACCTAGCTGATGATCCTTCCTCACCCCACGTCAGTCGTCAACCTCGCCGGCACCTAACGCTGGACGTGCGAGCCACTTTAGGCTTTCCGGCATCGGGAATGGCTGGCCACGCTAGTAACGTAGCCCAGCCTAGCTGGTGATCCTTCCTCACCCCGCGTCAGTTGTCGACCTCGCCGGCACAAAACGCTGGACATGCGGACCACGCCAGTCATTCCGGTTTCGAGTATGGCTGGCCACGCTAGGAACCTAGCCCAACCTAGCTGATGATCCTTCCTCACCCCGCGTCAGTCGTCAACCTCGCCGGCACCTAACGCTGGACGTGCGAGCCACTTCAGGCATTCCGGCTTCGGGAATGGCTGGCCACGCTAGGAACGTAGCGCAACCCAGCTGGTGATCCTTCCTCAACCATTGTCTCGGGCTACGCCAGGCATTCCGGCCTCAGGTATGGCTCGCCACGCTAGGAACGTAGCCTAGTCATGCTGGTGATCCTTCCTCACCCCGCATCAGTCGTCGGCTTCGCCGGCACCTGACGCTTGACGTGCGAGCCACCTTAGGCATTCCGGCTTCGGAAATGGCTGGCCACGCTAGGAACGTAGTCCAGTCATGCTGGTGATCCTTCCTCACCCCGCGTCAGTCGTCGACCTCGCCGGCACCAAACGCTGGACATGCGGACCACGCCAGTCATTCCGGCTTCGGGAATGGCTGGCCACGCTAGGAACGTAGCGCAACCCAGCTGGTGATCCTTCCTCACCCCGCGTCAGTCGTCGACCTCGCCGGCACAAAACGCTGGACCTACGGACCACGTCAGTCATTCCGGCTTCGAGTATGGCTGGCCACGCTAGTAACGTAGCCCAGCCTAGCTGGTGATCCTTCCTCACCCCGCGTCAGTTGTCGACCTCGCCGGCACAAAACGCTGGACATGCGGACCACGCCAGTCATTCCGGTTTCGAGTATGGCTGGCCACGCTAGGAACCTAGCCCAACCTAGCTGATGATCCTTCCTCACCCCGCGTCAGTCGTCAACCTCGCCGGCACCTAACGCTGGACGTGCGAGCCACTTCAGGCATTCCGGCTTCGGGAATGGCTGGCCACGCTAGGAACGTAGCCCAGCCTAGCTGGTGATCCTTCCTCACCTCGCGTCAGTTGTCGACCTCGCCGGCACTTGACGCTGGACGTGCGAGCCACTTTAGGCATTCCGGCTTCGGGAATGGCTGGCCACGCTAGGAACGTAGCCCAGCCTAGCTGGTGATCCTTCCTCACCTCGCGTCAGTTGTCGACCTCGCCGGCACCAAACGCTGGACATGCGGACCACGCCAGTCATTCCGGCTTCGAGTATGCCTGGCCACGCTGGGAACGTAGCGCTGATGATCCTGATGATCCTTCCTCAACAAGTGTCGCGGGCCACGTCAGGCTTTCCGGCTTCGGGAATGGCTGGCCACGCTAGGAACGTAGCGCAACCCAGCTGGTGATCCTTCCTCAACCATTGTCTCGGGCTACGCCAAGCATTCCGGCCTCGGGTATGGCTCGCCACGCTAGGAACGTAGCCTAGTCATGCTGGTGATCCTTCCTCACCCCGCGTCAGTCGTCGACCTCGCCGGCACCAAACGCTGGACATGCGGACCACGCCAGTCATTCCGGTTTCGAGTATGGCTGGCCACGCTAGGAACGTAGCGCAACCCAGCTGGTGATCCTTCCTCACCCCGCGTCAGTCGTCGACCTCGCCGGCACCAAACGCTGGACATGCGGACCACGCCAGTCATTCCGGTTTCGAGTATGGCTGGCCACGCTAGGAACGTAGCCCAACCTAGCTGATGATCCTTCCTCACCCCGCGTCAGTCGTCAACCTCGCCGGCACCTAACGCTGGACGTGCGAGCCACTTCAGGCATTCCGGCTTCGGGAATGGCTGGCCACGCTAGGAACGTAGCGCAACCCAGCTGGTGATCCTTCCTCAACCATTGTCTCGGGCTACGCCAAGCATTCCGGCCTCGGGTATGGCTCGCCACGCTAGGAACGTAGCCTAGTCATGCTGGTGATCCTTCCTCACCCCGCGTCAGTCGTCGACCTCGCCGGCACCAAACGCTGGACATGCGGACCACGCCAGTCATTCCGGTTTCGAGTATGGCTGGCCACGCTAGGAACGTAGCCCAACCTAGCTGATGATCCTTCCTCACCCCGCGTCAGTCGTCAACCTCGCCGGCACCTAACGCTGGACATGCGGACCACGCCAGTCATTCCGGTTTCGAGTATGGCTGGCCACGCTAGGAACGTAGCCCAACCTAGCTGATGATCCTTCCTCACCCCACGTCAGTCGTCAACCTCGCCGGCACCTAACGCTGGACATGCGGACCACGCCAGTCATTCCGGTTTCGAGTATGGCTGGCCACGCTAGGAACGTAGCCCAACCTAGCTGATGATCCTTCCTCACCCCGCGTCAGTCGTCGACCTCGCCGGCACCAAACGCTGGACATGCGGACCACGCCAGTCATTCCGGTTTCGAGTATGGCTGGCCACGCTAGGAACGTAGCCCAACCTAGCTGATGATCCTTCCTCACCCCACGTCAGTCGTCAACCTCGCCGGCACCTAACGCTGGACGTGCGAGCCACTTTAGGCTTTCCGGCATCGGGAATGGCTGGCCACGCTAGTAACGTAGCCCAGCCTAGCTGGTGATCCTTCCTCACCCCGCGTCAGTTGTCGACCTCGCCGGCACAAAACGCTGGACATGCGGACCACGCCAGTCATTCCGGTTTCGAGTATGGCTGGCCACGCTAGGAACCTAGCCCAACCTAGCTGATGATCCTTCCTCACCCCGCGTCAGTCGTCAACCTCGCCGGCACCTAACGCTGGACGTGCGAGCCACTTCAGGCATTCCGGCTTCGGGAATGGCTGGCCACGCTAGGAACGTAGCGCAACCCAGCTGGTGATCCTTCCTCAACCATTGTCTCGGGCTACGCCAGGCATTCCGGCCTCAGGTATGGCTCGCCACGCTAGGAACGTAGCCTAGTCATGCTGGTGATCCTTCCTCACCCCGCATCAGTCGTCGGCTTCGCCGGCACCTGACGCTTGACGTGCGAGCCACCTTAGGCATTCCGGCTTCGGAAATGGCTGGCCACGCTAGGAACGTAGTCCAGTCATGCTGGTGATCCTTCCTCACCCCGCGTCAGTCGTCGACCTCGCCGGCACCAAACGCTGGACATGCGGACCACGCCAGTCATTCCGGCTTCGGGAATGGCTGGCCACGCTAGGAACGTAGCGCAACCCAGCTGGTGATCCTTCCTCACCCCGCGTCAGTCGTCGACCTCGCCGGCACAAAACGCTGGACCTACGGACCACGTCAGTCATTCCGGCTTCGAGTATGGCTGGCCACGCTAGTAACGTAGCCCAGCCTAGCTGGTGATCCTTCCTCACCCCGCGTCAGTTGTCGACCTCGCCGGCACAAAACGCTGGACATGCGGACCACGCCAGTCATTCCGGTTTCGAGTATGGCTGGCCACGCTAGGAACCTAGCCCAACCTAGCTGATGATCCTTCCTCACCCCGCGTCAGTCGTCAACCTCGCCGGCACCTAACGCTGGACGTGCGAGCCACTTCAGGCATTCCGGCTTCGGGAATGGCTGGCCACGCTAGGAACGTAGCCCAGCCTAGCTGGTGATCCTTCCTCACCTCGCGTCAGTTGTCGACCTCGCCGGCACTTGACGCTGGACGTGCGAGCCACTTTAGGCATTCCGGCTTCGGGAATGGCTGGCCACGCTAGGAACGTAGCCCAGCCTAGCTGGTGATCCTTCCTCACCTCGCGTCAGTTGTCGACCTCGCCGGCACCAAACGCTGGACATGCGGACCACGCCAGTCATTCCGGCTTCGAGTATGCCTGGCCACGCTGGGAACGTAGCGCTGATGATCCTGATGATCCTTCCTCAACAAGTGTCGCGGGCCACGTCAGGCTTTCCGGCTTCGGGAATGGCTGGCCACGCTAGGAACGTAGCGCAACCCAGCTGGTGATCCTTCCTCAACCATTGTCTCGGGCTACGCCAAGCATTCCGGCCTCGGGTATGGCTCGCCACGCTAGGAACGTAGCCTAGTCATGCTGGTGATCCTTCCTCACCCCGCGTCAGTCGTCGACCTCGCCGGCACCAAACGCTGGACATGCGGACCACGCCAGTCATTCCGGTTTCGAGTATGGCTGGCCACGCTAGGAACGTAGCGCAACCCAGCTGGTGATCCTTCCTCACCCCGCGTCAGTCGTCGACCTCGCCGGCACCAAACGCTGGACATGCGGACCACGCCAGTCATTCCGGTTTCGAGTATGGCTGGCCACGCTAGGAACGTAGCCCAACCTAGCTGATGATCCTTCCTCACCCCGCGTCAGTCGTCAACCTCGCCGGCACCTAACGCTGGACGTGCGAGCCACTTCAGGCATTCCGGCTTCGGGAATGGCTGGCCACGCTAGGAGCGTAGCGCAACCCAGCTGGTGATCCTTCCTCACCCCGCGTCAGTCGTCGACCTCGCCGGCACCAAACACTGGACGTGCGAGCCACTTCAGGCATTCCGGCTTCGGGAATGGCTGGCCACGCTAGGAGCGTAGCGCAACCCAGCTGGTGATCCTTCCTCACCCCGCGTCAGTCGTCGACCTCGCCGGCACCAAACGCTGGACATGCGGACCACGCCAGTCATTCCGGTTTCGAGTATGGCTGGCCACGCTAGGAACGTAGCCCAACCTAGCTGATGATCCTTCCTCACCCCGCGTCAGTCGTCAACCTCGCCGGCACCTAACGCTGGACGTGCGAGCCACTTCAGGCATTCCGGCTTCGGGAATGGCTGGCCACGCTAGGAGCGTAGCGCAACCCAGCTGGTGATCCTTCCTCACCCCGCGTCAGTCGTCGACCTCGCCGGCACCAAACACTGGACATGCGGACCACGCCAGTCATTCCGGCCTCGGGTATGGCTCGCCACGCTAGGAACGTAGCCTAGTCATGCTGGTGATCCTTCCTCACCCCGCGTCAGTCGTCGACCTCGCCGGCACCAAACGCTGGACATGCGGACCACGCCAGTCATTCCGGTTTCGAGTATGGCTGGCCACGCTAGGAACGTAGCCCAACCTAGCTGATGATCCTTCCTCACCCCACGTCAGTCGTCAACCTCGCCGGCACCTAACGCTGGACGTGCGAGCCACTTTAGGCTTTCCGGCTTCGGGAATGGCTGGCCACGCTAGTAACGTAGCCCAGCCTAGCTGGTGATCCTTCCTCACCCCGCGTCAGTTGTCGACCTCGCCGGCACAAAACGCTGGACATGCGGACCACGCCAGTCATTCCGGTTTCGAGTATGGCTGGCCACGCTAGGAACCTAGCCCAACCTAGCTGATGATCCTTCCTCACCCCGCGTCAGTCGTCAACCTCGCCGGCACCTAACGCTGGACGTGCGAGCCACTTCAGGCATTCCGGCTTCGGGAATGGCTGGCCACGCTAGGAACGTAGCGCAACCCAGCTGGTGATCCTTCCTCAACCATTGTCTCGGGCTACGCCAGGCATTCCGGCCTCAGGTATGGCTCGCCACGCTAGGAACGTAGCCTAGTCATGCTGGTGATCCTTCCTCACCCCGCATCAGTCGTCGGCTTCGCCGGCACCTGACGCTTGACGTGCGAGCCACCTTAGGCATTCCGGCTTCGGAAATGGCTGGCCACGCTAGGAACGTAGTCCAGTCATGCTGGTGATCCTTCCTCACCCCGCGTCAGTCGTCGACCTCGCCGGCACCAAACGCTGGACATGCGGACCACGCCAGTCATTCCGGTTTCGAGTATGGCTGGCCACGCTAGGAACGTAGCCCAACCTAGCTGATGATCCTTCCTCACCCCGCGTCAGTCGTCAACCTCGCCGGCACCTAACGCTGGACGTGCGAACCACTTTAGGCATTCCGGCTTCGGGAATGGCTGGCCACGCTAGGAACGTAGCCCAGTCATGCTGGTGATCCTTCCTCACCCCGCGTCAGTCGTCGACCTCGCCGGCACAAAACGCTGGACCTACGGACCACGTCAGTCATTCCGGCTTCGAGTATGGCTGGCCACGCTAGTAACGTAGCCCAGCCTAGCTGGTGATCCTTCCTCACCCCGCGTCAGTTGTCGACCTCGCCGGCACAAAACGCTGGACATGCGGACCACGCCAGTCATTCCGGCTTCGAGTATGCCTGGCCACGCTGGGAACGTAGCGCTGATGATCCTGATGATCCTTCCTCAACAAGTGTCGCGGGCCACGTCAGGCTTTCCGGCTTCGGGAATGGCTGGCCACGCTAGGAACGTAGCGCAACCCAGCTGGTGATCCTTCCTCAACCATTGTCTCGGGCTACGCCAAGCATTCCGGCCTCGGGTATGGCTCGCCACGCTAGGAACGTAGCCTAGTCATGCTGGTGATCCTTCCTCACCCCGCGTCAGTCGTCGACCTCGCCGGCACCAAACGCTGGACATGCGGACCACGCCAGTCATTCCGGTTTCGAGTATGGCTGGCCACGCTAGGAACCTAGCCCAACCTAGCTGATGATCCTTCCTCACCCCGCGTCAGTCGTCAACCTCGCCGGCACCTAACGCTGGACGTGCGAGCCACTTCAGGCATTCCGGCTTCGGGAATGGCTGGCCACGCTAGGAACGTAGCCCAGCCTAGCTGGTGATCCTTCCTCACCTCGCGTCAGTTGTCGACCTCGCCGGCACTTGACGCTGGACGTGCGAGCCACTTTAGGCATTCCGGCTTCGGGAATGGCTGGCCACGCTAGGAACGTAGCCCAGCCTAGCTGGTGATCCTTCCTCACCTCGCGTCAGTTGTCGACCTCGCCGGCACCAAACGCTGGACATGCGGACCACGCCAGTCATTCCGGCTTCGAGTATGCCTGGCCACGCTGGGAACGTAGCGCTGATGATCCTGATGATCCTTCCTCAACAAGTGTCGCGGGCCACGTCAGGCTTTCCGGCTTCGGGAATGGCTGGCCACGCTAGGAACGTAGCGCAACCCAGCTGGTGATCCTTCCTCAACCATTGTCTCGGGCTACGCCAAGCATTCCGGCCTCGGGTATGGCTCGCCACGCTAGGAACGTAGCCCAACCTAGCTGATGATCCTTCCTCACCCCGCGTCAGTCGTCGACCTCGCCGGCACCAAACGCTGGACATGCGGACCACGCCAGTCATTCCGGTTTCGAGTATGGCTGGCCACGCTAGGAACGTAGCCCAACCTAGCTGATGATCCTTCCTCACCCCACGTCAGTCGTCAACCTCGCCGGCACCTAACGCTGGACGTGCGAGCCACTTTAGGCTTTCCGGCATCGGGAATGGCTGGCCACGCTAGTAACGTAGCCCAGCCTAGCTGGTGATCCTTCCTCACCCCGCGTCAGTTGTCGACCTCGCCGGCACAAAACGCTGGACATGCGGACCACGCCAGTCATTCCGGTTTCGAGTATGGCTGGCCACGCTAGGAACCTAGCCCAACCTAGCTGATGATCCTTCCTCACCCCGCGTCAGTCGTCAACCTCGCCGGCACCTAACGCTGGACGTGCGAGCCACTTCAGGCATTCCGGCTTCGGGAATGGCTGGCCACGCTAGGAACGTAGCGCAACCCAGCTGGTGATCCTTCCTCAACCATTGTCTCGGGCTACGCCAGGCATTCCGGCCTCAGGTATGGCTCGCCACGCTAGGAACGTAGCCTAGTCATGCTGGTGATCCTTCCTCACCCCGCATCAGTCGTCGGCTTCGCCGGCACCTGACGCTTGACGTGCGAGCCACCTTAGGCATTCCGGCTTCGGAAATGGCTGGCCACGCTAGGAACGTAGTCCAGTCATGCTGGTGATCCTTCCTCACCCCGCGTCAGTCGTCGACCTCGCCGGCACCAAACGCTGGACATGCGGACCACGCCAGTCATTCCGGCTTCGGGAATGGCTGGCCACGCTAGGAACGTAGCGCAACCCAGCTGGTGATCCTTCCTCACCCCGCGTCAGTCGTCGACCTCGCCGGCACAAAACGCTGGACCTACGGACCACGTCAGTCATTCCGGCTTCGAGTATGGCTGGCCACGCTAGTAACGTAGCCCAGCCTAGCTGGTGATCCTTCCTCACCCCGCGTCAGTTGTCGACCTCGCCGGCACAAAACGCTGGACATGCGGACCACGCCAGTCATTCCGGTTTCGAGTATGGCTGGCCACGCTAGGAACCTAGCCCAACCTAGCTGATGATCCTTCCTCACCCCGCGTCAGTCGTCAACCTCGCCGGCACCTAACGCTGGACGTGCGAGCCACTTCAGGCATTCCGGCTTCGGGAATGGCTGGCCACGCTAGGAACGTAGCCCAGCCTAGCTGGTGATCCTTCCTCACCTCGCGTCAGTTGTCGACCTCGCCGGCACTTGACGCTGGACGTGCGAGCCACTTTAGGCATTCCGGCTTCGGGAATGGCTGGCCACGCTAGGAACGTAGCCCAGCCTAGCTGGTGATCCTTCCTCACCTCGCGTCAGTTGTCGACCTCGCCGGCACCAAACGCTGGACATGCGGACCACGCCAGTCATTCCGGCTTCGAGTATGCCTGGCCACGCTGGGAACGTAGCGCTGATGATCCTGATGATCCTTCCTCAACAAGTGTCGCGGGCCACGTCAGGCTTTCCGGCTTCGGGAATGGCTGGCCACGCTAGGAACGTAGCGCAACCCAGCTGGTGATCCTTCCTCAACCATTGTCTCGGGCTACGCCAAGCATTCCGGCCTCGGGTATGGCTCGCCACGCTAGGAACGTAGCCTAGTCATGCTGGTGATCCTTCCTCACCCCGCGTCAGTCGTCGACCTCGCCGGCACCAAACGCTGGACATGCGGACCACGCCAGTCATTCCGGTTTCGAGTATGGCTGGCCACGCTAGGAACGTAGCGCAACCCAGCTGGTGATCCTTCCTCACCCCGCGTCAGTCGTCGACCTCGCCGGCACCAAACGCTGGACATGCGGACCACGCCAGTCATTCCGGTTTCGAGTATGGCTGGCCACGCTAGGAACGTAGCCCAACCTAGCTGATGATCCTTCCTCACCCCGCGTCAGTCGTCAACCTCGCCGGCACCTAACGCTGGACGTGCGAGCCACTTCAGGCATTCCGGCTTCGGGAATGGCTGGCCACGCTAGGAGCGTAGCGCAACCCAGCTGGTGATCCTTCCTCACCCCGCGTCAGTCGTCGACCTCGCCGGCACCAAACACTGGACGTGCGAGCCACTTCAGGCATTCCGGCTTCGGGAATGGCTGGCCACGCTAGGAGCGTAGCGCAACCCAGCTGGTGATCCTTCCTCACCCCGCGTCAGTCGTCGACCTCGCCGGCACCAAACGCTGGACATGCGGACCACGCCAGTCATTCCGGTTTCGAGTATGGCTGGCCACGCTAGGAACGTAGCCCAACCTAGCTGATGATCCTTCCTCACCCCGCGTCAGTCGTCAACCTCGCCGGCACCTAACGCTGGACGTGCGAGCCACTTCAGGCATTCCGGCTTCGGGAATGGCTGGCCACGCTAGGAGCGTAGCGCAACCCAGCTGGTGATCCTTCCTCACCCCGCGTCAGTCGTCGACCTCGCCGGCACCAAACACTGGACATGCGGACCACGCCAGTCATTCCGGCCTCGGGTATGGCTCGCCACGCTAGGAACGTAGCCTAGTCATGCTGGTGATCCTTCCTCACCCCGCGTCAGTCGTCGACCTCGCCGGCACCAAACGCTGGACATGCGGACCACGCCAGTCATTCCGGTTTCGAGTATGGCTGGCCACGCTAGGAACGTAGCCCAACCTAGCTGATGATCCTTCCTCACCCCACGTCAGTCGTCAACCTCGCCGGCACCTAACGCTGGACGTGCGAGCCACTTTAGGCTTTCCGGCTTCGGGAATGGCTGGCCACGCTAGTAACGTAGCCCAGCCTAGCTGGTGATCCTTCCTCACCCCGCGTCAGTTGTCGACCTCGCCGGCACAAAACGCTGGACATGCGGACCACGCCAGTCATTCCGGTTTCGAGTATGGCTGGCCACGCTAGGAACCTAGCCCAACCTAGCTGATGATCCTTCCTCACCCCGCGTCAGTCGTCAACCTCGCCGGCACCTAACGCTGGACGTGCGAGCCACTTCAGGCATTCCGGCTTCGGGAATGGCTGGCCACGCTAGGAACGTAGCGCAACCCAGCTGGTGATCCTTCCTCAACCATTGTCTCGGGCTACGCCAGGCATTCCGGCCTCAGGTATGGCTCGCCACGCTAGGAACGTAGCCTAGTCATGCTGGTGATCCTTCCTCACCCCGCATCAGTCGTCGGCTTCGCCGGCACCTGACGCTTGACGTGCGAGCCACCTTAGGCATTCCGGCTTCGGAAATGGCTGGCCACGCTAGGAACGTAGTCCAGTCATGCTGGTGATCCTTCCTCACCCCGCGTCAGTCGTCGACCTCGCCGGCACCAAACGCTGGACATGCGGACCACGCCAGTCATTCCGGTTTCGAGTATGGCTGGCCACGCTAGGAACGTAGCCCAACCTAGCTGATGATCCTTCCTCACCCCGCGTCAGTCGTCAACCTCGCCGGCACCTAACGCTGGACGTGCGAACCACTTTAGGCATTCCGGCTTCGGGAATGGCTGGCCACGCTAGGAACGTAGCCCAGTCATGCTGGTGATCCTTCCTCACCCCGCGTCAGTCGTCGACCTCGCCGGCACAAAACGCTGGACCTACGGACCACGTCAGTCATTCCGGCTTCGAGTATGGCTGGCCACGCTAGTAACGTAGCCCAGCCTAGCTGGTGATCCTTCCTCACCCCGCGTCAGTTGTCGACCTCGCCGGCACAAAACGCTGGACATGCGGACCACGCCAGTCATTCCGGCTTCGAGTATGCCTGGCCACGCTGGGAACGTAGCGCTGATGATCCTGATGATCCTTCCTCAACAAGTGTCGCGGGCCACGTCAGGCTTTCCGGCTTCGGGAATGGCTGGCCACGCTAGGAACGTAGCGCAACCCAGCTGGTGATCCTTCCTCAACCATTGTCTCGGGCTACGCCAAGCATTCCGGCCTCGGGTATGGCTCGCCACGCTAGGAACGTAGCCTAGTCATGCTGGTGATCCTTCCTCACCCCGCGTCAGTCGTCGACCTCGCCGGCACCAAACGCTGGACATGCGGACCACGCCAGTCATTCCGGTTTCGAGTATGGCTGGCCACGCTAGGAACCTAGCCCAACCTAGCTGATGATCCTTCCTCACCCCGCGTCAGTCGTCAACCTCGCCGGCACCTAACGCTGGACGTGCGAGCCACTTCAGGCATTCCGGCTTCGGGAATGGCTGGCCACGCTAGGAACGTAGCCCAGCCTAGCTGGTGATCCTTCCTCACCTCGCGTCAGTTGTCGACCTCGCCGGCACTTGACGCTGGACGTGCGAGCCACTTTAGGCATTCCGGCTTCGGGAATGGCTGGCCACGCTAGGAACGTAGCCCAGCCTAGCTGGTGATCCTTCCTCACCTCGCGTCAGTTGTCGACCTCGCCGGCACCAAACGCTGGACATGCGGACCACGCCAGTCATTCCGGCTTCGAGTATGCCTGGCCACGCTGGGAACGTAGCGCTGATGATCCTGATGATCCTTCCTCAACAAGTGTCGCGGGCCACGTCAGGCTTTCCGGCTTCGGGAATGGCTGGCCACGCTAGGAACGTAGCGCAACCCAGCTGGTGATCCTTCCTCAACCATTGTCTCGGGCTACGCCAAGCATTCCGGCCTCGGGTATGGCTCGCCACGCTAGGAACGTAGCCTAGTCATGCTGGTGATCCTTCCTCACCCCGCGTCAGTCGTCGACCTCGCCGGCACCAAACGCTGGACATGCGGACCACGCCAGTCATTCCGGTTTCGAGTATGGCTGGCCACGCTAGGAACGTAGCCCAACCTAGCTGATGATCCTTCCTCACCCCGCGTCAGTCGTCAACCTCGCCGGCACCTAACGCTGGACGTGCGAGCCACTTCAGGCATTCCGGCTTCGGGAATGGCTGGCCACGCTAGGAGCGTAGCGCAACCCAGCTGGTGATCCTTCCTCACCCCGCGTCAGTCGTCGACCTCGCCGGCACCAAACACTGGACATGCGGACCACGCCAGTCATTCCGGCCTCGGGTATGGCTGGCCACGCTAGGAACGTAGCCCAACCTAGCTGATGATCCTTCCTCACCCCACGTCAGTCGTCAACCTCGCCGGCACCTAACGCTGGACGTGCGAGCCACTTTAGGCTTTCCGGCTTCGGGAATGGCTGGCCACGCTAGTAACGTAGCCCAGCCTAGCTGGTGATCCTTCCTCACCCCGCGTCAGTTGTCGACCTCGCCGGCACAAAACGCTGGACATGCGGACCACGCCAGTCATTCCGGTTTCGAGTATGGCTGGCCACGCTAGGAACCTAGCCCAACCTAGCTGATGATCCTTCCTCACCCCGCGTCAGTCGTCAACCTCGCCGGCACCTAACGCTGGACGTGCGAGCCACTTCAGGCATTCCGGCTTCGGGAATGGCTGGCCACGCTAGGAACGTAGCGCAACCCAGCTGGTGATCCTTCCTCAACCATTGTCTCGGGCTACGCCAGGCATTCCGGCCTCAGGTATGGCTCGCCACGCTAGGAACGTAGCCTAGTCATGCTGGTGATCCTTCCTCACCCCGCATCAGTCGTCGGCTTCGCCGGCACCTGACGCTTGACGTGCGAGCCACCTTAGGCATTCCGGCTTCGGAAATGGCTGGCCACGCTAGGAACGTAGCCCAACCTAGCTGATGATCCTTCCTCACCCCGCGTCAGTCGTCGACCTCGCCGGCACCAAACGCTGGACATGCGGACCACGCCAGTCATTCCGGTTTCGAGTATGGCTGGCCACGCTAGGAACGTAGCCCAACCTAGCTGATGATCCTTCCTCACCCCGCGTCAGTCGTCAACCTCGCCGGCACCTAACGCTGGACGTGCGAGCCACTTCAGGCATTCCGGCTTCGGGAATGGCTGGCCACGCTAGGAGCGTAGCGCAACCCAGCTGGTGATCCTTCCTCACCCCGCGTCAGTCGTCGACCTCGCCGGCACCAAACACTGGACATGCGGACCACGCCAGTCATTCCGGCCTCGGGTATGGCTCGCCACGCTAGGAACGTAGCCTAGTCATGCTGGTGATCCTTCCTCACCCCGCGTCAGTCGTCGACCTCGCCGGCACCAAACGCTGGACATGCGGACCACGCCAGTCATTCCGGTTTCGAGTATGGCTGGCCACGCTAGGAACGTAGCCCAACCTAGCTGATGATCCTTCCTCACCCCACGTCAGTCGTCAACCTCGCCGGCACCTAACGCTGGACGTGCGAGCCACTTTAGGCTTTCCGGCTTCGGGAATGGCTGGCCACGCTAGTAACGTAGCCCAGCCTAGCTGGTGATCCTTCCTCACCCCGCGTCAGTTGTCGACCTCGCCGGCACAAAACGCTGGACATGCGGACCACGCCAGTCATTCCGGTTTCGAGTATGGCTGGCCACGCTAGGAACCTAGCCCAACCTAGCTGATGATCCTTCCTCACCCCGCGTCAGTCGTCAACCTCGCCGGCACCTAACGCTGGACGTGCGAGCCACTTCAGGCATTCCGGCTTCGGGAATGGCTGGCCACGCTAGGAACGTAGCGCAACCCAGCTGGTGATCCTTCCTCAACCATTGTCTCGGGCTACGCCAGGCATTCCGGCCTCAGGTATGGCTCGCCACGCTAGGAACGTAGCCTAGTCATGCTGGTGATCCTTCCTCACCCCGCATCAGTCGTCGGCTTCGCCGGCACCTGACGCTTGACGTGCGAGCCACCTTAGGCATTCCGGCTTCGGAAATGGCTGGCCACGCTAGGAACGTAGTCCAGTCATGCTGGTGATCCTTCCTCACCCCGCGTCAGTCGTCGACCTCGCCGGCACCAAACGCTGGACATGCGGACCACGCCAGTCATTCCGGTTTCGAGTATGGCTGGCCACGCTAGGAACGTAGCCCAACCTAGCTGATGATCCTTCCTCACCCCGCGTCAGTCGTCAACCTCGCCGGCACCTAACGCTGGACGTGCGAACCACTTTAGGCATTCCGGCTTCGGGAATGGCTGGCCACGCTAGGAACGTAGCCCAGTCATGCTGGTGATCCTTCCTCACCCCGCGTCAGTCGTCGACCTCGCCGGCACAAAACGCTGGACCTACGGACCACGTCAGTCATTCCGGCTTCGAGTATGGCTGGCCACGCTAGTAACGTAGCCCAGCCTAGCTGGTGATCCTTCCTCACCCCGCGTCAGTTGTCGACCTCGCCGGCACAAAACGCTGGACATGCGGACCACGCCAGTCATTCCGGCTTCGAGTATGCCTGGCCACGCTGGGAACGTAGCGCTGATGATCCTGATGATCCTTCCTCAACAAGTGTCGCGGGCCACGTCAGGCTTTCCGGCTTCGGGAATGGCTGGCCACGCTAGGAACGTAGCGCAACCCAGCTGGTGATCCTTCCTCAACCATTGTCTCGGGCTACGCCAAGCATTCCGGCCTCGGGTATGGCTCGCCACGCTAGGAACGTAGCCTAGTCATGCTGGTGATCCTTCCTCACCCCGCGTCAGTCGTCGACCTCGCCGGCACCAAACGCTGGACATGCGGACCACGCCAGTCATTCCGGTTTCGAGTATGGCTGGCCACGCTAGGAACCTAGCCCAACCTAGCTGATGATCCTTCCTCACCCCGCGTCAGTCGTCAACCTCGCCGGCACCTAACGCTGGACGTGCGAGCCACTTCAGGCATTCCGGCTTCGGGAATGGCTGGCCACGCTAGGAACGTAGCCCAGCCTAGCTGGTGATCCTTCCTCACCTCGCGTCAGTTGTCGACCTCGCCGGCACTTGACGCTGGACGTGCGAGCCACTTTAGGCATTCCGGCTTCGGGAATGGCTGGCCACGCTAGGAACGTAGCCCAGCCTAGCTGGTGATCCTTCCTCACCTCGCGTCAGTTGTCGACCTCGCCGGCACCAAACGCTGGACATGCGGACCACGCCAGTCATTCCGGCTTCGAGTATGCCTGGCCACGCTGGGAACGTAGCGCTGATGATCCTGATGATCCTTCCTCAACAAGTGTCGCGGGCCACGTCAGGCTTTCCGGCTTCGGGAATGGCTGGCCACGCTAGGAACGTAGCGCAACCCAGCTGGTGATCCTTCCTCAACCATTGTCTCGGGCTACGCCAAGCATTCCGGCCTCGGGTATGGCTCGCCACGCTAGGAACGTAGCCTAGTCATGCTGGTGATCCTTCCTCACCCCGCGTCAGTCGTCGACCTCGCCGGCACCAAACGCTGGACATGCGGACCACGCCAGTCATTCCGGTTTCGAGTATGGCTGGCCACGCTAGGAACGTAGCCCAACCTAGCTGATGATCCTTCCTCACCCCGCGTCAGTCGTCAACCTCGCCGGCACCTAACGCTGGACGTGCGAGCCACTTCAGGCATTCCGGCTTCGGGAATGGCTGGCCACGCTAGGAGCGTAGCGCAACCCAGCTGGTGATCCTTCCTCACCCCGCGTCAGTCGTCGACCTCGCCGGCACCAAACACTGGACATGCGGACCACGCCAGTCATTCCGGCCTCGGGTATGGCTGGCCACGCTAGGAACGTAGCCCAACCTAGCTGATGATCCTTCCTCACCCCACGTCAGTCGTCAACCTCGCCGGCACCTAACGCTGGACGTGCGAGCCACTTTAGGCTTTCCGGCTTCGGGAATGGCTGGCCACGCTAGTAACGTAGCCCAGCCTAGCTGGTGATCCTTCCTCACCCCGCGTCAGTTGTCGACCTCGCCGGCACAAAACGCTGGACATGCGGACCACGCCAGTCATTCCGGTTTCGAGTATGGCTGGCCACGCTAGGAACCTAGCCCAACCTAGCTGATGATCCTTCCTCACCCCGCGTCAGTCGTCAACCTCGCCGGCACCTAACGCTGGACGTGCGAGCCACTTCAGGCATTCCGGCTTCGGGAATGGCTGGCCACGCTAGGAACGTAGCGCAACCCAGCTGGTGATCCTTCCTCAACCATTGTCTCGGGCTACGCCAGGCATTCCGGCCTCAGGTATGGCTCGCCACGCTAGGAACGTAGCCTAGTCATGCTGGTGATCCTTCCTCACCCCGCATCAGTCGTCGGCTTCGCCGGCACCTGACGCTTGACGTGCGAGCCACCTTAGGCATTCCGGCTTCGGAAATGGCTGGCCACGCTAGGAACGTAGTCCAGTCATGCTGGTGATCCTTCCTCACCCCGCGTCAGTCGTCGACCTCGCCGGCACCAAACGCTGGACATGCGGACCACGCCAGTCATTCCGGTTTCGAGTATGGCTGGCCACGCTAGGAACGTAGCCCAACCTAGCTGATGATCCTTCCTCACCCCGCGTCAGTCGTCAACCTCGCCGGCACCTAACGCTGGACGTGCGAACCACTTTAGGCATTCCGGCTTCGGGAATGGCTGGCCACGCTAGGAACGTAGCCCAGTCATGCTGGTGATCCTTCCTCACCCCGCGTCAGTCGTCGACCTCGCCGGCACAAAACGCTGGACCTACGGACCACGTCAGTCATTCCGGCTTCGAGTATGGCTGGCCACGCTAGTAACGTAGCCCAGCCTAGCTGGTGATCCTTCCTCACCCCGCGTCAGTTGTCGACCTCGCCGGCACAAAACGCTGGACATGCGGACCACGCCAGTCATTCCGGTTTCGAGTATGGCTGGCCACGCTAGGAACCTAGCCCAACCTAGCTGATGATCCTTCCTCACCCCGCGTCAGTCGTCAACCTCGCCGGCACCTAACGCTGGACGTGCGAGCCACTTCAGGCATTCCGGCTTCGGGAATGGCTGGCCACGCTAGGAACGTAGCGCAACCCAGCTGGTGATCCTTCCTCAACCATTGTCTCGGGCTACGCCAGGCATTCCGGCCTCAGGTATGGCTCGCCACGCTAGGAACGTAGCCTAGTCATGCTGGTGATCCTTCCTCACCCCGCATCAGTCGTCGGCTTCGCCGGCACCTGACGCTTGACGTGCGAGCCACCTTAGGCATTCCGGCTTCGGAAATGGCTGGCCACGCTAGGAACGTAGTCCAGTCATGCTGGTGATCCTTCCTCACCCCGCGTCAGTCGTCGACCTCGCCGGCACCAAACGCTGGACATGCGGACCACGCCAGTCATTCCGGTTTCGAGTATGGCTGGCCACGCTAGGAACGTAGCCCAACCTAGCTGATGATCCTTCCTCACCCCGCGTCAGTCGTCAACCTCGCCGGCACCTAACGCTGGACGTGCGAACCACTTTAGGCATTCCGGCTTCGGGAATGGCTGGCCACGCTAGGAACGTAGCCCAGTCATGCTGGTGATCCTTCCTCACCCCGCGTCAGTCGTCGACCTCGCCGGCACAAAACGCTGGACCTACGGACCACGTCAGTCATTCCGGCTTCGAGTATGGCTGGCCACGCTAGGAACGTAGCCCAACCTAGCTGATCCTTCCACACCCCGCGCCAGTCGTCGGCTTCGCCGGCACCTGACGCTGGACGTGCGAGGCACTTTGGGCATTCCGGCTTCGGGAATGGCTGGCCACGCTAGGAACGTAGCCCAGTCATGCTGGTGATCCATCCTCACCCAACGTCAGTCGTCGGCTTCGCCGGCACCTAACGCTGGACGTGCGAGCCACTTCAGGCATTCCGGCTTCGGGAATGGCTGGCCACGCTAGGAACGTAGCCCAGCCTAGCTGGTGACCCTTCCTCAACCATTGTCTCGGGCTACGCCAGGCATTCCGGCCTCGGGTATGGCTGGCCACGCTAGGAACGTAGCCTAGTCATGCTGGTGATCCTTCCTCACCCCGCGTCAGTCGTCGACCTCGCCGGCACTTGACGCTGGACGTGCGAGCCACTTTAGGCATTCCGACTTCGGGAATGGCTGGCCACGCTAGGAACGTAGCCCAGCCTAGCTGGTGATCCTTCCTCACCTCGCGTCAGTTGTCGACCTCGCCGGCACAAAACGCTGGACCTACGGACCACGTCAGTCATTCCGGCTTCGAGTATGCCTGGCCACGCTGGGAACGTAGCGCTGATGATCCTGATGATCCTTCCTCAACAAGTGTCGCGGGCCACGTCAGGCTTTCCGGCTTCGGGAATGGCTGGCCACGCTAGGAACGTAGCGCAACCCAGCTGGTGATCCTTCCTCAACAAGTATCGCGGGCCACGTCAGGCTTTCCGGCTTCGGGAATGGCTGGCCACGCTAGGAACGTAGCCCAGTCATGCTGGTGATCCTTCCTCACCCCGCGTCAGTCGTCGACCTCGCCGGCACCAAACGCTGGACATGCGGACCACGCCAGTCATTCCGGCTTCGGGAATGGCTGGCCACGCTAGGAACGTAGCGCAACCCAGCTGGTGATCCTTCCTCAACAAGTGTCGCGGGCCACGTCAGGCTTTCCGGCTTCGGGAATGGCTGGCCACGCTAGGAACGTAGCGCAACCCAGCTGGTGATCCTTCCTCACCCCGCGTCAGTCGTCGACCTCGCCGGCACCAAACTCTGGACATGCGGACCACGCCAGTCATTCCGGCTTCGAGTATGGCTGGCCACGCTAGGAACGTAGCCCAACCTAGCTGATCCTTCCACACCCCGCGCCAGTCGTCGGCTTCGCCGGCACCTGACGCTGGACGTGCGAGGCACTTTGGGCATTCCGGTTCGGGAATGGCTGGCCACGCTAGGAACGTAGCCCAGTCATGCAGGTGATCCATCCTCACCCAACATCAGTCGTCGGCTTCGCCGGCACCTAACGCTGGACGTGAGAGCCACTTCAGGCATTCCGGCTTCGGGAATGGCTGGCCACGCTAGGAACGTAGCCCAGCCTAGCTGGTGATCCTTCCTCAACCATTGTCTCGGGCTACGCCAGGCATTCCGGCCTCAGGTATGGCTGGCCACGCTAGGAACGTAGTCCAGTCATGCTGGTGATCCTTCCTCACCCCGCGTCAGTCGTCGACCTCGCCGGCACCAAACGCTGGACATGCGGACCACGCCAGTCATTCCGGTTTCGAGTATGGCTGGCCACGCTAGGAACGTAGCCCAACCTAGCTGATGATCCTTCCTCACCCCGCGTCAGTCGTCAACCTCGCCGGCACCTAACGCTGGACGTGCGAACCACTTTAGGCATTCCGGCTTCGGGAATGGCTGGCCACGCTAGGAACGTAGCCCAGTCATGCTGGTGATCCTTCCTCACCCCGCGTCAGTCGTCGACCTCGCCGGCACAAAACGCTGGACCTACGGACCACGTCAGTCATTCCGGCTTCGAGTATGGCTGGCCACGCTAGTAACGTAGCCCAGCCTAGCTGGTGATCCTTCCTCACCCCGCGTCAGTTGTCGACCTCGCCGGCACAAAACGCTGGACATGCGGACCACGCCAGTCATTCCGGCTTCGAGTATGCCTGGCCACGCTGGGAACGTAGCGCTGATGATCCTGATGATCCTTCCTCAACAAGTGTCGCGGGCCACGTCAGGCTTTCCGGCTTCGGGAATGGCTGGCCACGCTAGGAACGTAGCGCAACCCAGCTGGTGATCCTTCCTCAACCATTGTCTCGGGCTACGCCAAGCATTCCGGCCTCGGGTATGGCTCGCCACGCTAGGAACGTAGCCTAGTCATGCTGGTGATCCTTCCTCACCCCGCGTCAGTCGTCGACCTCGCCGGCACCAAACGCTGGACATGCGGACCACGCCAGTCATTCCGGTTTCGAGTATGGCTGGCCACGCTAGGAACCTAGCCCAACCTAGCTGATGATCCTTCCTCACCCCGCGTCAGTCGTCAACCTCGCCGGCACCTAACGCTGGACGTGCGAGCCACTTCAGGCATTCCGGCTTCGGGAATGGCTGGCCACGCTAGGAACGTAGCCCAGCCTAGCTGGTGATCCTTCCTCACCTCGCGTCAGTTGTCGACCTCGCCGGCACTTGACGCTGGACGTGCGAGCCACTTTAGGCATTCCGGCTTCGGGAATGGCTGGCCACGCTAGGAACGTAGCCCAGCCTAGCTGGTGATCCTTCCTCACCTCGCGTCAGTCGTCGACCTCGCCGGCACAAAACGCTGGACCTACGGACCACGTCAGTCATTCCGGCTTCGAGTATGCCTGGCCACGCTGGGAACGTAGCGCTGATGATCCTGATGATCCTTCCTCAACAAGTGTCGCGGGCCACGTCAGGCTTTCCGGCTTCGGGAATGGCTGGCCACGCTAGGAACGTAGCGCAACCCAGCTGGTGATCCTTCCTCAACCATTGTCTCGGGCTACGCCAAGCATTCCGGCCTCGGGTATGGCTCGCCACGCTAGGAACGTAGCCTAGTCATGCTGGTGATCCTTCCTCACCCCGCGTCAGTCGTCGACCTCGCCGGCACCAAACGCTGGACATGCGGACCACGCCAGTCATTCCGGTTTCGAGTATGGCTGGCCACGCTAGGAACGTAGCCCAACCTAGCTGATGATCCTTCCTCACCCCGCGTCAGTCGTCGACCTCGCCGGCACCAAACGCTGGACATGCGGACCACGCCAGTCATTCCGGCTTCGGGAATGGCTGGCCACGCTAGGAACGTAGCGCAACCCAGCTGGTGATCCTTCCTCAACAAGTGTCGCGGGCCACGTCAGGCTTTCCGGCTTCGGGAATGGCTGGCCACGCTAGGAACGTAGCGCAACCCAGCTGGTGATCCTTCCTCACCCCGCGTCAGTCGTCGACCTCGCCGGCACCAAACGCTGGACATGCGGACCACGCCAGTCATTCCGGCTTCGAGTATGGCTGGCCACGCTAGGAACGTAGCCCAACCTAGCTGATGATCCTTCCTCACCCCGCGTCAGTCGTCGACCTCGCCGGCACCAAACGCTGGACGTGCGAACCACTTTAGGCATTCCGGCTTCGGGAATGGCTGGCCACGCTAGGAACGTAGCCCAGTAATGCTGGTGATCCTTCCTCACCCAGCGTCAGTCGTCGACCTCGCCGGCACCAAACGTTGGACATGCGGACCACGCCAGTCATTCCGGCTTCGGGAATGGCTGGCCACGCTAGGAACGTAGCCCAGCCTAGCTGGTGATCCTTCCTCAACCATTGTCTCGGGCTACGCCAGGCATTCCGGCCTCGGGTATGGCTGGCCACGCTAGGAACGTAGCCCAGCCTAGCTGGTGATCCTTCCTCACCTCGCGTCAGTTGTCGACCTCGCCGGCACAAAACGCTGGACCTACGGACCACGTCAGTCATTCCGGCTTCGAGTATGCCTGGCCACGCTGGGAACGTAGCGCTGATGATCCTGATGATCCTTCCTCAACAAGTGTCGCGGGCCACGTCAGGCTTTCCGGCTTCGTGAATGGCTGGCCACGCTAGGAACGTAGCGCAACCCAGCTGGTGATCCTTCCTCAACCATTGTCTCGGGCTACGCCAAGCATTCCGGCCTCGGGTATGGCTCGCCACGCTAGGAACGTAGCCTAGTCATGCTGGTGATCCTTCCTCACCCCGCGTCAGTCGTCGACCTCGCCGGCACCAAACGCTGGACATGCGGACCACGCCAGTCATTCCGGTTTCGAGTATGGCTGGCCACGCTAGGAACGTAGCCCAACCTAGCTGATGATCCTTCCTCACCCCGCGTCAGTCGTCAACCTCGCCGGCACCTAACGCTGGACGTGCGAGCCACTTCAGGCTTTCCGGCTTCGGGAATGGCTGGCCACGCTAGGAACGTAGCGCAACCCAGCTGGTGATCCTTCCTCAACAAGTGTCGCGGGCCACGTCAGGCTTTCCGGCTTCGGGAATGGCTGGCCACGCTAGGAACGTAGCGCAACCCAGCTGGTGATCCTTCCTCACCCCGCGTCAGTCGTCGACCTCGCCGGCACCAAACGCTGGACATGCGGACCACGCCAGTCATTCCGGCTTCGAGTATGGCTGGCCACGCTAGGAACGTAGCCCAACCTAGCTGATGATCCTTCCTCACCCCGCGTCAGTCGTCGACCTCGCCGGCACCAAACGCTGGACGTGTGAACCACTTTAGGCATTCCGGCTTCGGGAATGGCTGGCCACGCTAGGAACGTAGCCCAGTAATGCTGGTGATCCTTCCTCACCCAGCGTCAGTCGTCGACCTCGCCGGCACCAAACGTTGGACATGCGGACCACGCCAGTCATTCCGGCTTCGGGAATGGCTGGCCACGCTAGGAACGTAGCCCAGCCTAGCTGGTGATCCTTCCTCAACCATTGTCTCGGGCTACGCCAGGCATTCCGGCCTCGGGTATGGCTGGCCACGCTAGGAACGTAGCCTTGTCATGCTGGTGATCCTTCCTCACCCCGCGTCAGTCGTCGACCTCGCCGGCACTTGACGCTGGACGTGCGAGCCACTTTAGGCATTCCAGCTTCGGGAATGGCTGGCCACGCTAGGAACGTAGCCCAGCCTAGCTGGTGATCCTTCCTCACCTCGCGTCAGTTGTCGACCTCGCCGGCACAAAACGCTGGACCTAGGGACCACGTCAGTCATTCCGGCTTCGAGTATGCCTGGCCACGCTGGGAACGTAGCGCTGATGATCCTGATGATCCTTCCTCAACAAGTGTCGCGGGCCACGTCAGGCTTTCCGGCTTCGTGAATGGCTGGCCACGCTAGGAACGTAGCGCAACCCAGCTGGTGATCCTTCCTCAACCATTGTCTCGGGCTACGCCAAGCATTCCGGCCTCGGGTATGGCTCGCCACGCTAGGAACGTAGCCTAGTCATGCTGGTGATCCTTCCTCACCCCGCGTCAGTCGTCGACCTCGCCGGCACCAAACGCTGGACATGCGGACCACGCCAGTCATTCCGGTTTCGAGTATGGCTGGCCACGCTAGGAGCGTAGCGCAACCCAGCTGGTGATCCTTCCTCACCCCGCGTCAGTCGTCGACCTCGCCGGCACAAACACTGGACATGCGGACCACGCCAGTCATTCCGGCCTCGGGTATGGCTCGCCACGCTAGGAACGTAGCCTAGTCATGCTGGTGATCCTTCCTCACCCCGCGTCAGTCGTCAACATCGCCGGCACCTAACGCTGGACGTGCGAGCCACTTCAGGCATTCCGGCTTCGGGAATGGCTGGCCACGCTAGGAAGGTAGCGCAACCCAGCTGGTGATCCTTCCTCACCCCGCGTCAGTCGTCGACCTCGCCGGCACCAAACGCTGGACATGCGGACCACGCCAGTCATTCCGGCCTCGGGTATGGCTCGCCACGCTAGGAACGTAGCCTAGTCATGCTGGTGATCCTTCCTCACCCCGCGTCAGTCGTCAACCTCGCCGGCACCTAACGCTGGACGTGCGAGCCACTTTAGGCATTCCGGCTTCGGGAATGGCTGGCCACGCTAGGAACGTAGCCCAGCCTAGCTGGTGATCCTTCCTCACCTCGCGTCAGTTGTCGACCTCGCCGGCACAAAACGCTGGACCTACGGACCACGTCAGTCATTCCGGCTTCGAGTATGCCTGGCCACGCTGGGAACGTAGCGCTGATGATCCTGATGATCCTTCCTCAACAAGTGTCGCGGGCCACGTCAGGCTTTCCGGCTTCGTGAATGGCTGGCCACGCTAGGAACGTAGCGCAACCCAGCTGGTGATCCTTCCTCAACCATTGTCTCGGGCTACGCCAAGCATTCCGGCCTCGGGTATGGCTCGCCACGCTAGGAACGTAGCCTAGTCATGCTGGTGATCCTTCCTCACCCCGCGTCAGTCGTCGACCTCGCCGGCACCAAACGCTGGACATGCGGACCACGCCAGTCATTCCGGTTTCGAGTATGGCTGGCCACGCTAGGAGCGTAGCCCAGCCTAGCTGGTGATCCTTCCTCAACCATTGTCTCGGGCTACGCCAGGCATTCCGGCCTCGGGTATGGCTGGCCACGCTAGGAACGTAGCCCAGCCTAGCTGGTGATCCTTCCTCAACCATTGTCTCGGGCTACGCCAGGCATTCCGCCTCGGGTATGGCTGGCCACGCTAGGAACGTAGCCTAGTCATGCTGGTGATCCTTCCTCAACCATTGTCTCGGGCTACGCCATGCATTCCGGCTTCGGGAATGGCTGGCCACGCTAGGAACGTAGCCCAGCCTAGCTGGTGATCCTTCCTCAACCATTGTCTCGGGCTACGCCAGGCATTCCGGCCTCGGGTATGGCTGGCCACGCTAGGAACGTAGCCCAGCCTAGCTGGTGATCCTTCCTCAACCATTGTCTCGGGCTACGCCAGGCATTCCGGCCTCGGGTATGGCTGGCCACGCTAGGAACGTAGCCTAGTCATGCTGGTGATCCTTCCCCAACCATTGTCTCGGGCTACGCCAGGCATTCCGGCTTCGGGAATGGCTGGCCACGCTAGCAACGTAGCCCAGCCTAGCTGGTGATCCTTCCTCAACAAGTGTCGCGGGCCACGTCAGGCTTTCCGGCTTCGGGTATGGCTGGCCACGCTAGGAACGTAGCCCAACCTAGCTGATCCTTCCTCAACCATTGTCTCGGGCTACGCCAGGCATTCCGGCCTCGGGTATGGCTCGCCACGCTAGGAACGTAGCCTAGTCATGCTGGTGATCCTTCCTCACCCCGCGTCAGTCGTCGACCTCGCCGGCACCAAACGCTGGACGTGTGAACCACTTTAGGCATTCCGGCTTCGGGAATGGCTGGCCACGCTAGGAACGTAGCCCAGTAATGCTGATGATCCTTCCTCACCCCGCGTCAGTCGTCGACCTCGCCGGCACCAAACGCTGGACATGCGGACCACGCCAGTCATTCCGGCTTCGGGAATGGCTGGCCACGCTAGGAACGTAGCGCAACCCAGCTGGTGATCCTTCCTCAACAAGTGTCGCGGGCCACGTCAGGCTTTCCGGCTTCGGGAATGGCTGGCCACGCTAGGAACGTAGCGCAACCCAGCTGGTGATCCTTCCTCACCCCGCGTCAGTCGTCGACCTCGCCGGCACCAAACGCTGGACATGCGGACCACGCCAGTCATTCCGGCTTCGAGTATGGCTGGCCACGCTAGGAACGTAGCCCAACCTAGCTGATGATCCTTCCTCACCCCGCGTCAGTCGTCGACCTCGCCGGCACCAAACGCTGGACGTGCGAACCACTTTAGGCATTCCGGCTTCGGGAATGGCTGGCCACGCTAGGAACGTAGCCCAGTAATGCTGGTGATCCTTCCTCACCCAGCGTCAGTCGTCGACCTCGCCGGCACCAAACGTTGGACATGCGGACCACGCCAGTCATTCCGGCTTCGGGAATGGCTGGCCACGCTAGGAACGTAGCCCAGCCTAGCTGGTGATCCTTCCTCAACCATTGTCTCGGGCTACGCCAGGCATTCCGGCCTCGGGTATGGCTGGCCACGCTAGGAACGTAGCCCAGCCTAGCTGGTGATCCTTCCTCACCTCGCGTCAGTTGTCGACCTCGCCGGCACAAAACGCTGGACCTACGGACCACGTCAGTCATTCCGGCTTCGAGTATGCCTGGCCACGCTGGGAACGTAGCGCTGATGATCCTGATGATCCTTCCTCAACAAGTGTCGCGGGCCACGTCAGGCTTTCCGGCTTCGTGAATGGCTGGCCACGCTAGGAACGTAGCGCAACCCAGCTGGTGATCCTTCCTCAACCATTGTCTCGGGCTACGCCAAGCATTCCGGCCTCGGGTATGGCTCGCCACGCTAGGAACGTAGCCTAGTCATGCTGGTGATCCTTCCTCACCCCGCGTCAGTCGTCGACCTCGCCGGCACCAAACGCTGGACATGCGGACCACGCCAGTCATTCCGGTTTCGAGTATGGCTGGCCACGCTAGGAACGTAGCCCAACCTAGCTGATGATCCTTCCTCACCCCGCGTCAGTCGTCAACCTCGCCGGCACCTAACGCTGGACGTGCGAGCCACTTCAGGCTTTCCGGCTTCGGGAATGGCTGGCCACGCTAGGAACGTAGCGCAACCCAGCTGGTGATCCTTCCTCAACAAGTGTCGCGGGCCACGTCAGGCTTTCCGGCTTCGGGAATGGCTGGCCACGCTAGGAA
Source organism: Heligmosomoides polygyrus polygyrus (assembly GCA_947396885.1). NCBI lineage: Eukaryota > Metazoa > Nematoda > Chromadorea > Rhabditida > Heligmosomidae > Heligmosomoides > Heligmosomoides polygyrus. Next base: position 44,624,990 of record OX377206.1, read on the forward strand.
CGTAGCGCAACCCAGCTGGTGATCCTTCCTCACCCCGCGTCAGTCGTCGACCTCGCCGGCACCAAACGCTGGACATGCGGACCACGCCAGTCATTCCGGCTTCGAGTATGGCTGGCCACGCTAGGAACGTAGCCCAACCTAGCTGATGATCCTTCCTCACCCCGCGTCAGTCGTCGACCTCGCCGGCACCAAACGCTGGACGTGTGAACCACTTTAGGCATTCCGGCTTCGGGAATGGCTGGCCACGCTAGGAACGTAGCCCAGTAATGCTGGTGATCCTTCCTCACCCAGCGTCAGTCGTCGACCTCGCCGGCACCAAACGTTGGACATGCGGACCACGCCAGTCATTCCGGCTTCGGGAATGGCTGGCCACGCTAGGAACGTAGCCCAGCCTAGCTGGTGATCCTTCCTCAACCATTGTCTCGGGCTACGCCAGGCATTCCGGCCTCGGGTATGGCTGGCCACGCTAGGAACGTAGCCTTGTCATGCTGGTGATCCTTCCTCACCCCGCGTCAGTCGTCGACCTCGCCGGCACTTGACGCTGGACGTGCGAGCCACTTTAGGCATTCCAGCTTCGGGAATGGCTGGCCACGCTAGGAACGTAGCCCAGCCTAGCTGGTGATCCTTCCTCACCTCGCGTCAGTTGTCGACCTCGCCGGCACAAAACGCTGGACCTAGGGACCACGTCAGTCATTCCGGCTTCGAGTATGCCTGGCCACGCTGGGAACGTAGCGCTGATGATCCTGATGATCCTTCCTCAACAAGTGTCGCGGGCCACGTCAGGCTTTCCGGCTTCGTGAATGGCTGGCCACGCTAGGAACGTAGCGCAACCCAGCTGGTGATCCTTCCTCAACCATTGTCTCGGGCTACGCCAAGCATTCCGGCCTCGGGTATGGCTCGCCACGCTAGGAACGTAGCCTAGTCATGCTGGTGATCCTTCCTCACCCCGCGTCAGTCGTCGACCTCGCCGGCACCAAACGCTGGACATGCGGACCACGCCAGTCATTCCGGTTTCGAGTATGGCTGGCCACGCTAGGAGCGTAGCGCAACCCAGCTGGTGATCCTTCCTCACCCCGCGTCAGTCGTCGACCTCGCCGGCACAAACACTGGACATGCGGACCACGCCAGTCATTCCGGCCTCGGGTATGGCTCGCCACGCTAGGAACGTAGCCTAGTCATGCTGGTGATCCTTCCTCACCCCGCGTCAGTCGTCAACATCGCCGGCACCTAACGCTGGACGTGCGAGCCACTTCAGGCATTCCGGCTTCGGGAATGGCTGGCCACGCTAGGAAGGTAGCGCAACCCAGCTGGTGATCCTTCCTCACCCCGCGTCAGTCGTCGACCTCGCCGGCACCAAACGCTGGACATGCGGACCACGCCAGTCATTCCGGCCTCGGGTATGGCTCGCCACGCTAGGAACGTAGCCTAGTCATGCTGGTGATCCTTCCTCACCCCGCGTCAGTCGTCAACCTCGCCGGCACCTAACGCTGGACGTGCGAGCCACTTTAGGCATTCCGGCTTCGGGAATGGCTGGCCACGCTAGGAACGTAGCCCAGCCTAGCTGGTGATCCTTCCTCACCTCGCGTCAGTTGTCGACCTCGCCGGCACAAAACGCTGGACCTACGGACCACGTCAGTCATTCCGGCTTCGAGTATGCCTGGCCACGCTGGGAACGTAGCGCTGATGATCCTGATGATCCTTCCTCAACAAGTGTCGCGGGCCACGTCAGGCTTTCCGGCTTCGTGAATGGCTGGCCACGCTAGGAACGTAGCGCAACCCAGCTGGTGATCCTTCCTCAACCATTGTCTCGGGCTACGCCAAGCATTCCGGCCTCGGGTATGGCTCGCCACGCTAGGAACGTAGCCTAGTCATGCTGGTGATCCTTCCTCACCCCGCGTCAGTCGTCGACCTCGCCGGCACCAAACGCTGGACATGCGGACCACGCCAGTCATTCCGGTTTCGAGTATGGCTGGCCACGCTAGGAGCGTAGCCCAGCCTAGCTGGTGATCCTTCCTCAACCATTGTCTCGGGCTACGCCAGGCATTCCGGCCTCGGGTATGGCTGGCCACGCTAGGAACGTAGCCCAGCCTAGCTGGTGATCCTTCCTCAACCATTGTCTCGGGCTACGCCAGGCATTCCGCCTCGGGTATGGCTGGCCACGCTAGGAACGTAGCCTAGTCATGCTGGTGATCCTTCCTCAACCATTGTCTCGGGCTACGCCATGCATTCCGGCTTCGGGAATGGCTGGCCACGCTAGGAACGTAGCCCAGCCTAGCTGGTGATCCTTCCTCAACCATTGTCTCGGGCTACGCCAGGCATTCCGGCCTCGGGTATGGCTGGCCACGCTAGGAACGTAGCCCAGCCTAGCTGGTGATCCTTCCTCAACCATTGTCTCGGGCTACGCCAGGCATTCCGGCCTCGGGTATGGCTGGCCACGCTAGGAACGTAGCCTAGTCATGCTGGTGATCCTTCCCCAACCATTGTCTCGGGCTACGCCAGGCATTCCGGCTTCGGGAATGGCTGGCCACGCTAGCAACGTAGCCCAGCCTAGCTGGTGATCCTTCCTCAACAAGTGTCGCGGGCCACGTCAGGCTTTCCGGCTTCGGGTATGGCTGGCCACGCTAGGAACGTAGCCCAACCTAGCTGATCCTTCCTCAACCATTGTCTCGGGCTACGCCAGGCATTCCGGCCTCGGGTATGGCTCGCCACGCTAGGAACGTAGCCTAGTCATGCTGGTGATCCTTCCTCACCCCGCGTCAGTCGTCGACCTCGCCGGCACCAAACGCTGGACATGCGGACCACGCCAGTCATTCCGGTTTCGAGTATGGCTGGCCACGCTAGGAACGTAGCCCAACCTAGCTGATGATCCTTCCTCACCCCGCGTCAGTCGTCAACCTCGCCGGCACCTAACGCTGGACGTGCGAGCCACTTCAGGCATTCCGGCTTCGGGAATGGCTGGCCACGCTAGGAAGGTAGCGCAACCCAGCTGGTGATCCTTCCTCACCCCGCGTCAGTCGTCGACCTCGCCGGCACCAAACGCTGGACATGCGGACCACGCCAGTCATTCCGGCCTCGGGTATGGCTCGCCACGCTAGGAACGTAGCCTAGTCATGCTGGTGATCCTTCCTCACCCAACGTCAGTCGTCAACCTCGCCGGCACCTAACGCTGGACGTGCGAGCCACTTCAGGCATTCCGGCTTCGGGAATGGCTGGCCACGCTAGGAAGGTAGCGCAACCCAGCTGGTGATCCTTCCTCACCCCGCGTCAGTCGTCAACCTCGCCGGCACCTAACGCTGGACGTGCGAGCCACTTCAGGCATTCCGGCTTCGGGAATGGCTGGCCACGCTAGGAAGGTAGCGCAACCCAGCTGGTGATCCTTCCTCACCCCGCGTCAGTTGTCGACCTCGCCGGCACCTAACGCTGGACGTGCGAGCCACTTCAGGCATTCCGGCTTCGGGAATGGCTGGCCACGCTAGGAAGGTAGCGCAACCCAGCTGGTGATCCTTCCTCAACCATTGTCTCGGGCTACGCCAGGCATTCCGGCCTCGGGTATGGCTGGCCACGCTAGGAACGTAGCCTTGTCATGCTGGTGATCCTTCCTCACCCCGCGTCAGTCGTCGACCTCGCCGGCACTTGACGCTGGACGTGCGAGCCACTTTAGGCATTCCAGCTTCGGGAATGGCTGGCCACGCTAGGAACGTAGCCCAGCCTAGCTGGTGATCCTTCCTCAACCATTGTCTCGGGCTACGCCAGGCATTCCGGCCTCGGGTATGGCTGGCCACGCTAGGAACGTAGCCCAGCCTAGCTGGTGATCCTTCCTCAACCATTGTCTCGGGCTACGCCAGGCATTCCGCCTCGGGTATGGCTGGCCACGCTAGGAACGTAGCCTAGTCATGCTGGTGATCCTTCCTCAACCATTGTCTCGGGCTACGCCATGCATTCCGGCTTCGGGAATGGCTGGCCACGCTAGGAACGTAGCCCAGCCTAGCTGGTGATCCTTCCTCAACCATTGTCTCGGGCTACGCCAGGCATTCCGGCCTCGGGTATGGCTGGCCACGCTAGGAACGTAGCCCAGCCTAGCTGGTGATCCTTCCTCAACCATTGTCTCGGGCTACGCCAGGCATTCCGGCCTCGGGTATGGCTGGCCACGCTAGGAACGTAGCCTAGTCATGCTGGTGATCCTTCCCCAACCATTGTCTCGGGCTACGCCAGGCATTCCGGCTTCGGGAATGGCTGGCCACGCTAGCAACGTAGCCCAGCCTAGCTGGTGATCCTTCCTCAACAAGTGTCGCGGGCCACGTCAGGCTTTCCGGCTTCGGGTATGGCTGGCCACGCTAGGAACGTAGCCCAACCTAGCTGATCCTTCCTCAACCATTGTCTCGGGCTACGCCAGGCATTCCGGCCTCGGGTATGGCTCGCCACGCTAGGAACGTAGCCTAGTCATGCTGGTGATCCTTCCTCACCCCGCGTCAGTCGTCGACCTCGCCGGCACCAAACGCTGGACATGCGGACCACGCCAGTCATTCCGGTTTCGAGTATGGCTGGCCACGCTAGGAACGTAGCCCAACCTAGCTGATGATCCTTCCTCACCCCGCGTCAGTCGTCAACCTCGCCGGCACCTAACGCTGGACGTGCGAGCCACTTCAGGCATTCCGGCTTCGGGAATGGCTGGCCACGCTAGGAAGGTAGCGCAACCCAGCTGGTGATCCTTCCTCACCCCGCGTCAGTCGTCGACCTCGCCGGCACCAAACGCTGGACATGCGGACCACGCCAGTCATTCCGGCCTCGGGTATGGCTCGCCACGCTAGGAACGTAGCCTAGTCATGCTGGTGATCCTTCCTCACCCAACGTCAGTCGTCAACCTCGCCGGCACCTAACGCTGGACGTGCGAGCCACTTCAGGCATTCCGGCTTCGGGAATGGCTGGCCACGCTAGGAAGGTAGCGCAACCCAGCTGGTGATCCTTCCTCACCCCGCGTCAGTCGTCAACCTCGCCGGCACCTAACGCTGGACGTGCGAGCCACTTCAGGCATTCCGGCTTCGGGAATGGCTGGCCACGCTAGGAAGGTAGCGCAACCCAGCTGGTGATCCTTCCTCACCCCGCGTCAGTTGTCGACCTCGCCGGCACCTAACGCTGGACGTGCGAGCCACTTCAGGCATTCCGGCTTCGGGAATGGCTGGCCACGCTAGGAAGGTAGCGCAACCCAGCTGGTGATCCTTCCTCAACCATTGTCTCGGGCTACGCCAGGCATTCCGGCCTCGGGTATGGCTGGCCACGCTAGGAACGTAGCCTTGTCATGCTGGTGATCCTTCCTCACCCCGCGTCAGTCGTCGACCTCGCCGGCACTTGACGCTGGACGTGCGAGCCACTTTAGGCATTCCAGCTTCGGGAATGGCTGGCCACGCTAGGAACGTAGCCCAGCCTAGCTGGTGATCCTTCCTCAACCATTGTCTCGGGCTACGCCAGGCATTCCGGCCTCGGGTATGGCTGGCCACGCTAGGAACGTAGCCCAGCCTAGCTGGTGATCCTTCCTCAACCATTGTCTCGGGCTACGCCAGGCATTCCGGCCTCGGGTATGGCTGGCCACGCTAGGAACGTAGCCCAGCCTAGCTGGTGATCCTTCCTCAACCATTGTCTCGGGCTACGCCAGGCATTCCGGCCTCGGGTATGGCTGGCCACGCTAGGAACGTAGCCCAGCCTAGCTGGTGATCCTTCCTCAACCATTGTCTCGGGCTACGCCAGGCATTCCGGTTTCGAGTATGGCTGGCCACGCTAGGAACGTAGCCCAACCTAGCTGATGATCCTTCCTCACCCCGCGTCAGTCGTCAACCTCGCCGGCACCTAACGCTGGACGTGCGAGCCACTTCAGGCATTCCGGCTTCGGGAATGGCTGGCCACGCTAGGAACGTAGCCCAGCCTAGCTGGTGATCCTTCCTCAACCATTGTCTCGGGCTACGCCAGGCATTCCGGCCTCGGGTATGGCTGGCCACGCTAGGAACGTAGCCCAGCCTAGCTGGTGATCCTTCCTCAACCATTGTCTCGGGCTACGCCAGGCATTCCGGCCTCGGGTATGGCTGGCCACGCTAGGAACGTAGCCCAGCCTAGCTGGTGATCCTTCCTCAACCATTGTCTCGGGCTACGCCAGGCATTCCGGCCTCGGGTATGGCTGGCCACGCTAGGAACGTAGCCTAGTCATGCTGGTGATCCTTCCTCAACCATTGTCTCGGGCTACGCCAGGCATTCCGGCTTCGGGAATGGCTGGCCACGCTAGGAACGTAGCCCAGCCTAGCTGGTGATCCTTCCTCAACCATTGTCTCGGGCTACGCCAGGCATTCCGGCCTCGGGTATGGCTGGCCACGCTAGGAACGTAGCCCAGCCTAGCTGGTGATCCTTCCTCAACAAGTGTCGCGGGCCACGTCAGGCTTTCCGGCTTCGGGTATGGCTGGCCACGCTAGGAACGTAGCCCAACCTAGCTGATCCTTCCTCAACCATTGTCTCGGGCTACGCCAGGCATTCCGGCCTCGGGTATGGCTCGCCACGCTAGGAACGTAGCCTAGTCATGCTGGTGATCCTTCCTCACCCCGCGTCAGTCGTCGACCTCGCCGGCACCAAACGCTGGACATGCGGACCACGCCAGTCATTCCGGTTTCGAGTATGGCTGGCCACGCTAGGAACGTAGCCCAACCTAGCTGATCCTTCCTCAACCATTGTCTCGGGCTACGCCAGGCATTCCGGCCTCGGGTATGGCTGGCCACGCTAGGAACGTAGCCTTGTCATGCTGGTGATCCTTCCTCACCCCGCGTCAGTCGTCGACCTCGCCGGCACTTGACGCTGGACGTGCGAGCCACTTTAGGCATTCCAGCTTCGGGAATGGCTGGCCACGCTAGGAACGTAGCCCAGCCTAGCTGGTGATCCTTCCTCAACCATTGTCTCGGGCTACGCCAGGCATTCCGGCCTCGGGTATGGCTGGCCACGCTAGGAACGTAGCCCAGCCTAGCTGGTGATCCTTCCTCAACCATTGTCTCGGGCTACGCCAGGCATTCCGGCTTCGGGAATGGCTGGCCACGCTAGGAACGTAGCCCAGCCTAGCTGGTGATCCTTCCTCAACCATTGTCTCGGGCTACGCCAGGCATTCCGGCCTCGGGTATGGCTGGCCACGCTAGGAACGTAGCCCAGCCTAGCTGGTGATCCTTCCTCAACCATTGTCTCGGGCTACGCCAGGCATTCCGGCCTCGGGTATGGCTGGCCACGCTAGGAACGTAGCCTAGTCATGCTGGTGATCCTTCCTCAACCATTGTCTCGGGCTACGCCAGGCATTCCGGCTTCGGGAATGGCTGGCCACGCTAGGAACGTAGCCCAGCCTAGCTGGTGATCCTTCCTCAACCATTGTCTCGGGCTACGCCAGGCATTCCGGCCTCGGGTATGGCTGGCCACGCTAGGAACGTAGCCCAGCCTAGCTGGTGATCCTTCCTCAACAAGTGTCGCGGGCCACGTCAGGCTTTCCGGCTTCGGGTATGGCTGGCCACGCTAGGAACGTAGCCCAACCTAGCTGATCCTTCCTCAACCATTGTCTCGGGCTACGCCAGGCATTCCGGCCTCGGGTATGGCTCGCCACGCTAGGAACGTAGCCTAGTCATGCTGGTGATCCTTCCTCACCCCGCGTCAGTCGTCGACCTCGCCGGCACCAAACGCTGGACATGCGGACCACGCCAGTCATTCCGGTTTCGAGTATGGCTGGCCACGCTAGGAACGTAGCCCAACCTAGCTGATGATCCTTCCTCACCCCGCGTCAGTCGTCAACCTCGCCGGCACCTAACGCTGGACGTGCGAGCCACTTCAGGCATTCCGGCTTCGGGAATGGCTGGCCACGCTAGGAAGGTAGCGCAACCCAGCTGGTGATCCTTCCTCACCCCGCGTCAGTCGTCAACCTCGCCGGCACCTAACGCTGGACGTGCGAGCCACTTCAGGCATTCCGGCTTCGGGAATGGCTGGCCACGCTAGGAAGGTAGCGCAACCCAGCTGGTGATCCTTCCTCACCCCGCGTCAGTTGTCGACCTCGCCGGCACCTAACGCTGGACGTGCGAGCCACTTCAAGCATTCCGGCTTCGGGAATGGCTGGCCACGCTAGGAAGGTAGCGCAACCCAGCTGGTGATCCTTCCTCAACCATTGTCTCGGGCTACGCCAGGCATTCCGGCCTCGGGTATGGCTGGCCACGCTAGGAACGTAGCCTTGTCATGCTGGTGATCCTTCCTCACCCCGCGTCAGTCGTCGACCTCGCCGGCACTTGACGCTGGACGTGCGAGCCACTTTAGGCATTCCAGCTTCGGGAATGGCTGGCCACGCTAGGAACGTAGCCCAGCCTAGCTGGTGATCCTTCCTCAACCATTGTCTCGGGCTACGCCAGGCATTCCGGCCTCGGGTATGGCTGGCCACGCTAGGAACGTAGCCCAGCCTAGCTGGTGATCCTTCCTCAACCATTGTCTCGGGCTACGCCAGGCATTCCGGTTTCGAGTATGGCTGGCCACGCTAGGAACGTAGCCCAACCTAGCTGATGATCCTTCCTCACCCCGCGTCAGTCGTCAACCTCGCCGGCACCTAACGCTGGACGTGCGAGCCACTTCAGGCATTCCGGCTTCGGGAATGGCTGGCCACGCTAGGAACGTAGCCCAGCCTAGCTGGTGATCCTTCCTCAACCATTGTCTCGGGCTACGCCAGGCATTCCGGCCTCGGGTATGGCTGGCCACGCTAGGAACGTAGCCCAGCCTAGCTGGTGATCCTTCCTCAACCATTGTCTCGGGCTACGCCAGGCATTCCGGCCTCGGGTATGGCTGGCCACGCTAGGAACGTAGCCCAGCCTAGCTGGTGATCCTTCCTCAACCATTGTCTCGGGCTACGCCAGGCATTCCGGCCTCGGGTATGGCTGGCCACGCTAGGAACGTAGCCTAGTCATGCTGGTGATCCTTCCTCAACCATTGTCTCGGGCTACGCCAGGCATTCCGGCTTCGGGAATGGCTGGCCACGCTAGGAACGTAGCCCAGCCTAGCTGGTGATCCTTCCTCAACCATTGTCTCGGGCTACGCCAGGCATTCCGGCCTCGGGTATGGCTGGCCACGCTAGGAACGTAGCCCAGCCTAGCTGGTGATCCTTCCTCAACAAGTGTCGCGGGCCACGTCAGGCTTTCCGGCTTCGGGTATGGCTGGCCACGCTAGGAACGTAGCCCAACCTAGCTGATCCTTCCTCAACCATTGTCTCGGGCTACGCCAGGCATTCCGGCCTCGGGTATGGCTCGCCACGCTAGGAACGTAGCCTAGTCATGCTGGTGATCCTTCCTCACCCCGCGTCAGTCGTCGACCTCGCCGGCACCAAACGCTGGACATGCGGACCACGCCAGTCATTCCGGTTTCGAGTATGGCTGGCCACGCTAGGAACGTAGCCCAACCTAGCTGATGATCCTTCCTCACCCCGCGTCAGTCGTCAACCTCGCCGGCACCTAACGCTGGACGTGCGAGCCACTTCAGGCATTCCGGCTTCGGGAATGGCTGGCCAGGCTAGGAAGGTAGCGCAACCCAGCTGGTGATCCTTCCTCACCCCGCGTCAGTCGTCGACCTCGCCGGCACCAAACGCTGGACATGCGGACCACGCCAGTCATTCCGGCCTCGGGTATGGCTCGCCACGCTAGGAACGTAGCCTAGTCATGCTGGTGATCCTTCCTCACCCCGCGTCAGTCGTCGACCTCGCCGGCACCTAACGCTGGACGTGCGAGCCACTTCAGGCATTCCGGCTTCGGGAATGGCTGGCCACGCTAGGAAGGTAGCGCAACCCAGCTGGTGATCCTTCCTCAACCATTGTCTCGGGCTACGCCAGGCATTCCGGCCTCGGGTATGGCTGGCCACGCTAGGAACGTAGCCCAGCCTAGCTGGTGATCCTTCCTCAACAAGTGTCGCGGGCCACGTCAGGCTTTCCGGCTTCGGGTATGGCTGGCCACGCTAGGAACGTAGCCCAACCTAGCTGATCCTTCCTCAACCATTGTCTCGGGCTACGCCAGGCATTCCGGCCTCGGGTATGGCTGGCCACGCTAGGAACGTAGCCCAACCTAGCTGATGATCCTTCCTCACCCCGCGTCAGTCGTCGACCTCGCCGGCACCAAACGCTGGACATGCGGACCACGCCAGTCATTCCGGCCTCGGGTATGGCTCGCCACGCTAGGAACGTAGCCTAGTCATGCTGGTGATCCTTCCTCACCCAACGTCAGTCGTCAACCTCGCCGGCACCTAACGCTGGACGTGCGAGCCACTTCAGGCATTCCGGCTTCGGGAATGGCTGGCCACGCTAGGAAGGTAGCGCAACCCAGCTGGTGATCCTTCCTCAACCATTGTCTCGGGCTACGCCAGGCATTCCGGCCTCGGGTATGGCTGGCCACGCTAGGAACGTAGCCCAGCCTAGCTGGTGATCCTTCCTCAACAAGTGTCGCGGGCCACTTCAGGCATTCCGGCTTCGGGAATGGCTGGCCACGCTAGGAGCGTAGCGCAACCCAGCTGGTGATCCTTCCTCACCCCGCGTCAGTCGTCGACCTCGCCGGCACCAAACACTGGACATGCGGACCACGCCAGTCATTCCGGCCTCGGGTATGGCTCGCCACGCTAGGAACGTAGCCTAGTCATGCTGGTGATCCTTCCTCACCCCGCGTCAGTCGTCGACCTCGCCGGCACCAAACGCTGGACATGCGGACCACGCCAGTCATTCCGGTTTCGAGTATGGCTGGCCACGCTAGGAACGTAGCCTAGTCATGCTGGTGATCCTTCCTCACCCAACGTCAGTCGTCAACCTCGCCGGCACCTAACGCTGGACGTGCGAGCCACTTCAGGCATTCCGGCTTCGGGAATGGCTGGCCACGCTAGGAAGGTAGCGCAACCCAGCTGGTGATCCTTCCTCACCCCGCGTCAGTCGTCAACCTCGCCGGCACCTAACGCTGGACGTGCGAGCCACTTCAGGCATTCCGGCTTCGGGAATGGCTGGCCACGCTAGGAAGGTAGCGCAACCCAGCTGGTGATCCTTCCTCACCCCGCGTCAGTTGTCGACCTCGCCGGCACCTAACGCTGGACGTGCGAGCCACTTCAAGCATTCCGGCTTCGGGAATGGCTGGCCACGCTAGGAAGGTAGCGCAACCCAGCTGGTGATCCTTCCTCAACCATTGTCTCGGGCTACGCCAGGCATTCCGGCCTCGGGTATGGCTGGCCACGCTAGGAACGTAGCCTTGTCATGCTGGTGATCCTTCCTCACCCCGCGTCAGTCGTCGACCTCGCCGGCACTTGACGCTGGACGTGCGAGCCACTTTAGGCATTCCAGCTTCGGGAATGGCTGGCCACGCTAGGAACGTAGCCCAGCCTAGCTGGTGATCCTTCCTCAACCATTGTCTCGGGCTACGCCAGGCATTCCGGCCTCGGGTATGGCTGGCCACGCTAGGAACGTAGCCCAGCCTAGCTGGTGATCCTTCCTCAACCATTGTCTCGGGCTACGCCAGGCATTCCGGTTTCGAGTATGGCTGGCCACGCTAGGAACGTAGCCCAACCTAGCTGATGATCCTTCCTCACCCCGCGTCAGTCGTCAACCTCGCCGGCACCTAACGCTGGACGTGCGAGCCACTTCAGGCATTCCGGCTTCGGGAATGGCTGGCCACGCTAGGAACGTAGCCCAGCCTAGCTGGTGATCCTTCCTCAACCATTGTCTCGGGCTACGCCAGGCATTCCGGCCTCGGGTATGGCTGGCCACGCTAGGAACGTAGCCCAGCCTAGCTGGTGATCCTTCCTCAACCATTGTCTCGGGCTACGCCAGGCATTCCGGCCTCGGGTATGGCTGGCCACGCTAGGAACGTAGCCCAGCCTAGCTGGTGATCCTTCCTCAACCATTGTCTCGGGCTACGCCAGGCATTCCGGCCTCGGGTATGGCTGGCCACGCTAGGAACGTAGCCTAGTCATGCTGGTGATCCTTCCTCAACCATTGTCTCGGGCTACGCCAGGCATTCCGGCTTCGGGAATGGCTGGCCACGCTAGGAACGTAGCCCAGCCTAGCTGGTGATCCTTCCTCAACCATTGTCTCGGGCTACGCCAGGCATTCCGGCCTCGGGTATGGCTGGCCACGCTAGGAACGTAGCCCAGCCTAGCTGGTGATCCTTCCTCAACAAGTGTCGCGGGCCACGTCAGGCTTTCCGGCTTCGGGTATGGCTGGCCACGCTAGGAACGTAGCCCAACCTAGCTGATCCTTCCTCAACCATTGTCTCGGGCTACGCCAGGCATTCCGGCCTCGGGTATGGCTCGCCACGCTAGGAACGTAGCCTAGTCATGCTGGTGATCCTTCCTCACCCCGCGTCAGTCGTCGACCTCGCCGGCACCAAACGCTGGACATGCGGACCACGCCAGTCATTCCGGTTTCGAGTATGGCTGGCCACGCTAGGAACGTAGCCCAACCTAGCTGATGATCCTTCCTCACCCCGCGTCAGTCGTCAACCTCGCCGGCACCTAACGCTGGACGTGCGAGCCACTTCAGGCATTCCGGCTTCGGGAATGGCTGGCCAGGCTAGGAAGGTAGCGCAACCCAGCTGGTGATCCTTCCTCACCCCGCGTCAGTCGTCGACCTCGCCGGCACCAAACGCTGGACATGCGGACCACGCCAGTCATTCCGGCCTCGGGTATGGCTCGCCACGCTAGGAACGTAGCCTAGTCATGCTGGTGATCCTTCCTCACCCCGCGTCAGTCGTCGACCTCGCCGGCACCTAACGCTGGACGTGCGAGCCACTTCAGGCATTCCGGCTTCGGGAATGGCTGGCCACGCTAGGAAGGTAGCGCAACCCAGCTGGTGATCCTTCCTCAACCATTGTCTCGGGCTACGCCAGGCATTCCGGCCTCGGGTATGGCTGGCCACGCTAGGAACGTAGCCCAGCCTAGCTGGTGATCCTTCCTCAACAAGTGTCGCGGGCCACGTCAGGCTTTCCGGCTTCGGGTATGGCTGGCCACGCTAGGAACGTAGCCCAACCTAGCTGATCCTTCCTCAACCATTGTCTCGGGCTACGCCAGGCATTCCGGCCTCGGGTATGGCTGGCCACGCTAGGAACGTAGCCCAACCTAGCTGATGATCCTTCCTCACCCCGCGTCAGTCGTCGACCTCGCCGGCACCAAACGCTGGACATGCGGACCACGCCAGTCATTCCGGCCTCGGGTATGGCTCGCCACGCTAGGAACGTAGCCTAGTCATGCTGGTGATCCTTCCTCACCCAACGTCAGTCGTCAACCTCGCCGGCACCTAACGCTGGACGTGCGAGCCACTTCAGGCATTCCGGCTTCGGGAATGGCTGGCCACGCTAGGAAGGTAGCGCAACCCAGCTGGTGATCCTTCCTCACCCCGCGTCAGTCGTCAACCTCGCCGGCACCTAACGCTGGACGTGCGAGCCACTTCAGGCATTCCGGCTTCGGGAATGGCTGGCCACGCTAGGAAGGTAGCGCAACCCAGCTGGTGATCCTTCCTCACCCCGCGTCAGTTGTCGACCTCGCCGGCACCTAACGCTGGACGTGCGAGCCACTTCAGGCATTCCGGCTTCGGGAATGGCTGGCCACGCTAGGAAGGTAGCGCAACCCAGCTGGTGATCCTTCCTCAACCATTGTCTCGGGCTACGCCAGGCATTCCGGCCTCGGGTATGGCTGGCCACGCTAGGAACGTAGCCTTGTCATGCTGGTGATCCTTCCTCACCCCGCGTCAGTCGTCGACCTCGCCGGCACTTGACGCTGGACGTGCGAGCCACTTTAGGCATTCCAGCTTCGGGAATGGCTGGCCACGCTAGGAACGTAGCCCAGCCTAGCTGGTGATCCTTCCTCACCTCGCGTCAGTTGTCGACCTCGCCGGCACCAAACGCTGGACATGCGGACCACGCCAGTCATTCCGGTTTCGAGTATGGCTGGCCAGGCTAGGAGCGTAGCGCAACCCAGCTGGTGATCCTTCCTCACCCCGCGTCAGTCGTCGACCTCGCCGGCACAAACACTGGACATGCGGACCACGCCAGTCATTCCGGCCTCGGGTATGGCTCGCCACGCTAGGAACGTAGCCTAGTCATGCTGGTGATCCTTCCTCACCCCGCGTCAGTCGTCAACCTCGCCGGCACCTAACGCTGGACGTGCGAGCCACTTCAGGCATTCCGGCTTCGGGAATGGCTGGCCACGCTAGGAAGGTAGCGCAACCCAGCTGGTGATCCTTCCTCACCCCGCGTCAGTCGTCGACCTCGCCGGCACCAAACGCTGGACATGCGGACCACGCCAGTCATTCCGGCCTCGGGTATGGCTCGCCACGCTAGGAACGTAGCCTAGTCATGCTGGTGATCCTTCCTCACCCCGCGTCAGTCGTCGACCTCGCCGGCACCAAACGCTGGACATGCGGACCACGCCAGTCATTCCGGTTTCGAGTATGGCTGGCCACGCTAGGAACGTAGCCCAACCTAGCTGATGATCCTTCCTCACCCCGCGTCAGTCGTCAACCTCGCCGGCACCTAACGCTGGACGTGCGAGCCACTTCAGGCATTCCGGCTTCGGGAATGGCTGGCCACGCTAGGAACGTAGCCCAGCCTAGCTGGTGATCCTTCCTCAACCATTGTCTCGGGCTACGCCAGGCATTCCGGCCTCGGGTATGGCTGGCCACGCTAGGAACGTAGCCCAGCCTAGCTGGTGATCCTTCCTCAACCATTGTCTCGGGCTACGCCAGGCATTCCGCCTCGGGTATGGCTGGCCACGCTAGGAACGTAGCCTAGTCATGCTGGTGATCCTTCCTCAACCATTGTCTCGGGCTACGCCATGCATTCCGGCTTCGGGAATGGCTGGCCACGCTAGGAACGTAGCCCAGCCTAGCTGGTGATCCTTCCTCAACCATTGTCTCGGGCTACGCCAGGCATTCCGGCCTCGGGTATGGCTGGCCACGCTAGGAACGTAGCCCAGCCTAGCTGGTGATCCTTCCTCAACCATTGTCTCGGGCTACGCCAGGCATTCCGGCCTCGGGTATGGCTGGCCACGCTAGGAACGTAGCCTAGTCATGCTGGTGATCCTTCCTCACCCCGCGTCAGTCGTCAACCTCGCCGGCACCTAACGCTGGACGTGCGAGCCACTTCAGGCATTCCGGCTTCGGGAATGGCTGGCCACGCTAGGAAGGTAGCGCAACCCAGCTGGTGATCCTTCCTCACCCCGCGTCAGTCGTCGACCTCGCCGGCACCAAACGCTGGACATGCGGACCACGCCAGTCATTCCGGCCTCGGGTATGGCTCGCCACGCTAGGAACGTAGCCTAGTCATGCTGGTGATCCTTCCTCACCCCGCGTCAGTCGTCGACCTCGCCGGCACCAAACGCTGGACATGCGGACCACGCCAGTCATTCCGGTTTCGAGTATGGCTGGCCACGCTAGGAACGTAGCCCAACCTAGCTGATGATCCTTCCTCACCCCGCGTCAGTCGTCAACCTCGCCGGCACCTAACGCTGGACGTGCGAGCCACTTCAGGCATTCCGGCTTCGGGAATGGCTGGCCACGCTAGGAACGTAGCCCAGCCTAGCTGGTGATCCTTCCTCAACCATTGTCTCGGGCTACGCCAGGCATTCCGGCCTCGGGTATGGCTGGCCACGCTAGGAACGTAGCCCAGCCTAGCTGGTGATCCTTCCTCAACCATTGTCTCGGGCTACGCCAGGCATTCCGCCTCGGGTATGGCTGGCCACGCTAGGAACGTAGCCTAGTCATGCTGGTGATCCTTCCTCAACCATTGTCTCGGGCTACGCCATGCATTCCGGCTTCGGGAATGGCTGGCCACGCTAGGAACGTAGCCCAGCCTAGCTGGTGATCCTTCCTCAACCATTGTCTCGGGCTACGCCAGGCATTCCGGCCTCGGGTATGGCTGGCCACGCTAGGAACGTAGCCCAGCCTAGCTGGTGATCCTTCCTCAACCATTGTCTCGGGCTACGCCAGGCATTCCGGCCTCGGGTATGGCTGGCCACGCTAGGAACGTAGCCCAACCTATCTGGTAATAATTGCTCACCCAGCGTCACTCGTTGGCTTCACCGGCACCTAACGCTGGACGAGAGGACCACACCAGGCATTCCGGCTTCGAGTATGGCTGGCCACGCTAGGAACGTAGCCCAACCTAGTTGTTGGTCCTTCCTCCACCAGAGTCGCGGGCTAGGCCAGGCATCCCGGCTTCGAGTATGGCTGGCCAGGCTAGGAACGTAGCCCAACCTATCTGGTAATAATTCCTCACCCAGCGTCAGTCGTCGACTTCGCCGGCACCTAACGCTGGACGAGCGGACCACACCAGGCATTCCGGCTTCGAGTACGGCTGGCCACGCTAGGAACATAGCCCAGCCTAGTTGTTGGTCCTTCCTCCACCAGAGTCGCGGGCTAGGCCAGGCATTCCGGAATAGGGTATGGCTGGTCACGCTAAGAACGTAGCCCAACCTATCTGGTAATAATTCCTCACCCAGCGTCAGTCGTCGACTTCGCCGACACCTAACGCTGGACGAGCGGACCACACCAGGCATTCCGGCTTCGAGTACGGCTGGCCACGCTAGGAACGTAGCCCAACCTAGTTGTTGGTCCTTCCTCCACGAGAGTCGCGGGCTAGGCCAGGCATTCCGGCTTCGAGTATGGCTGGCCAGGCTAGGAACGTAGCCCAACCTATCTGGTGATATTTCCTCACCCAGCCTCAGTCGTTGGCTTCGCAGCTCCCTGAGACTGAACCTGCGGACCACACCAGTCATTCCGGCTTTGAGTATGTCTGGCCACGCTAGGAACGTAGCCCAACCTATCTGGTTATAATTCCTCACCCAGCGTCAGTCGTCGACTTCGCCGGCACCTAACGCTGGACCTGCGGACCACGCCAGTCATTCCGGCTTCGAGTATGGCTGGCCACGCTAGGAACGTAGCCCAACCTATCTGGTAATAATTGCTCACCCAGCGTCACTCGTTGGCTTCACCGGCACCTAACGCTGGACGAGAGGACCACACCAGGCATTCCGGCTTCGAGTATGGCTGGCCACGCTAGGAACGTAGCCCAACCTAGTTGTTGGTCCTTCCTCCACCAGAGTCGCGGGCTAGGCCAGGCATCCCGGCTTCGAGTATGGCTGGCCAGGCTAGGAACGTAGCCCAACCTATCTGGTAATAATTCCTCACCCAGCGTCAGTCGTCGACTTCGCCGGCACCTAACGCTGGACGAGCGGACCACACCAGGCATTCCGGCTTCGAGTACGGCTGGCCACGCTAGGAACATAGCCCAGCCTAGTTGTTGGTCCTTCCTCCACCAGAGTCGCGGGCTAGGCCAGGCATTCCGGAATAGGGTATGGCTGGTCACGCTAAGAACGTAGCCCAACCTATCTGGTAATAATTCCTCACCCAGCGTCAGTCGTCGACTTCGCCGGCACCTAACGCTGGACGAGCGGACCACACCAGGCATTCCGGCTTCGAGTACGGCTGGCCACGCTAGGAACGTAGCCCAACCTAGTTGTTGGTCCTTCCTCCACGAGAGTCGCGGGCTAGGCCAGGCATTCCGGCTTCGAGTATGGCTGGCCAGGCTAGGAACGTAGCCCAACCTATCTGGTGATATTTCCTCACCCAGCCTCAGTCGTTGGCTTCGCAGCTCCCTGAGACTGAACCTGCGGACCACACCAGTCATTCCGGCTTTGAGTATGTCTGGCCACGCTAGGAACGTAGCCCAACCTATCTGGTTATAATTCCTCACCCAGCGTCAGTCGTCGACTTCGCCGGCACCTAACGCTGGACCTGCGGACCACGCCAGTCATTCCGGCTTCGAGTATGGCTGGCCACGCTAGGAACGTAGCCCAACCTATCTGGTAATAATTCCTCACCCAGCGTCACTCGTCGGCTTCACCGGCACCTCACGCTGGAAGTGCGGACCACACCAGGCATTCCGGCTTCGAGTACGGCTGGCCACGCTAGGAACATAGCCCAGCCTAGTTGTTGGTCCTTCCTCCACTAGAGTCGCGGGCTAGGCCAGGCATTCCGGATTAGGGTATGGCTGGCCACGCTAACAACGAAGCGCGACCCAGCTGGTGATCCTTTCTCACCCAGCGTCAGTCGTCGACTTCGCCGGCACCTAACGCTGGACGTGCGGACCACACCAGGCATTCCGGCTTCGAGTATGGCTGGCCACGCTAGGAACGTAGCCCAACCTAGTTGTTGGTCCTTCCTCCACCAGAGTCGCGGGCTAGGCCAGGCATTCCGGCTTCGAGTATGGCTGGCCAGGCTAGGAACGTAGCCCAACCTATCTGGTAATAATTCCTCACCCAGCGTCAGTCGTCGACTTCGCCGGCACCTAACGCTGGACGAGCGGACCACACCAGGCATTCCGGCTTCGAGTACGGCTGGCCACGCTAGGAACATAGCCCAGCCTAGTTGTTGGTCCTTCCTCCACCAGAGTCGCGGGCTAGGCCAGGCATTCCGGAATAGGGTATGGCTGGCCACGCTAAGAACGAAGCGCAACCCAGCTGGTGATCCTTCCTCACCCCGCGTCAGTCGTCGACCTTGCCGGCACCTAACGCTGGACCTGCGGACCACGCCAGTCATTCCGGCTTCGAGTATGGCTGGCCACGCTAGGAACGTAGCCCAACCTAGTTGTTGGTCCTTCCTCCACCAGAGTCGCGGGCTAGGCCAGGCATTCCGGCTTCGGGAATGGCTGGCCACGCTAGCAACGTAGCCCAGCCTAGCTGGTGATCCTTCCTCAACCATTGTCTCGGGCTACGCCAGGCATTCCGGCCTCGGGTATGGCTGGCCACGCTAGGAACGTAGCCCAGCCTAGCTGATGATCCTTCCTCAACAAGTGTCGCGGGCCACTTCAGGCATTCCGGCTTCGGGAATGGCTGGCCACGCTAGGAGCGTAGCGCAACCCAGCTGGTGATCCTTCCTCACCCCGCGTCAGTCGTCGACCTCGCCGGCACCAAACACTGGACATGCGGACCACGCCAGTCATTCCGGCCTCGGGTATGGCTCGCCACGCTAGGAACGTAGCCTAGTCATGCTGGTGATCCTTCCTCACCCCGCGTCAGTCGTCTACCTCGCCGGCACCAAACGCTGGACATGCGGACCACGCCAGTCATTCCGGTTTCGAGTATGGCTGGCCACGCTAGGAACGTAGCCCAACCTAGCTGATGATCCTTCCTCACCCCGCGTCAGTCGTCAACCTCGCCGGCACCTAACGCTGGACGTGCGAGCCACTTCAGGCATTCCGGCTTCGGGAATGGCTGGCCACGCTAGGAACGTAGCCCAGCCTAGCTGGTGATCCTTCCTCAACCATTGTCTCGGGCTACGCCAGGCATTCCGGCCTCGGGTATGGCTGGCCACGCTAGGAACGTAGCCCAGCCTAGCTGGTGATCCTTCCTCAACCATTGTCTCGGGCTACGCCAGGCATTCCGGCCTCGGGTATGGCTGGCCACGCTAGGAACGTAGCCCAGCCTAGCTGGTGATCCTTCCTCAACCATTGTCTCGGGCTACGCCAGGCATTCCGGCCTCGGGTATGGCTGGCCACGCTAGGAACGTAGCCTAGTCATGCTGGTGATCCTTCCTCAACCATTGTCTCGGGCTACGCCAGGCATTCCGGCTTCGGGAATGGCTGGCCACGCTAGGAACGTAGCCCAGCCTAGCTGGTGATCCTTCCTCAACCATTGTCTCGGGCTACGCCAGGCATTCCGGCCTCGGGTATGGCTGGCCACGCTAGGAACGTAGCCCAGCCTAGCTGGTGATCCTTCCTCAACAAGTGTCGCGGGCCACGTCAGGCTTTCCGGCTTCGGGTATGGCTGGCCACGCTAGGAACGTAGCCCAACCTAGCTGATCCTTCCTCAACCATTGTCTCGGGCTACGCCAGGCATTCCGGCCTCGGGTATGGCTGGCCACGCTAGGAACGTAGCCCAACCTAGCTGATGATCCTTCCTCACCCCGCGTCAGTCGTCGACCTCGCCGGCACCTAACGCTGGACGTGCGAGCCACTTCAGGCATTCCGGCTTCGGGAATGGCTGGCCACGCTAGGAAGGTAGCGCAACCCAGCTGGTGATCCTTCCTCACCCCGCGTCAGTCGTCGACCTCGCCGGCACCAAACGCTGGACATGCGGACCACGCCAGTCATTCCGGTTTCGAGTATGGCTGGCCACGCTAGGAACCTAGCCCAACCTAGCTGATGATCCTTCCTCACCCCGCGTCAGTCGTCAACCTCGCCGGCACCTAACGCTGGACGTGCGAGCCACTTCAGGCATTCCGGCTTCGGGAATGGCTGGCCACGCTAGGAACGTAGCCTAGTCATGCTGGTGATCCTTCCTCACCCCGCATCAGTCGTCGGCTTCGCCGGCACCTGACGCTTGACGTGCGAGCCACCTTAGGCATTCCGGCTTCGGAAATGGCTGGCCACGCTAGGAACGTAGTCCAGTCATGCTGGTGATCCTTCCTCACCCCGCGTCAGTCGTCGACCTCGCCGGCACCAAACGCTGGACATGCGGACCACGCCAGTCATTCCGGTTTCGAGTATGGCTGGCCACGCTAGGAACGTAGCCCAACCTAGCTGATGATCCTTCCTCACCCCGCGTCAGTCGTCAACCTCGCCGGCACCTAACGCTGGACGTGCGAGCCACTTCAGGCATTCCGGCTTCGGGAATGGCTGGCCACGCTAGGAAGGTAGCGCAACCCAGCTGGTGATCCTTCCTCACCCCGCGTCAGTTGTCGACCTCGCCGGCACCTAACGCTGGACGTGCGAGCCACTTCAGGCATTCCGGCTTCGGGAATGGCTGGCCACGCTAGGAAGGTAGCGCAACCCAGCTGGTGATCCTTCCTCAACCATTGTCTCGGGCTACGCCAGGCATTCCGGCCTCGGGTATGGCTGGCCACGCTAGGAACGTAGCCTTGTCATGCTGGTGATCCTTCCACACCCCGCGCCAGTCGTCGGCTTCGCCGGCACCTGACGCTGGACGTGCGAGGCACTTTGGGCATTCCGGCTTCGGGAATGGCTGGCCACGCTAGGAACGTAGCCCAGTCATGCTGGTGATCCATCCTCACCCAACGTCAGTCGTCGGCTTCGCCGGCACCTAACGCTGGACGTGCGAGCCACTTCAGGCATTCCGGCTTCGGGAATGGCTGGCCACGCTAGGAACGTAGCCCAGCCTAGCTGGTGACCCTTCCTCAACCATTGTCTCGGGCTACGCCAGGCATTCCGGCCTCGGGTATGGCTGGCCACGCTAGGAACGTAGCCTAGTCATGCTGGTGATCCTTCCTCACCCCGCGTCAGTCGTCGACCTCGCCGGCACTTGACGCTGGACGTGCGAGCCACTTTAGGCATTCCGGCTTCGGGAATGGCTGGCCACGCTAGGAACGTAGCCCAGCCTAGCTGGTGATCCTTCCTCACCTCGCGTCAGTTGTCGACCTCGCCGGCACAAAACGCTGGACCTACGGACCACGTCAGTCATTCCGGCTTCGAGTATGGCTGGCCACGCTAGGAACGTAGCCTAGTCATGCTGGTGATCCTTCCTCAACCATTGTCTCGGGCTACGCCAGGCATTCCGGCTTCGGGAATGGCTGGCCACGCTAGGAACGTAGCCCAGCCTAGCTGGTGATCCTTCCTCAACCATTGTCTCGGGCTACGCCAGGCATTCCGGCCTCGGGTATGGCTGGCCACGCTAGGAACGTAGCCCAGCCTAGCTGGTGATCCTTCCTCAACAAGTGTCGCGGGCCACGTCAGGCTTTCCGGCTTCGGGTATGGCTGGCCACGCTAGGAACGTAGCCCAACCTAGCTGATCCTTCCTCAACCATTGTCTCGGGCTACGCCAGGCATTCCGGCCTCGGGTATGGCTCGCCACGCTAGGAACGTAGCCTAGTCATGCTGGTGATCCTTCCTCACCCCGCGTCAGTCGTCAACCTCGCCGGCACCTAACGCTGGACGTGCGAGCCACTTCAGGCATTCCGGCTTCGGGAATGGCTGGCCACGCTAGGAAGGTAGCGCAACCCAGCTGGTGATCCTTCCTCACCCCGCGTCAGTCGTCGACCTCGCCGGCACCAAACGCTGGACATGCGGACCACGCCAGTCATTCCGGCCTCGGGTATGGCTCGCCACGCTAGGAACGTAGTCTAGTCATGCTGGTGATCCTTCCTCACCCAACGTCAGTCGTCAACCTCGCCGGCACCTAACGCTGGACGTGCGAGCCACTTCAGGCATTCCGGCTTCGGGAATGGCTGGCCACGCTAGGAAGGTAGCGCAACCCAGCTGGTGATCCTTCCTCACCCCGCGTCAGTCGTCAACCTCGCCGGCACCTAACGCTGGACGTGCGAGCCACTTCAGGCATTCCGGCTTCGGGAATGGCTGGCCACGCTAGGAAGGTAGCGCAACCCAGCTGGTGATCCTTCCTCACCCCGCGTCAGTTGTCGACCTCGCCGGCACCTAACGCTGGACGTGCGAGCCACTTCAGGCATTCCGGCTTCGGGAATGGCTGGCCACGCTAGGAAGGTAGCGCAACCCAGCTGGTGATCCTTCCTCACCCCGCGTCAGTCGTCGACCTCGCCGGCACCTAACGCTGGACGTGCGAGCCACTTCAGGCATTCCGGCTTCGGGAATGGCTGGCCACGCTAGGAACGTAGCCCAGCCTAGCTGGTGATCCTTCCTCAACAAGTGTCGCGGGCCACGTCAGGCTTTCCGGCTTCGGGTATGGCTGGCCACGCTAGGAACGTAGCCCAACCTAGCTGATCCTTCCTCAACCATTGTCTCGGGCTACGCCAGGCATTCCGGCCTCGGGTATGGCTCGCCACGCTAGGAACGTAGCCTAGTCATGCTGGTGATCCTTCCTCACACCGCGTCAGTCGTCGGCTTCGCCGGCACCTGACGCTTGACGTGCGAGCCACCTTAGGCATTCCGGCTTCGGAAATGGCTGGCCACGCTAGGAACGTAGCCCAGTCATGCTGGTGATCCATCCTCACCCAACGTCAGTCGTCGGCTTCGCCGGCACCTGACGCTGGACCTGCGAGCCACTTCAGGCATTCCGGCTTCGGGAATGGCTGGCCACGCTAGGAACGTAGCCCAGCCTAGCTGGTGATCCTTCCTCACCTCGCGTCAGTTGTCGACCTCGCCGGCACTTGACGCTGGACGTGCGAGCCACTTTAGGCATTCCGGCTTCGGGAATGGCTGGCCACGCTAGGAACGTAGCCCAGCCTAGCTGGTGATCCTTCCTCACCTCGCGTCAGTTGTCGACCTCGCCGGCACAAAACGGTGGACCTACGGACCACGTCAGTCATTCCGGCTTCGAGTATGCCTGGCCACGCTGGGAACGTAGCGCTGATGATCCTGATGATCCTTCCTCAACAAGTGTCGCGGGCCACGTCAGGCTTTCCGGCTTCGGGTATGGCTGGCCACGCTAGGAACGTAGCCCAACCTAGCTGATCCTTCCTCAACCATTGTCTCGGGCTACGCCAGGCATTCCGGCCTCGGGTATGGCTCGCCACGCTAGGAACGTAGCCTAGTCATGCTGGTGATCCTTCCTCACACCGCGTCAGTCGTCGGCTTCGCCGGCACCTGACGCTTGACGTGCGAGCCACCTTAGGCATTCCGGCTTCGGAAATGGCTGGCCACGCTAGGAACGTAGCCCAGTCATGCTGGTGATCCTTCCTCACCCCGCGTCAGTCGTCGACCTCGCCGGCACCAAACGCTGGACATGCGGACCACGCCAGTCATTCCGGTTTCGAGTATGGCTGGCCACGCTAGGAACGTAGCCCAACCTAGCTGATGATCCTTCCTCACCCCACGTCAGTCGTCAACCTCGCCGGCACCTAACGCTGGACGTGCGAGCCACTTTAGGCTTTCCGGCTTCGGGAATGGCTGGCCACGCTAGTAACGTAGCCCAGCCTAGCTGGTGATCCTTCCTCACCCCGCGTCAGTTGTCGACCTCGCCGGCACAAAACGCTGGACATGCGGACCACGCCAGTCATTCCGGTTTCGAGTATGGCTGGCCACGCTAGGAACCTAGCCCAACCTAGCTGATGATCCTTCCTCACCCCGCGTCAGTCGTCAACCTCGCCGGCACCTAACGCTGGACGTGCGAGCCACTTCAGGCATTCCGGCTTCGGGAATGGCTGGCCACGCTAGGAACGTAGCCTAGTCATGCTGGTGATCCTTCCTCACCCCGCATCAGTCGTCGGCTTCGCCGGCACCTGACGCTTGACGTGCGAGCCACCTTAGGCATTCCGGCTTCGGAAATGGCTGGCCACGCTAGGAACGTAGTCCAGTCATGCTGGTGATCCTTCCTCACCCCGCGTCAGTCGTCGACCTCGCCGGCACCAAACGCTGGACATGCGGACCACGCCAGTCATTCCGGTTTCGAGTATGGCTGGCCACGCTAGGAACGTAGCCCAACCTAGCTGATGATCCTTCCTCACCCCGCGTCAGTCGTCAACCTCGCCGGCACCTAACGCTGGACGTGCGAACCACTTTAGGCATTCCGGCTTCGGGAATGGCTGGCCACGCTAGGAACGTAGCCCAGTCATGCTGGTGATCCTTCCTCACCCCGCGTCAGTCGTCGACCTCGCCGGCACAAAACGCTGGACCTACGGACCACGTCAGTCATTCCGGCTTCGAGTATGGCTGGCCACGCTAGGAACGTAGCCCAACCTAGCTGATCCTTCCACACCCCGCGCCAGTCGTCGGCTTCGCCGGCACCTGACGCTGGACGTGCGAGGCACTTTGGGCATTCCGGCTTCGGGAATGGCTGGCCACGCTAGGAACGTAGCCCAGTCATGCTGGTGATCCATCCTCACCCAACGTCAGTCGTCGGCTTCGCCGGCACCTAACGCTGGACGTGCGAGCCACTTCAGGCATTCCGGCTTCGGGAATGGCTGGCCACGCTAGGAACGTAGCCCAGCCTAGCTGGTGACCCTTCCTCAACCATTGTCTCGGGCTACGCCAGGCATTCCGGCCTCGGGTATGGCTGGCCACGCTAGGAACGTAGCCTAGTCATGCTGGTGATCCTTCCTCACCCCGCGTCAGTCGTCGACCTCGCCGGCACTTGACGCTGGACGTGCGAGCCACTTTAGGCATTCCGGCTTCGGGAATGGCTGGCCACGCTAGGAACGTAGCCCAGCCTAGCTGGTGATCCTTCCTCACCTCGCGTCAGTTGTCGACCTCGCCGGCACAAAACGCTGGACCTACGGACCACGTCAGTCATTCCGGCTTCGAGTATGGCTGGCCACGCTAGGAACGTAGCGCTGATGATCCTGATGATCCTTCCTCAACAAGTGTCGCGGGCCACGTCAGGCTTTCCGGCTTCGGGAATGGCTGGCCACGCTAGGAACGTAGCGCAACCCAGCTGGTGATCCTTCCTCAACCATTGTCTCGGGCTACGCCAAGCATTCCGGCCTCGGGTATGGCTCGCCACGCTAGGAACGTAGCCTAGTCATGCTGGTGATCCTTCCTCACCCCGCGTCAGTCGTCGACCTTGCCGGCACCAAACGCTGGACATGCGGACCACGCCAGTCATTCCGGTTTCGAGTATGGCTGGCCACGCTAGGAACGTAGCCCAACCTAGCTGATGATCCTTCCTCACCCCGCGTCAGTCATCAACCTCGCCGGCACCTAACGCTGGACGTGCGAGCCACTTCAGGCTTTCCGGCTTCGGGAATGGCTGGCCACGCTAGGAACGTAGCGCAACCCAGCTGGTGATCCTTCCTCACCCCGCGTCAGTCGTCGACCTCGCCGGCACCAAACGCTGGACATGCGGACCACGCCAGTCATTCCGGCTTCGGGAATGGCTGGCCACGCTAGGAACGTAGCGCAACCCAGCTGGTGATCCTTCCTCAACAAGTGTCGCGGGCTACGCCAGGCATTCCGGCCTCGGGTATGGCTGGCCACGCTAGGAACGTAGCCCAACCTAGCTGATGATCCTTCCTCACCCCGCGTCAGTCGTCGACCTCGCCGGCACCAAACGCTGGACGTGCGAACCACTTTAGGCATTCCGGCTTTGGGAATGGCTGGCCACGCTAGGAACGTAGCCCAGTAATGCTGGTGATCCTTCCTCACCCAGCGTCAGTCGTCGACCTCGCCGGCACCAAACGTTGGACATGCGGACCACGCCAGTCATTCCGGCTTCGGGAATGGCTGGCCACGCTAGGAACGTAGCCCAGCCTAGCTGGTGATCCTTCCTCAACCATTGTCTCGGGCTACGCCAGGCATTCCGGCCTCGGGTATGGCTGGCCACGCTAGGAACGTAGCCTTGTCATGCTGGTGATCCTTCCTCACCCCGCGTCAGTCGTCGACCTCGCCGGCACTTGACGCTGGACGTGCGAGCCACTTTAGGCATTCCGGCTTCGGGAATGGCTGGCCACGCTAGGAACGTAGCCCAGCCTAGCTGGTGATCCTTCCTCACCTCGCGTCAGTTGTCGACCTCGCCGGCACAAAACGCTGGACCTACGGACCACGTCAGTCATTCCGGCTTCGAGTATGCCTGGCCACGCTGGGAACGTAGCGCTGATGATCCTGATGATCCTTCCTCAACAAGTGTCGCGGGCCACGTCAGGCTTTCCGGCTTCGTGAATGGCTGGCCACGCTAGGAACGTAGCGCAACCCAGCTGGTGATCCTTCCTCAACCATTGTCTCGGGCTACGCCAAGCATTCCGGCCTCGGGTATGGCTCGCCACGCTAGGAACGTAGCCTAGTCATGCTGGTGATCCTTCCTCACCCCGCGTCAGTCGTCGACCTCGCCGGCACCAAACGCTGGACATGCGGACCACGCCAGTCATTCCGGTTTCGAGTATGGCTGGCCACGCTAGGAGCGTAGCGCAACCCAGCTGGTGATCCTTCCTCACCCCGCGTCAGTCGTCGACCTCGCCGGCACAAACACTGGACATGCGGACCACGCCAGTCATTCCGGCCTCGGGTATGGCTCGCCACGCTAGGAACGTAGCCTAGTCATGCTGGTGATCCTTCCTCACCCCGCGTCAGTCGTCAACCTCGCCGGCACCTAACGCTGGACGTGCGAGCCACTTCAGGCATTCCGGCTTCGGGAATGGCTGGCCACGCTAGGAAGGTAGCGCAACCCAGCTGGTGATCCTTCCTCACCCCGCGTCAGTCGTCGACCTCGCCGGCACCAAACGCTGGACATGCGGACCACGCCAGTCATTCCGGCCTCGGGTATGGCTCGCCACGCTAGGAACGTAGCCTAGACATGCTGGTGATCCTTCCTCACCCCGCGTCAGTCGTCAACCTCGCCGGCACCTAACGCTGGACGTGCGAGCCACTTTAGGCATTCCGGCTTCGGGAATGGCTGGCCACGCTAGGAAGGTAGCGCAACCCAGCTGGTGATCCTTCCTCACCCCGCGTCAGTCGTCGACCTCGCTGGCACCTAACGCTGGACGTGCGAGCCACTTCAGGCATTCCGGCTTCGGGAATGGCTGGCCACGCTAGGAAGGTAGCGCAACCCAGCTGGTGATCCTTCCTCACCCCGCGTCAGTCGTCGACCTCGCCGGCACCTAACGCTGGACGTGCGAGCCACTTCAGGCATTCCGGCTTCGGGAATGGCTGGCCACGCTAGGAACGTAGCCCAGCCTAGCTGGTGATCCTTCTTCAACAAGTGTCGCGGGCCACGTCAGGCTTTCCGGCTTCGGGTATGGCTGGCCACGCTAGGAACGTAGCCCAACCTAGCTGATCCTTCCTCAACCATTGTCTCGGGCTACGCCAGGCATTCCGGCCTCGGGTATGGCTCGCCACGCTAGGAACGTAGCCTAGTCATGCTGGTGATCCTTCCTCACACCGCGTCAGTCGTCGGCTTCGCCGGCACCTGACGCTTGACGTGCGAGCCACCTTAGGCATTCCGGCTTCGGAAATGGCTGGCCACGCTAGGAACGTAGTCCAGTCATGCTGGTGATCCTTCCTCACCCAACGTCAGTCGTCAGCTTCGCCGGCACCTGACGCTGGACGTGCGAGCCACTTCAGGCATTCCGGCTTCGAGAATGGCTGGCCACGCTAGGAACGTAGCCTAGTCATGCTGGTGATCCTTCCTCACCCCGCGTCAGTCGTCAACCTCGCCGGCACCAAACGCTGGACATGCGGACCACGCCAGTCATTCCGGCTTCGAGTATGCCTGGCCACGCTAGGAATGTAGCCCAACCTAGCTGGTGATCCTTCCTCACCCCGCGTCAGTCGTCGACCCCGCCGGCACCTGACGCTGGACGTGCGAGCCACTTTAGGCATTCCGGCTTCGGGAATGGCTGGCCACGCTAGGAACGTAGCCCAGCCTAGCTGGTGATCCTTCCTCACCTCGCGTCAGTTGTCGACCTCGCCGGCACAAAACGCTGGACCTACGGACCACGTCAGTCATTCCGGCTTCGAGTATGCCTGGCCACGCTGGGAACGTAGCGCTGATGATCCTGATGATCCTTCCTCAACAAGTGTCGCGGGCCACGTCAGGCTTTCCGGCTTCGGGAATGGCTGGCCACGCTAGGAACGTAGCGCAACCCAGCTGGTGATCCTTCCTCACCCCGCGTCAGTCGTCAACCTAGCCGGCACCTAACGCTGGACGTGCGAGCCACTTCAGGCATTCCGGCTTCGGGAATGGCTGGCCACGCTAGGAGCGTAGCGCAACCCAGCTGGTGATCCTTCCTCACCCCGCGTCAGTCGTCGACCTCGCCGGCACCTAACGCTGGACGTGCGAGCCACTTCAGGCATTCCGGCTTCGGGAATGGCTGGCCACGCTAGGAACGTAGCCCAACCTAGCTGATCCTTCCTCAACCATTGTCTCGGGCTACGCCAGGCATTCCGGCCTCGGGTATGGCTCGCCACGCTAGGAACGTAGCCTAGTCATGCTGGTGATCCTTCCTCACACCGCGTCAGTCGTCGGCTTCGCCGGCACCTGACGCTTGACGTGCGAGCCACCTTAGGCATTCCGGCTTCGGAAATGGCTGGCCACGCTAGGAACGTAGTCCAGTCATGCTGGTGATCCTTCCTCACCCAACGTCAGTCGTCAGCTTCGCCGGCACCTGACGCTGGACGTGCGAGCCACTTCAGGCATTCCGGCTTCGAGAATGGCTGGCCACGCTAGGAACGTAGCCTAGTCATGCTGGTGATCCTTCCTCACCCCGCGTCAGTCGTCAACCTCGCCGGCACCAAACGCTGGACATGCGGACCACGCCAGTCATTCCGGCTTCGAGTATGCCTGGCCACGCTAGGAATGTAGCCCAACCTAGCTGGTGATCCTTCCTCACCCCGCGTCAGTCGTCGACCCCGCCGGCACCTGACGCTGGACGTGCGAGCCACTTTAGGCATTCCGGCTTCGGGAATGGCTGGCCACGCTAGGAACGTAGCCCAGCCTAGCTGGTGATCCTTCCTCACCTCGCGTCAGTTGTCGACCTCGCCGGCACAAAACGCTGGACCTACGGACCACGTCAGTCATTCCGGCTTCGAGTATGCCTGGCCACGCTGGGAACGTAGCGCTGATGATCCTGATGATCCTTCCTCAACAAGTGTCGCGGGCCACGTCAGGCTTTCCGGCTTCGGGAATGGCTGGCCACGCTAGGAACGTAGCGCAACCCAGCTGGTGATCCTTCCTCACCCCGCGTCAGTCGTCAACCTAGCCGGCACCTAACGCTGGACGTGCGAGCCACTTCAGGCATTCCGGCTTCGGGAATGGCTGGCCACGCTAGGAGCGTAGCGCAACCCAGCTGGTGATCCTTCCTCACCCCGCGTCAGTCGTCGACCTCGCCGGCACCTAACGCTGGACGTGCGAGCCACTTCAGGCATTCCGGCTTCGGGAATGGCTGGCCACGCTAGGAACGTAGCCCGGCCTAGCTGGTGATCCTTCCTCAACAAGTGTCGCGGGCCACGTCAGGCTTTCCGGCTTCGGGTATGGCTGGCCACGCTAGGAACGTAGCCCAACCTAGCTGATCCTTCCTCAACCATTGTCTCGGGCTACGCCAGGCATTCCGGCCTCGGGTATGGCTCGCCACGCTAGGAACGTAGCCTAGTCATGCTGGTGATCCTTCCTCACACCGCGTCAGTCGTCGGCTTCGCCGGCACCTGACGCTTGACGTGCGAGCCACCTTAGGCATTCCGGCTTCGGAAATGGCTGGCCACGCTAGGAACGTAGTCCAGTCATGCTGGTGATCCTTCCTCACCCAACGTCAGTCGTCAGCTTCGCCGGCACCTGACGCTGGACGTGCGAGCCACTTCAGGCATTCCGGCTTCGAGAATGGCTGGCCACGCTAGGAACGTAGCCTAGTCATGCTGGTGATCCTTCCTCACCCCGCGTCAGTCGTCAACCTCGCCGGCACCAAACGCTGGACATGCGGACCACGCCAGTCATTCCGGCTTCGAGTATGCCTGGCCACGCTAGGAATGTAGCCCAACCTAGCTGGTGATCCTTCCTCACCCCGCGTCAGTCGTCGACCCCGCCGGCACCTGACGCTGGACGTGCGAGCCACTTTAGGCATTCCGGCTTCGGGAATGGCTGGCCACGCTAGGAACGTAGCCCAGCCTAGCTGGTGATCCTTCCTCACCTCGCGTCAGTTGTCGACCTCGCCGGCACAAAACGCTGGACCTACGGACCACGTCAGTCATTCCGGCTTCGAGTATGCCTGGCCACGCTGGGAACGTAGCGCTGATGATCCTGATGATCCTTCCTCAACAAGTGTCGCGGGCCACGTCAGGCTTTCCGGCTTCGGGAATGGCTGGCCACGCTAGGAACGTAGCGCAACCCAGCTGGTGATCCTTCCTCACCCCGCGTCAGTCGTCAACCTAGCCGGCACCTAACGCTGGACGTGCGAGCCACTTCAGGCATTCCGGCTTCGGGAATGGCTGGCCACGCTAGGAGCGTAGCGCAACCCAGCTGGTGATCCTTCCTCACCCCGCGTCAGTCGTCGACCTCGCCGGCACCTAACGCTGGACGTGCGAGCCACTTCAGGCATTCCGGCTTCGGGAATGGCTGGCCACGCTAGGAACGTAGCCCAGCCTAGCTGGTGATCCTTCCTCACCCCGCGTCAGTCGTCGACCCCGCCGGCACCTGACGCTGGACGTGCGAGCCACTTTAGGCATTCCGGCTTCGGGAATGGCTGGCCACGCTAGGAACGTAGCCCAGCCTAGCTGGTGATCCTTCCTCACCTCGCGTCAGTTGTCGACCTCGCCGGCACAAAACGCTGGACCTACGGACCACGTCAGTCATTCCGGCTTCGAGTATGCCTGGCCACGCTGGGAACGTAGCGCTGATGATCCTGATGATCCTTCCTCAACAAGTGTCGCGGGCCACGTCAGGCTTTCCGGCTTCGGGAATGGCTGGCCACGCTAGGAACGTAGCGCAACCCAGCTGGTGATCCTTCCTCACCCCGCGTCAGTCGTCAACCTAGCCGGCACCTAACGCTGGACGTGCGAGCCACTTCAGGCATTCCGGCTTCGGGAATGGCTGGCCACGCTAGGAGCGTAGCGCAACCCAGCTGGTGATCCTTCCTCACCCCGCGTCAGTCGTCGACCTCGCCGGCACCTAACGCTGGACGTGCGAGCCACTTCAGGCATTCCGGCTTCGGGAATGGCTGGCCACGCTAGGAACGTAGCCCAGCCTAGCTGGTGATCCTTCCTCAACAAGTGTCGCGGGCCACGTCAGGCTTTCCGGCTTCGGGTATGGCTGGCCACGCTAGGAACGTAGCCCAACCTAGCTGATCCTTCCTCAACCATTGTCTCGGGCTACGCCAGGCATTCCGGCCTCGGGTATGGCTCGCCACGCTAGGAACGTAGCCTAGTCATGCTGGTGATCCTTCCTCACACCGCGTCAGTCGTCGGCTTCGCCGGCACCTGACGCTTGACGTGCGAGCCACCTTAGGCATTCCGGCTTCGGAAATGGCTGGCCACGCTAGGAACGTAGTCCAGTCATGCTGGTGATCCTTCCTCACCCAACGTCAGTCGTCAGCTTCGCCGGCACCTGACGCTGGACGTGCGAGCCACTTCAGGCATTCCGGCTTCGAGAATGGCTGGCCACGCTAGGAACGTAGCCTAGTCATGCTGGTGATCCTTCCTCACCCCGCGTCAGTCGTCAACCTCGCCGGCACCAAACGCTGGACATGCGGACCACGCCAGTCATTCCGGCTTCGAGTATGCCTGGCCACGCTAGGAATGTAGCCCAACCTAGCTGGTGATCCTTCCTCACCCCGCGTCAGTCGTCGACCCCGCCGGCACCTGACGCTGGACGTGCGAGCCACTTTAGGCATTCCGGCTTCGGGAATGGCTGGCCACGCTAGGAACGTAGCCCAGCCTAGCTGGTGATCCTTCCTCACCTCGCGTCAGTTGTCGACCTCGCCGGCACAAAACGCTGGACCTACGGACCACGTCAGTCATTCCGGCTTCGAGTATGCCTGGCCACGCTGGGAACGTAGCGCTGATGATCCTGATGATCCTTCCTCAACAAGTGTCGCGGGCCACGTCAGGCTTTCCGGCTTCGGGAATGGCTGGCCACGCCAGGAACGTAGCGCAACCCAGCTGGTGATCCTTCCTCACCCCGCGTCAGTCGTCAACCTAGCCGGCACCTAACGCTGGACGTGCGAGCCACTTCAGGCATTCCGGCTTCGGGAATGGCTGGCCACGCTAGGAGCGTAGCGCAACCCAGCTGGTGATCCTTCCTCACCCCGCGTCAGTCGTCGACCTCGCCGGCACCTAACGCTGGACGTGCGAGCCACTTCAGGCATTCCGGCTTCGGGAATGGCTGGCCACGCTAGGAACGTAGCCCAGCCTAGCTGGTGATCCTTCCTCAACAAGTGTCGCGGGCCACGTCAGGCTTTCCGGCTTCGGGTATGGCTGGCCACGCTAGGAACGTAGCCCAACCTAGCTGATCCTTCCTCAACCATTGTCTCGGGCTACGCCAGGCATTCCGGCCTCGGGTATGGCTCGCCACGCTAGGAACGTAGCCTAGTCATGCTGGTGATCCTTCCTCACACCGCGTCAGTCGTCGGCTTCGCCGGCACCTGACGCTTGACGTGCGAGCCACCTTAGGCATTCCGGCTTCGGAAATGGCTGGCCACGCTAGAAACGTAGTCCAGTCATGCTGGTGATCCTTCCTCACCCAACGTCAGTCGTCAGCTTCGCCGGCACCTGACGCTGGACGTGCGAGCCACTTCAGGCATTCCGGCTTCGAGAATGGCTGGCCACGCTAGGAACGTTGCCTAGTCATGCTGGTGATCCTTCCTCACCCCGCGTCAGTCGTCAACCTCGCCGGCACCAAACGCTGGACATGCGGACCACGCCAGTCATTCCGGCTTCGAGTATGGCTGGCCACGCTAGGAATGTAGCCCAACCTAGCTGGTGATCCTTCCTCACCCCGCGTCAGTCGTCGACCCCGCCGGCACCTGACGCTGGACGTGCGAGCCACTTTAGGCATTCCGGCTTCGGGAATGGCTGGCCACGCTAGGAACGTAGCGCAACCCAGCTGGTGATCCTTCCTCACCCCGCGTCAGTCGTCAACCTAGCCGGCACCTAACGCTGGACGTGCGAGCCACTTCAGGCATTCCGGCTTCGGGAATGGCTGGCCACGCTAGGAGCGTAGCGCAACCCAGCTGGTGATCCTTCCTCACCCCGCGTCAGTCGTCGACCTCGCCGGCACCTAACGCTGGACGTGCGAGCCACTTCAGGCATTCCGGCTTCGGGAATGGCTGGCCACGCTAGGAACGTAGCCCAGCCTAGCTGGTGATCCTTCCTCACCCCGCGTCAGTCGTCGACCCCGCCGGCACCTGACGCTGGACGTGCGAGCCACTTTAGGCATTCCGGCTTCGGGAATGGCTGGCCACGCTAGGAACGTAGCCCAGCCTAGCTGGTGATCCTTCCTCACCTCGCGTCAGTTGTCGACCTCGCCGGCACAAAACGCTGGACCTACGGACCACGTCAGTCATTCCGGCTTCGAGTATGCCTGGCCACGCTGGGAACGTAGCGCTGATGATCCTGATGATCCTTCCTCAACAAGTGTCGCGGGCCACGTCAGGCTTTCCGGCTTCGGGAATGGCTGGCCACGCTAGGAACGTAGCGCAACCCAGCTGGTGATCCTTCCTCACCCCGCGTCAGTCGTCAACCTAGCCGGCACCTAACGCTGGACGTGCGAGCCACTTCAGGCATTCCGGCTTCGGGAATGGCTGGCCACGCTAGGAGCGTAGCGCAACCCAGCTGGTGATCCTTCCTCACCCCGCGTCAGTCGTCGACCTCGCCGGCACCTAACGCTGGACGTGCGAGCCACTTCAGGCATTCCGGCTTCGGGAATGGCTGGCCACGCTAGGAACGTAGCCCAGCCTAGCTGGTGATCCTTCCTCAACAAGTGTCGCGGGCCACGTCAGGCTTTCCGGCTTCGGGTATGGCTGGCCACGCTAGGAACGTAGCCCAACCTAGCTGATCCTTCCTCAACCATTGTCTCGGGCTACGCCAGGCATTCCGGCCTCGGGTATGGCTCGCCACGCTAGGAACGTAGCCTAGTCATGCTGGTGATCCTTCCTCACACCGCGTCAGTCGTCGGCTTCGCCGGCACCTGACGCTTGACGTGCGAGCCACCTTAGGCATTCCGGCTTCGGAAATGGCTGGCCACGCTAGGAACGTAGTCCAGTCATGCTGGTGATCCTTCCTCACCCAACGTCAGTCGTCAGCTTCGCCGGCACCTGACGCTGGACGTGCGAGCCACTTCAGGCATTCCGGCTTCGAGAATGGCTGGCCACGCTAGGAACGTAGCCTAGTCATGCTGGTGATCCTTCCTCACCCCGCGTCAGTCGTCAACCTCGCCGGCACCAAACGCTGGACATGCGGACCACGCCAGTCATTCCGGCTTCGAGTATGCCTGGCCACGCTAGGAATGTAGCCCAACCTAGCTGGTGATCCTTCCTCACCCCGCGTCAGTCGTCGACCCCGCCGGCACCTGACGCTGGACGTGCGAGCCACTTTAGGCATTCCGGCTTCGGGAATGGCTGGCCACGCTAGGAACGTAGCCCAGCCTAGCTGGTGATCCTTCCTCACCTCGCGTCAGTTGTCGACCTCGCCGGCACAAAACGCTGGACCTACGGACCACGTCAGTCATTCCGGCTTCGAGTATGCCTGGCCACGCTGGGAACGTAGCGCTGATGATCCTGATGATCCTTCCTCAACAAGTGTCGCGGGCCACGTCAGGCTTTCCGGCTTCGGGAATGGCTGGCCACGCTAGGAACGTAGCGCAACCCAGCTGGTGATCCTTCCTCACCCCGCGTCAGTCGTCAACCTAGCCGGCACCTAACGCTGGACGTGCGAGCCACTTCAGGCATTCCGGCTTCGGGAATGGCTGGCCACGCTAGGAGCGTAGCGCAACCCAGCTGGTGATCCTTCCTCACCCCGCGTCAGTCGTCGACCTCGCCGGCACCTAACGCTGGACGTGCGAGCCACTTCAGGCATTCCGGCTTCGGGAATGGCTGGCCACGCTAGGAACGTAGCCCAGCCTAGCTGGTGATCCTTCCTCAACAAGTGTCGCGGGCCACGTCAGGCTTTCCGGCTTCGGGTATGGCTGGCCACGCTAGGAACGTAGCCCAACCTAGCTGATCCTTCCTCAACCATTGTCTCGGGCTACGCCAGGCATTCCGGCCTCGGGTATGGCTCGCCACGCTAGGAACGTAGCCTAGTCATGCTGGTGATCCTTCCTCACACCGCGTCAGTCGTCGGCTTCGCCGGCACCTGACGCTTGACGTGCGAGCCACCTTAGGCATTCCGGCTTCGGAAATGGCTGGCCACGCTAGGAACGTAGTCCAGTCATGCTGGTGATCCTTCCTCACCCAACGTCAGTCGTCAGCTTCGCCTGCACCTGACGCTGGACGTGCAAGCCACCTTAGGCATTCCGGCTTCGGAAATGGCTGGCCACGCTAGGAACGTAGTCCAGTCATGCTGGTGATCCTTCCTCACCCAACGTCAGTCGTCAGCTTCGCCGGCACCTGACGCTGGACGTGCGAGCCACTTCAGGCATTCCGGCTTCGAGAATGGCTGGCCACGCTAGGAACGTTGCCTAGTCATGCTGGTGATCCTTCCTCACCCCGCGTCAGTCGTCAACCTCGCCGGCACCAAACGCTGGACATGCGGACCACGCCAGTCATTCCGGCTTCGAGTATGGCTGGCCACGCTAGGAATGTAGCCCAACCTAGCTGGTGATCCTTCCTCACCCCGCGTCAGTCGTCGACCCCGCCGGCACCTGACGCTGGACGTGCGAGCCACTTTAGGCATTCCGGCTTCGGGAATGGCTGGCCACGCTAGGAACGTAGCCCAGCCTAGCTGGTGATCCTTCCTCACCTCGCGTCAGTTGTCGACCTCGCCGGCACAAAACGCTGGACCTACGGACCACGTCAGTCATTCCGGCTTCGAGTATGCCTGGCCACGCTGGGAACGTAGCGCTGATGATCCTGATGATCCTTCCTCAACAAGTGTCGCGGGCCACGTCAGGCTTTCCGGCTTCGGGAATGGCTGGCCACGCTAGGAAAGTAGCGCAACCCAGCTGGTGATCCTTCCTCACCCCGCGTCAGTCGTCAACCTAGCCGGCACCTAACGCTGGACGTGCGAGCCACTTCAGGCATTCCGGCTTCGGGAATGGCTGGCCACGCTAGGAGCGTAGCGCAACCCAGCTGGTGATCCTTCCTCACCCCGCGTCAGTCGTCGACCTCGCCGGCACCAAACACTGGACATGCGGACCACGCCAGTCATTCCGGCCTCGGGTATGGCTCGCCACGCTAGGAACGTAGCCTAGTCATGCTGGTGATCCTTCCTCACCCCGCGTCAGTCGTCGACCTCGCCGGCACCAAACGCTGGACATGCGGACCACGCCAGTCATTCCGGTTTCGAGTATGTCTGGCCACGCTAGGAACGTAGCCCAACCTAGCTGATGATCCTTCCTCACCCCGCGTCAGTCGTCAACCTCGCCGGCACCTAACGCTGGACGTGCGAGCCACTTCAGGCATTCCGGCTTCGGGAATGGCTGGCCACGCTAGGAACGTAGCCTAGTCATGCTGGTGATCCTTCCTCACACCGCGTCAGTCGTCGGCTTCGCCGGCACCTGACGCTTGACGTGCGAGCCACCTTAGGCATTCCGGCTTCGGAAATGGCTGGCCACGCTAGGAACGTAGTCCAGTCATGCTGGTGATCCTTCCTCACCCAACGTCAGTCGTCAGCTTCGCCGGCACCTGACGCTGGACGTGCGAGCCACCTTAGGCATTCCGGCTTCGGAAATGGCTGGCCACGCTAGGAAAGTAGCGCAACCCAGCTGGTGATCCTTCCTCACCCCGCGTCAGTCGTCAACCTAGCCGGCACCTAACGCTGGACGTGCGAGCCACTTCAGGCATTCCGGCTTCGGGAATGGCTGGCCACGCTAGGAGCGTAGCGCAACCCAGCTGGTGATCCTTCCTCACCCCGCGTCAGTCGTCGACCTCGCCGGCACCAAACACTGGACATGCGGACCACGCCAGTCATTCCGGCCTCGGGTATGGCTCGCCACGCTAGGAACGTAGCCTAGTCATGCTGGTGATCCTTCCTCACCCCGCGTCAGTCGTCGACCTCGCCGGCACCAAACGCTGGACATGCGGACCACGCCAGTCATTCCGGTTTCGAGTATGTCTGGCCACGCTAGGAACGTAGCCCAACCTAGCTGATGATCCTTCCTCACCCCGCGTCAGTCGTCAACCTCGCCGGCACCTAACGCTGGACGTGCGAGCCACTTCAGGCATTCCGGCTTCGGGAATGGCTGGCCACGCTAGGAACGTAGCCCAGCCTAGCTGGTGATCCTTCCTCAACCATTGTCTCGGGCTACGCCAGGCATTCCGGCCTCGGGTATGGCTGGCCACGCTAGGAACGTAGCCCAGCCTAGCTGGTGATCCTTCCTCAACCATTGTCTCGGGCTACGCCAGGCATTCCGGCCTCGGGTATGGCTGGCCACGCTAGGAACGTAGCCTAGTCATGCTGGTGATCCTTCCTCAACCATTGTCTCGGGCTACCCTAGGCATTCCGGCTTCGGGAATGGCTGGCCACGCTAGGAACGTAGCCCAGCCTAGCTGGTGATCCTTCCTCAACCATTGTCTCGGGCTACGCCAGGCATTCCGGCCTCGGGTATGGCTGGCCACGCTAGGAACGTAGCCCAGCCTAGCTGGTGATCCTTCCTCAACAAGTGTCGCGGGCCACGTCAGGCTTTCCGGCTTCGGGTATGGCTGGCCACGCTAGGAACGTAGCCCAACCTAGCTGATCCTTCCTCAACCATTGTCTCGGGCTACGCCAGGCATTCCGGCCTCGGGTATGGCTGGCCACGCTAGGAACGTAGCCTAGTCATGCTGGTGATCCTTCCTCAACCATTGTCTCGGGCTACGCCAGGCATTCCGGCCTCGGGTATGGCTGGCCACGCTAGGAACGTAGCCCAGCCTAGCTGGTGATCCTTCCTCAACAAGTGTCGCGGGCCACGTCAGGCTTTCCGGCTTCGGGTATGGCTGGCCACGCTAGGAACGTAGCCCAACCTAGCTGATCCTTCCTCAACCATTGTCTCGGGCTACGCCAGGCATTCCGGCCTCGGGTATGGCTCGCCACGCTAGGAACGTAGCCTAGTCATGCTGGTGATCCTTCCTCACCCCGCGTCAGTCGTCGACCTCGCCGGCACCAAACGCTGGACATGCGGACCACGCCAGTCATTCCGGTTTCGAGTATGGCTGGCCACGCTAGGAACGTAGCCCAACCTAGCTGATGATCCTTCCTCACCCCGCGTCAGTCGTCAACCTCGCCGGCACCTAACGCTGGACGTGCGAGCCACTTCAGGCATTCCGGCTTCGGGAATGGCTGGCCACGCTAGGAAGGTAGCGCAACCCAGCTGGTGATCCTTCCTCACCCCGCGTCAGTCGTCGACCTCGCCGGCACCAAACGCTGGACATGCGGACCACGCCAGTCATTCCGGCCTCGGGTATGGCTCGCCACGCTAGGAACGTAGCCTAGTCATGCTGGTGATCCTTCCTCACCCAACGTCAGTCGTCAACCTCGCCGGCACCTAACGCTGGACGTGCGAGCCACTTCAGGCATTCCGGCTTCGGGAATGGCTGGCCACGCTAGGAAGGTAGCGCAACCCAGCTGGTGATCCTTCCTCACCCCGCGTCAGTCGTCAACCTCGCCGGCACCTAACGCTGGACGTGCGAGCCACTTCAGGCATTCCGGCTTCGGGAATGGCTGGCCACGCTAGGAAGGTAGCGCAACCCAGCTGGTGATCCTTCCTCACCCCGCGTCAGTCGTCGACCTCGCCGGCACCTAACGCTGGACGTGCGAGCCACTTCAGGCATTCCGGCTTCGGGAATGGCTGGCCACGCTAGGAAGGTAGCGCAACCCAGCTGGTGATCCTTCCTCACCCCGCGTCAGTCGTCGACCTCGCCGGCACCTAACGCTGGACGTGCGAGCCACTTCAGGCATTCCGGCTTCGGGAATGGCTGGCCACGCTAGGAACGTAGCCCAGCCTAGCTGGTGATCCTTCCTCAACAAGTGTCGCGGGCCACGTCAGGCTTTCCGGCTTCGGGTATGGCTGGCCAAGCTAGGAACGTAGCCCAACCTAGCTGATCCTTCCTCAACCATTGTCTCGGGCTACGCCAGGCATTCCGGCCTCGGGTATGGCTCGCCACGCTAGGAACGTAGCCTAGTCATGCTGGTGATCCTTCCTCACACCGCGTCAGTCGTCGGCTTCGCCGGCACCTGACGCTTGACGTGCGAGCCACCTTAGGCATTCCGGCTTCGGAAATGGCTGGCCACGCTAGGAACGTAGTCCAGTCATGCTGGTGATCCTTCCTCACCCAACGTCAGTCGTCAGCTTCGCCGGCACCTGACGCTGGACGTGCGAGCCACTTCAGGCATTCCGGCTTCGAGAATGGCTGGCCACGCTAGGAACGTAGCCTAGTCATGCTGGTGATCCTTCCTCACCCCGCGTCAGTCGTCAACCTCGCCGGCACCAAACGCTGGACATGCGGACCACGCCAGTCATTCCGGCTTCAAGTATGGCTGGCCACGCTAGGAATGTAGCCCAACCTAGCTGGTGATCCTTCCTCACCCCGCGTCAGTCGTCGACCCCGCCGGCACCTGACGCTGGACGTGCGAGCCACTTTAGGCATTCCGGCTTCGGGAATGGCTGGCCACGCTAGGAACGTAGCCCAGCCTAGCTGGTGATCCTTCCTCACCTCGCGTCAGTTGTCGACCTCACCGGCACAAAACGCTGGACCTACGGACCACTTCAGTCATTCCGGGCTTCGAGTATGCCTGGCCACGCTGGGAACGTAGCGCTGATGATCCTGATGATCCTTCCTCAACAAGTGTCGCGGGCCACGTCAGGCTTTCCGGCTTCGGGAATGGCTGGCCACGCTAGGAACGTAGCGCAACCCAGCTGGTGATCCTTCCTCACCCCGCGTCAGTCGTCAACCTAGCCGGCACCTAACGCTGGACGTGCGAGCCACTTCAACCATTCCGGCTTCGGGAATGGCTGGCCACGCTAGGAGCGTAGCGCAACCCAGCTGGTGATCCTTCCTCAACCATTGTCTCGGGCTACGCCAGGCATTCCGGCCTCGGGTATGGCTGGCCACGCTAGGAACGTAGCCTAGTCATGCTGGTGATCCTTCCTCAACCATTGTCTCGGGCTACGCCAGGCATTCCGGCCTCGGGTATGGCTGGCCACGCTAGGAACGTAGCCCAGCCTAGCTGGTGATCCTTCCTCAACCATTGTCTCGGGCTACGCCAGGCATTCCGGCCTCGGGTATGGCTGGCCACGCTAGGAACGTAGCCTAGTCATGCTGGTGATCCTTCCTCAACCATTG
The DNA here is from genome assembly GCA_947396885.1 of Heligmosomoides polygyrus polygyrus. NCBI lineage: Eukaryota > Metazoa > Nematoda > Chromadorea > Rhabditida > Heligmosomidae > Heligmosomoides > Heligmosomoides polygyrus. The sequence continues at coordinate 44,665,803 of OX377206.1, forward strand.
TCTCGGGCTACGCCAGGCATTCCGGCTTCGGGAATGGCTGGCCACGCTAGGAACGTAGCCCAGCCTAGCTGGTGATCCTTCCTCAACCATTGTCTCGGGCTACGCCAGGCATTCCGGCCTCGGGTATGGCTGGCCACGCTAGGAACGTAGCCCAGCCTAGCTGGTGATCCTTCCTCAACCATTGTCTCGGGCTACGCCAGGCATTCCGGCCTCGGGTATGGCTGGCCACGCTAGGAACGTAGCCTAGTCATGCTGGTGATCCTTCCTCAACCATTGTCTCGGGCTACGCCAGGCATTCCGGCCTCGGGTATGGCTGGCCACGCTAGGAACGTAGCCCAGCCTAGCTGGTGATCCTTCCTCAACAAGTGTCGCGGGCCACGTCAGGCTTTCCGGCTTCGGGTATGGCTGGCCACGCTAGGAACGTAGCCCAACCTAGCTGATCCTTCCTCAACCATTGTCTCGGGCTACGCCAGGCATTCCGGCCTCGGGTATGGCTCGCCACGCTAGGAACGTAGCCTAGTCATGCTGGTGATCCTTCCTCACCCCGCGTCAGTCGTCGACCTCGCCGGCACCAAACGCTGGACATGCGGACCACGCCAGTCATTCCGGTTTCGAGTATGGCTGGCCACGCTAGGAACGTAGCCCAACCTAGCTGATGATCCTTCCTCACCCCGCGTCAGTCGTCAACCTCGCCGGCACCTAACGCTGGACGTGCGAGCCACTTCAGGCATTCCGGCTTCGGGAATGGCTGGCCACGCTAGGAAGGTAGCGCAACCCAGCTGGTGATCCTTCCTCACCCCGCGTCAGTCGTCGACCTCGCCGGCACCAAACGCTGGACATGCGGACCACGCCAGTCATTCCGGCCTCGGGTATGGCTCGCCACGCTAGGAACGTAGCCTAGTCATGCTGGTGATCCTTCCTCACCCAACGTCAGTCGTCAACCTCGCCGGCACCTAACGCTGGACGTGCGAGCCACTTCAGGCATTCCGGCTTCGGGAATGGCTGGCCACGCTAGGAAGGTAGCGCAACCCAGCTGGTGATCCTTCCTCACCCCGCGTCAGTCGTCAACCTCGCCGGCACCTAACGCTGGACGTGCGAGCCACTTCAGGCATTCCGGCTTCGGGAATGGCTGGCCACGCTAGGAAGGTAGCGCAACCCAGCTGGTGATCCTTCCTCACCCCGCGTCAGTCGTCGACCTCGCCGGCACCTAACGCTGGACGTGCGAGCCACTTCAGGCATTCCGGCTTCGGGAATGGCTGGCCACGCTAGGAAGGTAGCGCAACCCAGCTGGTGATCCTTCCTCACCCCGCGTCAGTCGTCGACCTCGCCGGCACCTAACGCTGGACGTGCGAGCCACTTCAGGCATTCCGGCTTCGGGAATGGCTGGCCACGCTAGGAACGTAGCCCAGCCTAGCTGGTGATCCTTCCTCAACAAGTGTCGCGGGCCACGTCAGGCTTTCCGGCTTCGGGTATGGCTGGCCAAGCTAGGAACGTAGCCCAACCTAGCTGATCCTTCCTCAACCATTGTCTCGGGCTACGCCAGGCATTCCGGCCTCGGGTATGGCTCGCCACGCTAGGAACGTAGCCTAGTCATGCTGGTGATCCTTCCTCACACCGCGTCAGTCGTCGGCTTCGCCGGCACCTGACGCTTGACGTGCGAGCCACCTTAGGCATTCCGGCTTCGGAAATGGCTGGCCACGCTAGGAACGTAGTCCAGTCATGCTGGTGATCCTTCCTCACCCAACGTCAGTCGTCAGCTTCGCCGGCACCTGACGCTGGACGTGCGAGCCACTTCAGGCATTCCGGCTTCGAGAATGGCTGGCCACGCTAGGAACGTAGCCTAGTCATGCTGGTGATCCTTCCTCACCCCGCGTCAGTCGTCAACCTCGCCGGCACCAAACGCTGGACATGCGGACCACGCCAGTCATTCCGGCTTCAAGTATGGCTGGCCACGCTAGGAATGTAGCCCAACCTAGCTGGTGATCCTTCCTCACCCCGCGTCAGTCGTCGACCCCGCCGGCACCTGACGCTGGACGTGCGAGCCACTTTAGGCATTCCGGCTTCGGGAATGGCTGGCCACGCTAGGAACGTAGCCCAGCCTAGCTGGTGATCCTTCCTCACCTCGCGTCAGTTGTCGACCTCACCGGCACAAAACGCTGGACCTACGGACCACTTCAGTCATTCCGGGCTTCGAGTATGCCTGGCCACGCTGGGAACGTAGCGCTGATGATCCTGATGATCCTTCCTCAACAAGTGTCGCGGGCCACGTCAGGCTTTCCGGCTTCGGGAATGGCTGGCCACGCTAGGAACGTAGCGCAACCCAGCTGGTGATCCTTCCTCACCCCGCGTCAGTCGTCAACCTAGCCGGCACCTAACGCTGGACGTGCGAGCCACTTCAACCATTCCGGCTTCGGGAATGGCTGGCCACGCTAGGAGCGTAGCGCAACCCAGCTGGTGATCCTTCCTCAACCATTGTCTCGGGCTACGCCAGGCATTCCGGCCTCGGGTATGGCTGGCCACGCTAGGAACGTAGCCTAGTCATGCTGGTGATCCTTCCTCAACCATTGTCTCGGGCTACGCCAGGCATTCCGGCCTCGGGTATGGCTGGCCACGCTAGGAACGTAGCCCAGCCTAGCTGGTGATCCTTCCTCAACCATTGTCTCGGGCTACGCCAGGCATTCCGGCCTCGGGTATGGCTGGCCACGCTAGGAACGTAGCCTAGTCATGCTGGTGATCCTTCCTCAACCATTGTCTCGGGCTACGCCAGGCATTCCGGCTTCGGGAATGGCTGGCCACGCTAGGAACGTAGCCCAGCCTAGCTGGTGATCCTTCCTCAACCATTGTCTCGGGCTACGCCAGGCATTCCGGCCTCGGGTATGGCTGGCCACGCTAGGAACGTAGCCCAGCCTAGCTGGTGATCCTTCCTCAACCATTGTCTCGGGCTACGCCAGGCATTCCGGCCTCGGGTATGGCTGGCCACGCTAGGAACGTAGCCTAGTCATGCTGGTGATCCTTCCTCAACCATTGTCTCGGGCTACGCCAGGCATTCCGGCCTCGGGTATGGCTGGCCACGCTAGGAACGTAGCCCAGCCTAGCTGGTGATCCTTCCTCAACAAGTGTCGCGGGCCACGTCAGGCTTTCCGGCTTCGGGTATGGCTGGCCACGCTAGGAACGTAGCCCAACCTAGCTGATCCTTCCTCAACCATTGTCTCGGGCTACGCCAGGCATTCCGGCCTCGGGTATGGCTCGCCACGCTAGGAACGTAGCCTAGTCATGCTGGTGATCCTTCCTCACCCCGCGTCAGTCGTCGACCTCGCCGGCACCAAACGCTGGACATGCGGACCACGCCAGTCATTCCGGTTTCGAGTATGGCTGGCCACGCTAGGAACGTAGCCCAACCTAGCTGATGATCCTTCCTCACCCCGCGTCAGTCGTCAACCTCGCCGGCACCTAACGCTGGACGTGCGAGCCACTTCAGGCATTCCGGCTTCGGGAATGGCTGGCCACGCTAGGAAGGTAGCGCAACCCAGCTGGTGATCCTTCCTCACCCCGCGTCAGTCGTCGACCTCGCCGGCACCAAACGCTGGACATGCGGACCACGCCAGTCATTCCGGCCTCGGGTATGGCTCGCCACGCTAGGAACGTAGCCTAGTCATGCTGGTGATCCTTCCTCACCCAACGTCAGTCGTCAACCTCGCCGGCACCTAACGCTGGACGTGCGAGCCACTTCAGGCATTCCGGCTTCGGGAATGGCTGGCCACGCTAGGAAGGTAGCGCAACCCAGCTGGTGATCCTTCCTCACCCCGCGTCAGTCGTCAACCTCGCCGGCACCTAACGCTGGACGTGCGAGCCACTTCAGGCATTCCGGCTTCGGGAATGGCTGGCCACGCTAGGAAGGTAGCGCAACCCAGCTGGTGATCCTTCCTCACCCCGCGTCAGTCGTCGACCTCGCCGGCACCTAACGCTGGACGTGCGAGCCACTTCAGGCATTCCGGCTTCGGGAATGGCTGGCCACGCTAGGAAGGTAGCGCAACCCAGCTGGTGATCCTTCCTCACCCCGCGTCAGTCGTCGACCTCGCCGGCACCTAACGCTGGACGTGCGAGCCACTTCAGGCATTCCGGCTTCGGGAATGGCTGGCCACGCTAGGAACGTAGCCCAGCCTAGCTGGTGATCCTTCCTCAACAAGTGTCGCGGGCCACGTCAGGCTTTCCGGCTTCGGGTATGGCTGGCCAAGCTAGGAACGTAGCCCAACCTAGCTGATCCTTCCTCAACCATTGTCTCGGGCTACGCCAGGCATTCCGGCCTCGGGTATGGCTCGCCACGCTAGGAACGTAGCCTAGTCATGCTGGTGATCCTTCCTCACACCGCGTCAGTCGTCGGCTTCGCCGGCACCTGACGCTTGACGTGCGAGCCACCTTAGGCATTCCGGCTTCGGAAATGGCTGGCCACGCTAGGAACGTAGTCCAGTCATGCTGGTGATCCTTCCTCACCCAACGTCAGTCGTCAGCTTCGCCGGCACCTGACGCTGGACGTGCGAGCCACTTCAGGCATTCCGGCTTCGAGAATGGCTGGCCACGCTAGGAACGTAGCCTAGTCATGCTGGTGATCCTTCCTCACCCCGCGTCAGTCGTCAACCTCGCCGGCACCAAACGCTGGACATGCGGACCACGCCAGTCATTCCGGCTTCAAGTATGGCTGGCCACGCTAGGAATGTAGCCCAACCTAGCTGGTGATCCTTCCTCACCCCGCGTCAGTCGTCGACCCCGCCGGCACCTGACGCTGGACGTGCGAGCCACTTTAGGCATTCCGGCTTCGGGAATGGCTGGCCACGCTAGGAACGTAGCCCAGCCTAGCTGGTGATCCTTCCTCACCTCGCGTCAGTTGTCGACCTCACCGGCACAAAACGCTGGACCTACGGACCACTTCAGTCATTCCGGGCTTCGAGTATGCCTGGCCACGCTGGGAACGTAGCGCTGATGATCCTGATGATCCTTCCTCAACAAGTGTCGCGGGCCACGTCAGGCTTTCCGGCTTCGGGAATGGCTGGCCACGCTAGGAACGTAGCGCAACCCAGCTGGTGATCCTTCCTCACCCCGCGTCAGTCGTCAACCTAGCCGGCACCTAACGCTGGACGTGCGAGCCACTTCAACCATTCCGGCTTCGGGAATGGCTGGCCACGCTAGGAGCGTAGCGCAACCCAGCTGGTGATCCTTCCTCAACCATTGTCTCGGGCTACGCCAGGCATTCCGGCCTCGGGTATGGCTGGCCACGCTAGGAACGTAGCCTAGTCATGCTGGTGATCCTTCCTCAACCATTGTCTCGGGCTACGCCAGGCATTCCGGCCTCGGGTATGGCTGGCCACGCTAGGAACGTAGCCCAGCCTAGCTGGTGATCCTTCCTCAACCATTGTCTCGGGCTACGCCAGGCATTCCGGCCTCGGGTATGGCTGGCCACGCTAGGAACGTAGCCTAGTCATGCTGGTGATCCTTCCTCAACCATTGTCTCGGGCTACGCCAGGCATTCCGGCTTCGGGAATGGCTGGCCACGCTAGGAACGTAGCCCAGCCTAGCTGGTGATCCTTCCTCAACCATTGTCTCGGGCTACGCCAGGCATTCCGGCCTCGGGTATGGCTGGCCACGCTAGGAACGTAGCCCAGCCTAGCTGGTGATCCTTCCTCAACCATTGTCTCGGGCTACGCCAGGCATTCCGGCCTCGGGTATGGCTGGCCACGCTAGGAACGTAGCCTAGTCATGCTGGTGATCCTTCCTCAACCATTGTCTCGGGCTACGCCAGGCATTCCGGCCTCGGGTATGGCTGGCCACGCTAGGAACGTAGCCCAGCCTAGCTGGTGATCCTTCCTCAACAAGTGTCGCGGGCCACGTCAGGCTTTCCGGCTTCGGGTATGGCTGGCCACGCTAGGAACGTAGCCCAACCTAGCTGATCCTTCCTCAACCATTGTCTCGGGCTACGCCAGGCATTCCGGCCTCGGGTATGGCTCGCCACGCTAGGAACGTAGCCTAGTCATGCTGGTGATCCTTCCTCACCCCGCGTCAGTCGTCGACCTCGCCGGCACCAAACGCTGGACATGCGGACCACGCCAGTCATTCCGGTTTCGAGTATGGCTGGCCACGCTAGGAACGTAGCCCAACCTAGCTGATGATCCTTCCTCACCCCGCGTCAGTCGTCAACCTCGCCGGCACCTAACGCTGGACGTGCGAGCCACTTCAGGCATTCCGGCTTCGGGAATGGCTGGCCACGCTAGGAAGGTAGCGCAACCCAGCTGGTGATCCTTCCTCACCCCGCGTCAGTCGTCGACCTCGCCGGCACCAAACGCTGGACATGCGGACCACGCCAGTCATTCCGGCCTCGGGTATGGCTCGCCACGCTAGGAACGTAGCCTAGTCATGCTGGTGATCCTTCCTCACCCAACGTCAGTCGTCAACCTCGCCGGCACCTAACGCTGGACGTGCGAGCCACTTCAGGCATTCCGGCTTCGGGAATGGCTGGCCACGCTAGGAAGGTAGCGCAACCCAGCTGGTGATCCTTCCTCACCCCGCGTCAGTCGTCAACCTCGCCGGCACCTAACGCTGGACGTGCGAGCCACTTCAGGCATTCCGGCTTCGGGAATGGCTGGCCACGCTAGGAAGGTAGCGCAACCCAGCTGGTGATCCTTCCTCACCCCGCGTCAGTCGTCGACCTCGCCGGCACCTAACGCTGGACGTGCGAGCCACTTCAGGCATTCCGGCTTCGGGAATGGCTGGCCACGCTAGGAAGGTAGCGCAACCCAGCTGGTGATCCTTCCTCACCCCGCGTCAGTCGTCGACCTCGCCGGCACCTAACGCTGGACGTGCGAGCCACTTCAGGCATTCCGGCTTCGGGAATGGCTGGCCACGCTAGGAACGTAGCCCAGCCTAGCTGGTGATCCTTCCTCAACAAGTGTCGCGGGCCACGTCAGGCTTTCCGGCTTCGGGTATGGCTGGCCAAGCTAGGAACGTAGCCAACCTAGCTGATCCTTCCTCAACCATTGTCTCGGGCTACGCCAGGCATTCCGGCCTCGGGTATGGCTCGCCACGCTAGGAACGTAGCCTAGTCATGCTGGTGATCCTTCCTCACACCGCGTCAGTCGTCGGCTTCGCCGGCACCTGACGCTTGACGTGCGAGCCACCTTAGGCATTCCGGCTTCGGAAATGGCTGGCCACGCTAGGAACGTAGTCCAGTCATGCTGGTGATCCTTCCTCACCCAACGTCAGTCGTCAGCTTCGCCGGCACCTGACGCTGGACGTGCGAGCCACTTCAGGCATTCCGGCTTCGGAAATGGCTGGCCACGCTAGGAACGTAGTCCAGTCATGCTGGTGATCCTTCCTCACCCCGCGTCAGTCGTCAACCTCGCCGGCACCTAACGCTGGACGTGCGAGCCACTTCAGGCATTCCGGCTTCGGGAATGGCTGGCCACGCTAGGAAGGTAGCGCAACCCAGCTGGTGATCCTTCCTCACCCCGCGTCAGTCGTCGACCCCGCCGGCACCTGACGCTGGACGTGCGAGCCACTTTAGGCATTCCGGCTTCGGGAATGGCTGGCCACGCTAGGAACGTAGCCCAGCCTAGCTGGTGATCCTTCCTCACCTCGCGTCAGTTGTCGACCTCGCCGGCACAAAACGCTGGACCTACGGACCACGTCAGTCATTCCGGCTTCGAGTATGCCTGGCCACGCTGGGAACGTAGCGCTGATGATCCTGATGATCCTTCCTCAACAAGTGTCGCGGGCCATGTCAGGCTTTCCGGCTTCGGGAATGGCTGGCCACGCTAGGAACGTAGCGCAACCCAGCTGGTGATCCTTCCTCACCCCGCGTCAGTCGTCAACCTAGCCGGCACCTAACGCTAGACGTGCGAGCCACTTCAGGCATTCCGGCTTCGGGAATGGCTGGCCACGCTAGGAGCGTAGCGCAACCCAGCTGGTGATCCTTCCTCACCCCGCGTCAGTCGTCGACCTCGCCGGCACCAAACACTGGACATGCGGACCACGCCAGTCATTCCGGCCTCGGGTATGGCTCGCCACGCTAGGAACGTAGCCTAGTCATGCTGGTGATCCTTCCTCACCCCGCGTCAGTCGTCGACCTCGCCGGCACCAAACGCTGGACATGCGGACCACGCCAGTCATTCCGGTTTCGAGTATGGCTGGCCACGCTAGGAACGTAGCCCAACCTAGCTGATGATAATTCCTCACCCCGCGTCAGTCGTCAACCTCGCCGGCACCTAACGCTGGACGTGCGAGCCACTTCAGGCATTCCGGCTTCGGGAATGGCTGGCCACGCTAGGAACGTAGCCCAGCCTAGCTGGTGATCCTTCCTCAACCATTGTCTCGGGCTACGCCAGGCATTCCGGCCTCGGGTATGGCTGGCCACGCTAGGAACGTAGCCCAGCCTAGCTGGTGATCCTTCCTCAACCATTGTCTCGGGCTACGCCAGGCATTCCGGCCTCGGGTATGGCTGGCCACGCTAGGAACGTAGCCTAGTCATGCTGGTGATCCTTCCTCAACCATTGTCTCGGGCTACGCCAGGCATTCCGGCTTCGGGAATGGCTGGCCACGCTAGGAACGTAGCCCAGCCTAGCTGGTGATCCTTCCTCAACCATTGTCTCGCGCTACGCCAGGCATTCCGGCCTCGGGTATGGCTGGCCACGCTAGGAACGTAGCCCAGCCTAGCTGGTGATCCTTCCTCAACCATTGTCTCGGGCTACGCCAGGCATTCCGGCCTCGGGTATGGCTGGCCACGCTAGGAACGTAGCCCAGCCTAGCTGGTGATCCTTCCTCAACAAGTGTCGCGGGCCACGTCAGGCTTTCCGGCTTCGGGTATGGCTGGCCACGCTAGGAACGTAGCCCAACCTAGCTGATCCTTCCTCAACCATTGTCTCGGGCTACGCCAGGCATTCCGGCCTCGGGTATGGCTCGCCACGCTAGGAACGTAGCCTAGTCATGCTGGTGATCCTTCCTCACCCCGCGTCAGTCGTCGACCTCGCCGGCACCAAATGCTGGACATGCGGACCACGCCAGTCATTCCGGTTTCGAGTATGGCTGGCCACGCTAGGAACGTAGCGCTGATGATCCTGATGATCCTTCCTCAACAAGTGTCGCGGGCCACGTCAGGCTTTCCGGCTTCGGGAATGGCTGGCCACGCTAGGAACGTAGTCCAGTCATGCTGGTGATCCTTCCTCACCCAACGTCAGTCGTCAGCTTCGCCGGCACCTGACGCTGGACGTGCGAGCCACTTCAGGCATTCCGGCTTCGAGAATGGCTGGCCACGCTAGGAACGTAGCCTAGTCATGCTGGTGATCCTTCCTCACCCCGCGTCAGTCGTCAACCTCGCCGGCACCAAACGCTGGACATGCGGACCACGCCAGTCATTCCGGCTTCAAGTATGGCTGGCCACGCTAGGAATGTAGCCCAGCCTAGCTGGTGATCCTTCCTCACCTCGCGTCAGTTGTCGACCTCGCCGGCACAAAACGCTGGACCTACGGACCACGCCAGTCATTCCGGTTTCGAGTATGGCTGGCCACGCTAGGAACGTAGCCCAACCTAGCTGATGATCCTTCCTCACCCCGCGTCAGTCGTCAACCTCGCCGGCACCAAACGCTGGACATGCGGACCACGCCAGTCATTCCGGTTTCGAGTATGGCTGGCCACGCTAGGAACGTAGCCCAACCTAGCTGATGATCCTTCCTCACCCCGCGTCAGTCGTCAACCTCGCCGGCACCTAACGCTGGACGTGCGAGCCACTTCAGGCATTCCGGCTTCGGGAATGGCTGGCCACGCTAGCAGCGTAGCGCAACCCAGCTGGTGATCCTTCCTCACCCCGCGTCAGTCGTCGACCTCGCCGGCACCAAACACTGGACATGCGGACCACGCCAGTCATTCCGGCCTCGGGTATGGCTCGCCACGCTAGGAACGTAGCCTAGTCATGCTGGTGATCCTTACTCACCCCGCGTCAGTCGTCGACCTCGCCGGCACCAAACGCTGGACATGCGGACCACGCCAGTCATTCCGGTTTCGAGTATGGCTGGCCACGCTAGGAACGTAGCCCAACCTAGCTGATGATCCTTCCTCACCCCGCGTCAGTCGTCAACCTCGCCGGCACCAAACGCTGGACATGCGGACCACGCCAGTCATTCCGGTTTCGAGTATGGCTGGCCACGCTAGGAACGTAGCCCAACCTAGCTGATGATCCTTCCTCACCCCGCGTCAGTCGTCAACCTCGCCGGCACCTAACGCTGGACGTGCGAGCCACTTCAAGCATTCCGGCTTCGGGAATGGCTGGCCACGCTAGGAACGTAGCGACACCCAGCTGGTGATCCTTCCTCACCCCGCGTCAGTCGTCGACCTCGCCGGCACCAAACACTGGACATGCGGACCACGCCAGTCATTCCGGCCTCGGGTATGGCTCGCCACGCTAGGAACGTAGCCCAACCTAGCTGATGATCCTTCCTCACCCCGCGTCAGTCGTCGACCTCGCCGGCACCAAACGCTGGACGTGCGAACCACTTTAGGCATTCCGGCTTCGAGTATGGCTGGCCACGCTAGGAACGTAGCCCAACCTAGCTGATGATCCTTCCTCACCCCGCGTCAGTCGTCAACCTCGCCGGCACCTAACGCTGGACGTGCGAGCCACTTCAGGCATTCCGGCTTCGGGAATGGCTGGCCACGCTAGGAACGTAGCGACACCCAGCTGGTGATCCTTCCTCACCCCGCGTCAGTCGTCGACCTCGCCGGCACCAAACGCTGGACATGCGGACCACGCCAGTCATTCCGGTTTCGAGTATGGCTGGCCACGCTAGGAACGTAGCCCAACCTAGCTGATGATCCTTCCTCACCCCGCGTCAGTCGTCAACCTCGCCGGCACCTAACGCTGGACGTGCGAGCCACTTCAGGCATTCCGGCTTCGGGAATGGCTGGCCACGCTAGGAACGTAGCGACACCCAGCTGGTGATCCTTCCTCACCCCGCGTCAGTCGTCGACCTCGCCGGCACCAAACGCTGGACATGCGGACCACGCCAGTCATTCCGGCTTCGAGTATGGCTGGCCACGCTAGGAACGTAGCCCAACCTAGCTGATGATCCTTCCTCACCCCGCGTCAGTCGTCGACCTCGCCGGCACCAAACGCTGGACGTGCGAACCACTTTAGGCATTTTGGCTTCGGGAATGGCTGGCCACGCTAGGAACGTAGCCCAGTCATGCTGGTGATCCTTCCTCACCCCGCGTCAGTCGTCGACCTCGCCGGCACCAAACGCTGGACATGCGGACCACGCCAGTCATTCCGGCTTCGAGTATGGCTGGCCACGCTAGGAACGTAGCCCAACCTAGCTGATCCTTCCACACCCCGCGCCAGTCGTCGGCTTCGCCGGCACCTGACGCTGGACGTGCGAGGCACTTTGGGCATTCCGTCTTCGGGAATGGCTGGCCACGCTAGAAACGTAGCCCAGTCATGCTGGTGATCCATCCTCACCCAACGTCAGTCGTCGGCTTCGCCGGCACCTAACGCTGGACGTGCGAGCCACTTCAGGCATTCCGGCCTCGGGTATGGCTGGCCACGCTAGGAACGTAGCCTAGTCATGCTGGTGATCCTTCCTCAACCATTGTCTCGGGCTACGCCAGGCATTCCGGCCTCGGGTATGGCTGGCCACGCTAGGAACGTAGCCTAGTCATGCTGGTGATCCTTCCTCAACCATTGTCTCGGGCTACGCCAGGCATTCCGGCTTCGGGAATGGCTGGCCACGCTAGGAACGTAGCCCAGCCTAGCTGGTGATCCTTCCTCAACCATTGTCTCGGGCTACGCCAGGCATTCCGGCCTCGGGTATGGCTGGCCACGCTAGGAACGTAGCCCAGCCTAGCTGGTGATCCTTCCTCAACAAGTGTCGCGGGCCACGTCAGGCTTTCCGGCTTCGGGTATGGCTGGCCACGCTAGGAACGTAGCCCAACCTAGCTGATCCTTCCTCAACCATTGTCTCGGGCTACGCCAGGCATTCCGGCCTCGGGTATGGCTCGCCACGCTAGGAACGTAGCCTAGTCATGCTGGTGATCCTTCCTCACACCGCGTCAGTCGTCGGCTTCGCCGGCACCTGACGCTTGACGTGCGAGCCACCTTAGGCATTCCGGCTTCGGAAATGGCTGGCCACGCTAGGAACGTAGTCCAGTCATGCTGGTGATCCTTCCTCACCCAACGTCAGTCGTCAGCTTCGCCGGCACCTGACGCTGGACGTGCGAGCCACTTCAGGCATTCCGGCTTCGAGAATGGCTGGCCACGCTAGGAACGTAGCCTAGTCATGCTGGTGATCCTTCCTCAACCATTGTCTCGGGCTACGCCAGGCATTCCGGCTTCGGGAATGGCTGGCCACGCTAGGAACGTAGCCCAGCCTAGCTGGTGATCCTTCCTCAACCATTGTCTCGGGCTACGCCAGGCATTCCGGCCTCGGGTATGGCTGGCCACGCTAGGAACGTAGCCCAGCCTAGCTGGTGATCCTTCCTCAACCATTGTCTCGGGCTACGCCAGGCATTCCGGCCTCGGGTATGGCTGGCCACGCTAGGAACGTAGCCCAGCCTAGCTGGTGATCCTTCCTCAACCATTGTCTCGGGCTACGCCAGGCATTCCGGCCTCGGGTATGGCTGGCCACGCTAGGAACGTAGCCTAGTCATGCTGGTGATCCTTCTTCAACCATTGTCTCGGGCTACGCCAGGCATTCCGGCTTCGGGAATGGCTGGCCACGCTAGGAACGTAGCCCAGCCTAGCTGGTGATCCTTCCTCAACCATTGTCTCGGGCTACGCCAGGCATTCCGGCCTCGGGTATGGCTGGCCACGCTAGGAACGTAGCCCAGCCTAGCTGGTGATCCTTCCTCAACCATTGTCTCGGGCTACGCCAGGCATTCCGGCCTCGGGTATGGCTGGCCACGCTAGGAACGTAGCCTAGTCATGCTGGTGATCCTTCCTCAACCATTGTCTCGGGCTACGCCAGGCATTCCGGCTTCGGGAATGGCTGGCCACGCTAGGAACGTAGCCCAGCCTAGCTGGTGATCCTTCCTCAACCATTGTCTCGGGCTACGCCAGGCATTCCGGCCTCGGGTATGGCTGGCCACGCTAGGAACGTAGCCCAGCCTAGCTGGTGATCCTTCCTCAACAAGTGTCGCGGGCCACGTCAGGCTTTCCGGCTTCGGGTATGGCTGGCCACGCTAGGAACGTAGCCCAACCTAGCTGATCCTTCCTCAACCATTGTCTCGGGCTACGCCAGGCATTCCGGCCTCGGGTATGGCTCGCCACGCTAGGAACGTAGCCTAGTCATGCTGGTGATCCTTCCTCACCCCGCGTCAGTCGTCGACCTCGCCGGCACCAAACGCTGGACATGCGGACCACGCCAGTCATTCCGGTTTCGAGTATGGCTGGCCACGCTAGGAACGTAGCCCAACCTAGCTGATGATCCTTCCTCACCCCGCGTCAGTCGTCAACCTCGCCGGCACCTAACGCTGGACGTGCGAGCCACTTCAGGCATTCCGGCTTCGGGAATGGCTGGCCACGCTAGGAAGGTAGCGCAACCCAGCTGGTGATCCTTCCTCACCCCGCGTCAGTCGTCGACCTCGCCGGCACCAAACGCTGGACATGCGGACCACGCCAGTCATTCCGGCCTCGGGTATGGCTCGCCACGCTAGGAACGTAGCCTAGTCATGCTGGTGATCCTTCCTCAACCATTGTCTCGGGCTACGCCAGGCATTCCGGCTTCGGGAATGGCTGGCCACGCTAGGAACGTAGCCCAGCCTAGCTGGTGATCCTTCCTCAACCATTGTCTCGGGCTACGCCAGGCATTCCGGCCTCGGGTATGGCTGGCCACGCTAGGAACGTAGCCCAGCCTAGCTGGTGATCCTTCCTCAACAAGTGTCGCGGGCCACGTCAGGCTTTCCGGCTTCGGGTATGGCTGGCCACGCTAGGAACGTAGCCCAACCTAGCTGATCCTTCCTCAACCATTGTCTCGGGCTACGCCAGGCATTCCGGCCTCGGGTATGGCTCGCCACGCTAGGAACGTAGCCTAGTCATGCTGGTGATCCTTCCTCACCCCGCGTCAGTCGTCGACCTCGCCGGCACCAAACGCTGGACATGCGGACCACGCCAGTCATTCCGGTTTCGAGTATGGCTGGCCACGCTAGGAACGTAGCCCAACCTAGCTGATGATCCTTCCTCACCCCGCGTCAGTCGTCAACCTCGCCGGCACCTAACGCTGGACGTGCGAGCCACTTCAGGCATTCCGGCTTCGGGAATGGCTGGCCACGCTAGGAAGGTAGCGCAACCCAGCTGGTGATCCTTCCTCACCCCGCGTCAGTCGTCAACCTCGCCGGCACCTAACGCTGGACGTGCGAGCCACTTCAGGCATTCCGGCTTCGGGAATGGCTGGCCACGCTAGGAAGGTAGCGCAACCCAGCTGGTGATCCTTCCTCACCCCGCGTCAGTCGTCGACCTCGCCGGCACCTAACGCTGGACGTGCGAGCCACTTCAGGCATTCCGGCTTCGGGAATGGCTGGCCACGCTAGGAAGGTAGCGCAACCCAGCTGGTGATCCTTCCTCACCCCGCGTCAGTCGTCGACCTCGCCGGCACCTAACGCTGGACGTGCGAGCCACTTCAGGCATTCCGGCTTCGGGAATGGCTGGCCACGCTAGGAGCGTAGCGCAACCCAGCTGGTGATCCTTCCTCACCCCGCGTCAGTCGTCGACCTCGCCGGCACCAAACACTGGACATGCGGACCACGCCAGTCATTCCGGCCTCGGGTATGGCTCGCCACGCTAGGAACGTAGCCTAGTCATGCTGGTGATCCTTCCTCACCCCGCGTCAGTCGTCGACCTCGCCGGCACCAAACGCTGGACATGCGGACCACGCCAGTCATTCCGGTTTCGAGTATGGCTGGCCACGCTAGGAACGTAGCCCAACCTAGCTGATGATCCTTCCTCACCCCGCGTCAGTCGTCAACCTCGCCGGCACCTAACGCTGGACGTGCGAGCCACTTCAGGCATTCCGGCTTCGGGAATGGCTGGCCACGCTAGGAAGGTAGCGCAACCCAGCTGGTGATCCTTCCTCACCCCGCGTCAGTCGTCGACCTCGCCGGCACCAAACGCTGGACATGCGGACCACGCCAGTCATTCCGGCCTCGGGTATGGCTCGCCACGCTAGGAACGTAGCCTAGTCATGCTGGTGATCCTTCCTCACCCCGCGTCAGTCGTCAACCTCGCCGGCACCAAACGCTGGACATGCGGACCACGCCAGTCATTCCGGCTTCGAGTATGGCTGGCCACGCTAGGAATGTAGCCCAACCTAGCTGGTGATCCTTCCTCACCCCGCGTCAGTCGTCGACCCCGCCGGAACCTGACGCTGGACGTGCGAGCCACTTTAGGCATTCCGGCTTCGGGAATGGCTGGCCACGCTAGGAACGTAGCCCAACCTAGCTGGTGATCCTTCCTCACCCCGCGTCAGTCGTCGACCTCGCCGGCACCTGACGCTGGACATGCGGACCACGCCAGTCATTCCGGCTTCGAGTGTGGCTGGCCACGCTAGGAACGCAGCCCAACCTAGCTGATGATCCTTCCTCCACAAGTGTCGCGGGCCACGTCAGGCTTTCCGGCTTCGGGTATGGCTGGAAACGCTAGGAACGTAGCCCAGCCTAGCTGGTGATCCTTCCTCACCCCGCGTCAGTCGTCGACCTCGCCGGCACCTGACGCTGGACGTGCGAGCCACTTTAGGCATTCCGGCTTCGGGAATGCTGGCCACGCTAGGAACGTAGCCCAGCCTAGCTGGTGATCCTTCCTCACACCGCGTCAGTCGTCGGCTTCGCCGGCACCTGACGCTTGACGTGCGAGCCACCTTAGGCATTCCGGCTTCGGGAATGGCTGGCCACGCTAGGAGCGTAGCGCAACCCAGCTGGTGATCCTTCCTCACCCCGCGTCAGTCGTCAGCTTCGCCTGCACCAAACACTGGACATGCGGACCACGCCAGTCATTCCGGCCTCGGGTATGGCTCGCCACGCTAGGAACGTAGCCTAGTCATGCTGGTGATCCTTCCTCACACCGCGTCAGTCGTCGGCTTCGCCGGCACCTGACGCTTGACGTGCGAGCCACCTTAGGCATTCCGGCTTCGGGAATGGCTGGCCACGCTAGGAGCGTAGCGCAACCCAGCTGGTGATCCTTCCTCACCCCGCGTCAGTCGTCAGCTTCGCCTGCACCAAACACTGGACATGCGGACCACGCCAGTCATTCCGGCTTCGAGTGTGGCTGGCCACGCTAGGAACGCAGCCCAACCTAGCTGATGATCCTTCCTCCACAAGTGTCGCGGGCCACGTCAGGCTTTCCGGCTTCGGGTATGGCTGGAAACGCTAGGAACGTAGCCCAGCCTAGCTGGTGATCCTTCCTCACCCCGCGTCAGTCGTCGACCTCGCCGGCACCAAACACTGGACATGCGGACCACGCCAGTCATTCCGGCCTCGGGTATGGCTCGCCACGCTAGGAACGTAGCCTAGTCATGCTGGTGATCCTTCCTCACCCCGCGTCAGTCATCGACCTCGCCGGCACCAAACGCTGGACATGCGGACCACGCCAGTCATTCCGGTTTCGAGTATGGCTGGCCACGCTAGGAACGTAGCCCAGCCTAGCTGGTGATCCTTCCTCACCCCGCGTCAGTCGTCGACCTCGCCGGCACCAAACACTGGACATGCGGACCACGCCAGTCATTCCGGCCTCGGGTATGGCTCGCCACGCTAGGAACGTAGCCTAGTCATGCTGGTGATCCTTCCTCACCCCGCGTCAGTCGTCAACCTCGCCGGCACCAAACGCTGGACATGCGGACCACGCCAGTCATTCCGGCTTCGAGTATGGCTGGCCACGCTAGGAATGTAGCCCAACCTAGCTGGTGATCCTTCCTCACCCCGCGTCAGTCGTCGACCCCGCCGGAACCTGACGCTGGACGTGCGAGCCACTTTAGGCATTCCGGCTTCGGGAATGGCTGGCCACGCTAGGAACGTAGCCCAACCTAGCTGGTGATCCTTCCTCACCCCGCGTCAGTCGTCGACCTCGCCGGCACCTGACGCTGGACATGCGGACCACGCCAGTCATTCCGGCTTCGAGTGTGGCTGGCCACGCTAGGAACGCAGCCCAACCTAGCTGATGATCCTTCCTCCACAAGTGTCGCGGGCCACGTCAGGCTTTCCGGCTTCGGGTATGGCTGGAAACGCTAGGAACGTAGCCCAGCCTAGCTGGTGATCCTTCCTCACCCCGCGTCAGTCGTCGACCTCGCCGGCACCTGACGCTGGACGTGCGAGCCACTTTAGGCATTCCGGCTTCGGGAATGCTGGCCACGCTAGGAACGTAGCCCAGCCTAGCTGGTGATCCTTCCTCACACCGCGTCAGTCGTCGGCTTCGCCGGCACCTGACGCTTGACGTGCGAGCCACCTTAGGCATTCCGGCTTCGGGAATGGCTGGCCACGCTAGGAGCGTAGCGCAACCCAGCTGGTGATCCTTCCTCACCCCGCGTCAGTCGTCAGCTTCGCCTGCACCAAACACTGGACATGCGGACCACGCCAGTCATTCCGGCCTCGGGTATGGCTCGCCACGCTAGGAACGTAGCCTAGTCATGCTGGTGATCCTTCCTCACACCGCGTCAGTCGTCGGCTTCGCCGGCACCTGACGCTTGACGTGCGAGCCACCTTAGGCATTCCGGCTTCGGGAATGGCTGGCAACGCTAGGAGCGTAGCGCAACCCAGCTGGTGATCCTTCCTCACCCCGCGTCAGTCGTCAGCTTCGCCTGCACCAAACACTGGACATGCGGACCACGCCAGTCATTCCGGCTTCGAGTGTGGCTGGCCACGCTAGGAACGCAGCCCAACCTAGCTGATGATCCTTCCTCCACAAGTGTCGCGGGCCACGTCAGGCTTTCCGGCTTCGGGTATGGCTGGAAACGCTAGGAACGTAGCCCAGCCTAGCTGGTGATCCTTCCTCACCCCGCGTCAGTCGTCGACCTCGCCGGCACCAAACACTGGACATGCGGACCACGCCAGTCATTCCGGCCTCGGGTATGGCTCGCCACGCTAGGAACGTAGCCTAGTCATGCTGGTGATCCTTCCTCACCCCGCGTCAGTCATCGACCTCGCCGGCACCAAACGCTGGACATGCGGACCACGCCAGTCATTCCGGTTTCGAGTATGGCTGGCCACGCTAGGAACGTAGCCCAGCCTAGCTGGTGATCCTTCCTCACACCGCGTCAGTCGTCGGCTTCGCCGGCACCTGACGCTTGACGTGCGAGCCACCTTAGGCATTCCGGCTTCGGAAATGGCTGGCCACGCTAGGAACGTAGTCCAGTCATGCTGGTGATCCTTCCTCACCCAACGTCAGTCGTCAGCTTCGCCTGCACCAAACACTGGACATGCGCACCACGCCAGTCATTCCGGCCTCGGGTATGGCTGGCCACGCTAGGAACGTAGCCCAACCTAGCTGATGATCCTTCCTCACCCCGCGTCAGTCGTCAACCTCGCCGGCACCTAACGCTGGACGTGCGAGCCACTTCAGGCATTCCGGCTTCGGGAATGGCTGGCCACGCTAGGAAGGTAGCGCAACCCAGCTGGTGATCCTTCCTCACCCCGCGTCAGTCGTCGACCTCGCCGGCACCAAACGCTGGACATGCGGACCACCCCAGTCATTCCGGCCTCGGGTATGGCTCGCCACGCTAGGAACGTAGCCTAGTCATGCTGGTGATCCTTCCTCACCCAACGTCAGTCGTCAACCTCGCCGGCACCTAACGCTGGACGTGCGAGCCACTTCAGGCATTCCGGCTTCGGGAATGCCTGGCCACGCTAGGAACGTAGCCCAGCCTAGCTGGTGATCCTTCCTCAACCATTGTCTCGAGCTACGCCAGGCATTCCGACCTTGGGTATGGCTGGCCACGCTAGGAACGTAGCCTAGTCATGCTGGTGATCCTTCCTCACCCCGCGTCAGTCGTCGACCTCGCCGGCACTTGACGCTGGACGTGCGAGCCACTTTAGGCATTCCGGCTTCGGGAATGGCTGGCCACGCTAGGAACGTAGCCCAGCCTAGCTGGTGATCCTTCCTCACCCCGCGTCAGTTGTCGACCTCGCCGGCACAAAACGCTGGACCTACGGACCACGTCAGTCATTCCGGCTTCGAGTATGCCTGGCCACGCTGGGAACGTAGCGCTGATGATCCTGATGATCCTTCCTCAACAAGTGTCGCGGGCCACGTCAGGCTTTCCGGCTTCGGGAATGGCTGGCCACGCTAGGAACGTAGCGCAACCCAGCTGGTGATCCTTCCTCAACCATTGTCTCGGGCTACGCCAAGCATTCCGGCCTCGGGTATGGCTGGCCACGCTAGGAACGTAGCCCAACCTAGCTGATGATCCTTCCTCACCCCGCGTCAGTCGTCAACCTCGCCGGCACCTAACGCTGGACGTGCGAGCCACTTCAGGCATTCCGGCTTCGGGAATGGCTGGCCACGCTAGGAGCGTAGCGCAACCCAGCTGGTGATCCTTCCTCACCCCGCGTCAGTCGTCGACCTCGCCGGCACCAAACACTGGACATGCGGACCACGCCAGTCATTCCGGCCTCGGGTATGGCTCGCCACGCTAGGAACGTAGCCTAGTCATGCTGGTGATCCTTCCTCACCCCGCGTCAGTCGTCGACCTCGCCGGCACCAAACGCTGGACATGCGGACCACGCCAGTCATTCCGGTTTCGAGTATGGCTGGCCACGCTAGGAACGTAGCCCAACCTAGCGGATGATCCTTCCTCACCCCGCGTCAGTCGTCAACCTCGCCGGCACCTAACGCTGGACGTGCGAGCCACTTCAGGCATTCCGGCTTCGGGAATGGCTGGCCACGCTAGGAAGGTAGCGCAACCCAGCTGGTGATCCTTCCTCACCCCGCGTCAGTCGTCGACCTCGCCGGCACCAAACGCTGGACATGCGGACCACGCCAGTCATTCCGGCCTCGGGTATGGCTCGCCACGCTAGGAACGTAGCCTAGTCATGCTGGTGATCCTTCCTCACCCAACGTCAGTCGTCAACCTCGCCGGCACCTAACGCTGGACGTGCGAGCCACTTCAGGCATTCCGGCTTCGGGAATGGCTGGCCACGCTAGGAAGGTAGCGCAACCCAGCTGGTGATCCTTCCTCACCCCGCGTCAGTCGTCAACCTCGCCGGCACCTAACGCTGGACGTGCAAGCCACTTCAGGCATTCCGGCTTCGGGAATGGCTGGCCACGCTAGGAAGGTAGCGCAACCCAGCTGGTGATCCTTCCTCACCCCGCCTCAGTCGTCGACCTCGCCGGCACCTAACGCTGGACGTGCGAGCCACTTCAGGCATTCCGGCTTCGGGAATGGCTGGCCACGCTAGGAAGGTAGCGCAACCCAGCTGGTGATTCTTCCTCACCCCGCGTCAGTCGTCGACCTCGCCGGCACCTAACGCTGGACGTGCGAGCCACTTCAGGCATTCCGGCTTCGGGAATGGCTGGCCACGCTAGGAGCGTAGCCCAGCCTAGCTGGTGATCCTTCCTCAACAAGTGTCGCGGGCCACGTCAGGCATTCCGGCTTCGGGAATGGCTGGCCACGCTAGGAACGTAGCCCAGCCTAGCTGGTGATCCTTCCTCAACAAGTGTCTCGGGCTACGCCAGGCATTCCGGCCTCGGGTATGGCTCGCCACGCTAGGAACGTAGCCTAGTCATGCTGGTGATCCTTCCTCACACCGCGTCAGTCGTCGGCTTCGCCGGCACCTGACGCTTGACGTGCGAGCCACCTTAGGCATTCCGGCTTCGGAAATGGCTGGCCACGCTAGGAACGTAGTCCAGTCATGCTGGTGATCCTTCCTCACCCAACGTCAGTCGTCAGCTTCGCCTGCACCTGACGCTGGACGTGCAAGCCACTTCAGGCATTCCGGCTTCGAGAATGGCTGGCCACGCTAGGAACGTAGCCTAGTCATGCTGGTGATCCTTCCTCACCCCGCGTCAGTCGTCAACCTCGCCGGCACCAAACGCTGGACGTGCGAGCCACTTTAGGCATTCCGGCTTCGGGAATGGCTGGCCACGCTAGGAACGTAGCCCAACCTAGCTGGTGATCCTTCCTCACCCCGCGTCACTCGTCGACCTCGCCGGCACCTGACGCTGGACATGCGGACCACGCCAGTCATTCCGGCTTCGAGTGTGGCTGGCCACGCTAGGAACGCAGCCCAACCTAGCTGATGATCCTTCCTCAACAAGTGTCGCGGGCCACGTCAGGCTTTCCGGCTTCGGGTATGGCTGGAAACGCTAGGAACGTAGCCCAGCCTAGCTGGTGATCCTTCCTCACCCCGCGTCAGTCGTCGACCTCGCCGGCACCTGACGCTGGACGTGCGAGCCACTTTAGGCATTCCGGCTTCGGGAATGGCTGACCACGCTAGGAACGTAGCCCGGCCTAGCTGGTGATCCTTCCTCACCTCGCGTCAGTTGTCGACCTCGCTGGCACAAAACGCTGGACCTACGGACCACGTCAGTCATTCCGGCTTCGAGTATGCCTGGCCACGCTGGGAACGTAGCGCTGATGATCCTGATGATCCTTCCTCAACAAGTGTCGCGGGCCACGTCAGGCTTTCCGGCTTCGGGAATGGCTGGCCACGCTAGGAACGTAGCGCAACCCAGCTGGTGATCCTTCCTCAACCATTGTCTCGGGCTACGCCAAGCATTCCGGCCTCGGGTATGGCTCGCCACGCTAGGAACGTAGCCTAGTCATGCTGGTGATCCTTCCTCACCCCGCGTCAGTCGTCGACCTCGCCGGCACCAAACGCTGGACATGCGGACCACGCCAGTCATTCCGGCCTCGGGTATGGCTCGCCACGCTAGGAACGTAGCCTAGTCATGCTGGTGATCCTTCCTCACCCAACGTCAGTCGTCAACCTCGCCGGCACCTAACGCTGGACGTGCGAGCCACTTCAGGCATTCCGGCTTCGGGAATGGCTGGCCACGCTAGGAAGGTAGCGCAACCCAGCTGGTGATCCTTCCTCACCCCGCGTCAGTCGTCAACCTCGCCGGCACCTAACGCTGGACGTGCAAGCCACTTCAGGCATTCCGGCTTCGAGTATGGCTGGCCACGCTAGGAATGTAGCCCAACCTAGCTGGTGATCCTTCCTCACCCCGCGTCAGTCGTCGACCCCGCCGGAACCTGACGCTGGACGTGCGAGCCACTTTAGGCATTCCGGCTTCGGGAATGGCTGGCCACGCTAGGAACGTAGCCCAGCCTAGCTGGTGATCCTTCCTCAACCATTGTCTCGGGCTACGCCAGGCATTCCGGCCTCGGGTATGGCTGGCCACGCTAGGAACGTAGCCCAGCCTAGCTGGTGATCCTTCCTCAACCATTGTCTCGGGCTACGCCAGGCATTCCGGCCTCGGGTATGGCTGGCCACGCTAGGAACGTAGCCTAGTCATGCTGGTGATCCTTCCTCAACCATTGTCTCGGGCTACGCCAGGCATTCCGGCTTCGGGAATGGCTGGCCACGCTAGGAACGTAGCCCAGCCTAGCTGGTGATCCTTCCTCAACCATTGTCTCGGGCTACGCCAGGCATTCCGGCCTCGGGTATGGCTGGCCACGCTAGGAACGTAGCCCAGCCTAGCTGGTGATCCTTCCTCAACAAGTGTCGCGGGCCACGTCAGGCTTTCCGGCTTCGGGTATGGCTGGCCACGCTAGGAACGTAGCCCAACCTAGCTGATCCTTCCTCAACCATTGTCTCGGGCTACGCCAGGCATTCCGGCCTCGGGTATGGCTCGCCACGCTAGGAACGTAGCCTAGTCATGCTGGTGATCCTTCCTCACCCCGCGTCAGTCGTCGACCTCGCCGGCACCTAACGCTGGACGTGCGAGCCACTTCAGGCATTCCGGCTTCGGGAATGGCTGGCCACGCTAGGAAGGTAGCGCAACCCAGCTGGTGATCCTTCCTCACCCCGCGTCAGTCGTCGACCTCGCCGGCACCAAACGCTGGACATGCGGACCACGCCAGTCATTCCGGCCTCGGGTATGGCTCGCCACGCTAGGAACGTAGCCTAGTCATGCTGGTGATCCTTCCTCACCCAACGTCAGTCGTCAACCTCGCCGGCACCTAACGCTGGACGTGCGAGCCACTTCAGGCATTCCGGCTTCGGGAATGGCTGGCCACGCTAGGAAGGTAGCGCAACCCAGCTGGTGATCCTTCCTCACCCCGCGTCAGTCGTCAACCTCGCCGGCACCTAACGCTGGACGTGCGAGCCACTTCAGGCATTCCGGCTTCGGGAATGGCTGGCCACGCTAGGAAGGTAGCGCAACCCAGCTGGTGATCCTTCCTCACCCCGCGTCAGTCGTCGACCTCGCCGGCACCTAACGCTGGACGTGCGAGCCACTTCAGGCATTCCGGCTTCGGGAATGGCTGGCCACGCTAGGAAGGTAGCGCAACCCAGCTGGTGATCCTTCCTCACCCCGCGTCAGTCGTCGACCTCGCCGGCACCTAACGCTGGACGTGCGAGCCACTTCAGGCATTCCGGCTTCGGGAATGGCTGGCCACGCTAGGAGCGTAGCGCAACCCAGCTGGTGATCCTTCCTCACCCCGCGTCAGTCGTCGACCTCGCCGGCACCAAACACTGGACATGCGGACCACGCCAGTCATTCCGGCCTCGGGTATGGCTCGCCACGCTAGGAACGTAGCCTAGTCATGCTGGTGATCCTTCCTCACCCCGCGTCAGTCGTCGACCTCGCCGGCACCAAACGCTGGACATGCGGACCACGCCAGTCATTCCGGTTTCGAGTATGGCTGGCCACGCTAGGAACGTAGCCCAACCTAGCTGATGATCCTTCCTCACCCCGCGTCAGTCGTCAACCTCGCCGGCACCTAACGCTGGACGTGCGAGCCACTTCAGGCATTCCGGCTTCGGGAATGGCTGGCCACGCTAGGAAGGTAGCGCAACCCAGCTGGTGATCCTTCCTCACCCCGCGTCAGTCGTCGACCTCGCCGGCACCAAACGCTGGACATGCGGACCACGCCAGTCATTCCGGCCTCGGGTATGGCTCGCCACGCTAGGAACGTAGCCTAGTCATGCTGGTGATCCTTCCTCACCCCGCGTCAGTCGTCAACCTCGCCGGCACCAAACGCTGGACATGCGGACCACGCCAGTCATTCCGGCTTCGAGTATGGCTGGCCACGCTAGGAATGTAGCCCAACCTAGCTGGTGATCCTTCCTCACCCCGCGTCAGTCGTCGACCCCGCCGGAACCTGACGCTGGACGTGCGAGCCACTTTAGGCATTCCGGCTTCGGGAATGGCTGGCCACGCTAGGAACGTAGCCCAACCTAGCTGGTGATCCTTCCTCACCCCGCGTCAGTCGTCGACCTCGCCGGCACCTGACGCTGGACATGCGGACCACGCCAGTCATTCCGGCTTCGAGTGTGGCTGGCCACGCTAGGAACGCAGCCCAACCTAGCTGATGATCCTTCCTCCACAAGTGTCGCGGGCCACGTCAGGCTTTCCGGCTTCGGGTATGGCTGGAAACGCTAGGAACGTAGCCCAGCCTAGCTGGTGATCCTTCCTCACCCCGCGTCAGTCGTCGACCTCGCCGGCACCTGACGCTGGACGTGCGAGCCACTTTAGGCATTCCGGCTTCGGGAATGCTGGCCACGCTAGGAACGTAGCCCAGCCTAGCTGGTGATCCTTCCTCACACCGCGTCAGTCGTCGGCTTCGCCGGCACCTGACGCTTGACGTGCGAGCCAACTTAGGCATTCCGGCTTCGGGAATGGCTGGCCACGCTAGGAGCGTAGCGCAACCCAGCTGGTGATCCTTCCTCACCCCGCGTCAGTCGTCAGCTTCGCCTGCACCAAACACTGGACATGCGGACCACGCCAGTCATTCCGGCCTCGGGTATGGCTCGCCACGCTAGGAACGTAGCCTAGTCATGCTGGTGATCCTTCCTCACACCGCGTCAGTCGTCGGCTTCGCCGGCACCTGACGCTTGACGTGCGAGCCACCTTAGGCATTCCGGCTTCGGGAATGGCTGGCCACGCTAGGAGCGTAGCGCAACCCAGCTGGTGATCCTTCCTCACCCCGCGTCAGTCGTCAGCTTCGCCTGCACCAAACACTGGACATGCGGACCACGCCAGTCATTCCGGCTTCGAGTGTGGCTGGCCACGCTAGGAACGCAGCCCAACCTAGCTGATGATCCTTCCTCCACAAGTGTCGCGGGCCACGTCAGGCTTTCCGGCTTCGGGTATGGCTGGAAACGCTAGGAACGTAGCCCAGCCTAGCTGGTGATCCTTCCTCACCCCGCGTCAGTCGTCGACCTCGCCGGCACCAAACACTGGACATGCGGACCACGCCAGTCATTCCGGCCTCGGGTATGGCTCGCCACGCTAGGAACGTAGCCTAGTCATGCTGGTGATCCTTCCTCACCCCGCGTCAGTCATCGACCTCGCCGGCACCAAACGCTGGACATGCGGACCACGCCAGTCATTCCGGTTTCGAGTATGGCTGGCCACGCTAGGAACGTAGCCCAGCCTAGCTGGTGATCCTTCCTCACCCCGCGTCAGTCGTCGACCTCGCCGGCACCAAACACTGGACATGCGGACCACGCCAGTCATTCCGGCCTCGGGTATGGCTCGCCACGCTAGGAACGTAGCCTAGTCATGCTGGTGATCCTTCCTCACCCCGCGTCAGTCGTCAACCTCGCCGGCACCAAACGCTGGACATGCGGACCACGCCAGTCATTCCGGCTTCGAGTATGGCTGGCCACGCTAGGAATGTAGCCCAACCTAGCTGGTGATCCTTCCTCACCCCGCGTCAGTCGTCGACCCCGCCGGAACCTGACGCTGGACGTGCGAGCCACTTTAGGCATTCCGGCTTCGAGTGTGGCTGGCCACGCTAGGAACGCAGCCCAACCTAGCTGATGATCCTTCCTCCACAAGTGTCGCGGGCCACGTCAGGCTTTCCGGCTTCGGGTATGGCTGGAAACGCTAGGAACGTAGCCCAGCCTAGCTGGTGATCCTTCCTCACCCCGCGTCAGTCGTCGACCTCGCCGGCACCTGACGCTGGACGTGCGAGCCACTTTAGGCATTCCGGCTTCGGGAATGCTGGCCAGGCTAGGAACGTAGCCCAGCCTAGCTGGTGATCCTTCCTCACACCGCGTCAGTCGTCGGCTTCGCCGGCACCTGACGCTTGACGTGCGAGCCACCTTAGGCATTCCGGCTTCGGGAATGGCTGGCCACGCTAGGAGCGTAGCGCAACCCAGCTGGTGATCCTTCCTCACCCCGCGTCAGTCGTCAGCTTCGCCTGCACCAAACACTGGACATGCGGACCACGCCAGTCATTCCGGCCTCGGGTATGGCTCGCCACGCTAGGAACGTAGCCTAGTCATGCTGGTGATCCTTCCTCACACCGCGTCAGTCGTCGGCTTCGCCGGCACCTGACGCTTGACGTGCGAGCCACCTTAGGCATTCCGGCTTCGGGAATGGCTGGCCACGCTAGGAGCGTAGCGCAACCCAGCTGGTGATCCTTCCTCACCCCGCGTCAGTCGTCAGCTTCGCCTGCACCAAACACTGGACATGCGGACCACGCCAGTCATTCCGGCTTCGAGTGTGGCTGGCCACGCTAGGAACGCAGCCCAACCTAGCTGATGATCCTTCCTCCACAAGTGTCGCGGGCCACGTCAGGCTTTCCGGCTTCGGGTATGGCTGGAAACGCTAGGAACGTAGCCCAGCCTAGCTGGTGATCCTTCCTCACCCCGCGTCAGTCGTCGACCTCGCCGGCACCAAACACTGGACATGCGGACCACGCCAGTCATTCCGGCCTCGGGTATGGCTCGCCACGCTAGGAACGTAGCCCAACCTAGCTGATGATCCTTCCTCCACAAGTGTCGCGGGCCACGTCAGGCTTTCCGGCTTCGGGTATGGCTGGAAACGCTAGGAACGTAGCCCAGCCTAGCTGGTGATCCTTCCTCACCCCGCGTCAGTCGTCGACCTCGCCGGCACCTGACGCTGGACGTGCGAGCCACTTTAGGCATTCCGGCTTCGGGAATGCTGGCCACGCTAGGAACGTAGCCCAGCCTAGCTGGTGATCCTTCCTCACCCCGCGTCAGTCGTCGACCTCGCCGGCACCAAACGCTGGACATGCGGACCACGCCAGTCATTCCGGTTTCGAGTATGGCTGGCCACGCTAGGAACGTAGCCCAGCCTAGCTGGTGATCCTTCCTCACCCCGCGTCAGTCGTCGACCTCGCCGGCACCAAACACTGGACATGCGGACCACGCCAGTCATTCCGGCCTCGGGTATGGCTCGCCACGCTAGGAACGTAGCCTAGTCATGCTGGTGATCCTTCCTCACCCCGCGTCAGTCGTCAACCTCGCCGGCACCAAACGCTGGACATGCGGACCACGCCAGTCATTCCGGCTTCGAGTATGGCTGGCCACGCTAGGAATGTAGCCCAACCTAGCTGGTGATCCTTCCTCACCCCGCGTCAGTCGTCGACCCCGCCGGAACCTGACGCTGGACGTGCGAGCCACTTTAGGCATTCCGGCTTCGGGAATGGCTGGCCACGCTAGGAACGTAGCCCAACCTAGCTGGTGATCCTTCCTCACCCCGCGTCAGTCGTCGACCTCGCCGGCACCTGACGCTGGACATGCGGACCACGCCAGTCATTCCGGCTTCGAGTGTGGCTGGCCACGCTAGGAACGCAGCCCAACCTAGCTGATGATCCTTCCTCCACAAGTGTCGCGGGCCACGTCAGGCTTTCCGGCTTCGGGTATGGCTGGAAACGCTAGGAACGTAGCCCAGCCTAGCTGGTGATCCTTCCTCACCCCGCGTCAGTCGTCGACCTCGCCGGCACCTGACGCTGGACGTGCGAGCCACTTTAGGCATTCCGGCTTCGGGAATGCTGGCCACGCTAGGAACGTAGCCCAGCCTAGCTGGTGATCCTTCCTCACACCGCGTCAGTCGTCGGCTTCGCCGGCACCTGACGCTTGACGTGCGAGCCACCTTAGGCATTCCGGCTTCGGGAATGGCTGGCCACGCTAGGAGCGTAGCGCAACCCAGCTGGTGATCCTTCCTCACCCCGCGTCAGTCGTCAGCTTCGCCTGCACCAAACACTGGACATGCGGACCACGCCAGTCATTCCGGCCTCGGGTATGGCTCGCCACGCTAGGAACGTAGCCTAGTCATGCTGGTGATCCTTCCTCACACCGCGTCAGTCGTCGGCTTCGCCGGCACCTGACGCTTGACGTGCGAGCCACCTTAGGCATTCCGGCTTCGGGAATGGCTGGCAACGCTAGGAGCGTAGCGCAACCCAGCTGGTGATCCTTCCTCACCCCGCGTCAGTCGTCAGCTTCGCCTGCACCAAACACTGGACATGCGGACCACGCCAGTCATTCCGGCTTCGAGTGTGGCTGGCCACGCTAGGAACGCAGCCCAACCTAGCTGATGATCCTTCCTCCACAAGTGTCGCGGGCCACGTCAGGCTTTCCGGCTTCGGGTATGGCTGGAAACGCTAGGAACGTAGCCCAGCCTAGCTGGTGATCCTTCCTCACCCCGCGTCAGTCGTCGACCTCGCCGGCACCAAACACTGGACATGCGGACCACGCCAGTCATTCCGGCCTCGGGTATGGCTCGCCACGCTAGGAACGTAGCCTAGTCATGCTGGTGATCCTTCCTCACCCCGCGTCAGTCATCGACCTCGCCGGCACCAAACGCTGGACATGCGGACCACGCCAGTCATTCCGGTTTCGAGTATGGCTGGCCACGCTAGGAACGTAGCCCAGCCTAGCTGGTGATCCTTCCTCACACCGCGTCAGTCGTCGGCTTCGCCGGCACCTGACGCTTGACGTGCGAGCCACCTTAGGCATTCCGGCTTCGGAAATGGCTGGCCACGCTAGGAACGTAGTCCAGTCATGCTGGTGATCCTTCCTCACCCAACGTCAGTCGTCAGCTTCGCCTGCACCAAACACTGGACATGCGCACCACGCCAGTCATTCCGGCCTCGGGTATGGCTGGCCACGCTAGGAACGTAGCCCAACCTAGCTGATGATCCTTCCTCACCCCGCGTCAGTCGTCAACCTCGCCGGCACCTAACGCTGGACGTGCGAGCCACTTCAGGCATTCCGGCTTCGGGAATGGCTGGCCACGCTAGGAAGGTAGCGCAACCCAGCTGGTGATCCTTCCTCACCCCGCGTCAGTCGTCGACCTCGCCGGCACCAAACGCTGGACATGCGGACCACCCCAGTCATTCCGGCCTCGGGTATGGCTCGCCACGCTAGGAACGTAGCCTAGTCATGCTGGTGATCCTTCCTCACCCAACGTCAGTCGTCAACCTCGCCGGCACCTAACGCTGGACGTGCGAGCCACTTCAGGCATTCCGGCTTCGGGAATGCCTGGCCACGCTAGGAACGTAGCCCAGCCTAGCTGGTGATCCTTCCTCAACCATTGTCTCGAGCTACGCCAGGCATTCCGACCTTGGGTATGGCTGGCCACGCTAGGAACGTAGCCTAGTCATGCTGGTGATCCTTCCTCACCCCGCGTCAGTCGTCGACCTCGCCGGCACTTGACGCTGGACGTGCGAGCCACTTTAGGCATTCCGGCTTCGGGAATGGCTGGCCACGCTAGGAACGTAGCCCAGCCTAGCTGGTGATCCTTCCTCACCCCGCGTCAGTTGTCGACCTCGCCGGCACAAAACGCTGGACCTACGGACCACGTCAGTCATTCCGGCTTCGAGTATGCCTGGCCACGCTGGGAACGTAGCGCTGATGATCCTGATGATCCTTCCTCAACAAGTGTCGCGGGCCACGTCAGGCTTTCCGGCTTCGGGAATGGCTGGCCACGCTAGGAACGTAGCGCAACCCAGCTGGTGATCCTTCCTCAACCATTGTCTCGGGCTACGCCAAGCATTCCGGCCTCGGGTATGGCTGGCCACGCTAGGAACGTAGCCCAACCTAGCTGATGATCCTTCCTCACCCCGCGTCAGTCGTCAACCTCGCCGGCACCTAACGCTGGACGTGCGAGCCACTTCAGGCATTCCGGCTTCGGGAATGGCTGGCCA
Source organism: Heligmosomoides polygyrus polygyrus (assembly GCA_947396885.1). Classification (NCBI taxonomy): domain Eukaryota; kingdom Metazoa; phylum Nematoda; class Chromadorea; order Rhabditida; family Heligmosomidae; genus Heligmosomoides; species Heligmosomoides polygyrus. The sequence continues at coordinate 44,695,880 of OX377206.1, forward strand.
CGCTAGGAGCGTAGCGCAACCCAGCTGGTGATCCTTCCTCACCCCGCGTCAGTCGTCGACCTCGCCGGCACCAAACACTGGACATGCGGACCACGCCAGTCATTCCGGCCTCGGGTATGGCTCGCCACGCTAGGAACGTAGCCTAGTCATGCTGGTGATCCTTCCTCACCCCGCGTCAGTCGTCGACCTCGCCGGCACCAAACGCTGGACATGCGGACCACGCCAGTCATTCCGGTTTCGAGTATGGCTGGCCACGCTAGGAACGTAGCCCAACCTAGCGGATGATCCTTCCTCACCCCGCGTCAGTCGTCAACCTCGCCGGCACCTAACGCTGGACGTGCGAGCCACTTCAGGCATTCCGGCTTCGGGAATGGCTGGCCACGCTAGGAAGGTAGCGCAACCCAGCTGGTGATCCTTCCTCACCCCGCGTCAGTCGTCGACCTCGCCGGCACCAAACGCTGGACATGCGGACCACGCCAGTCATTCCGGCCTCGGGTATGGCTCGCCACGCTAGGAACGTAGCCTAGTCATGCTGGTGATCCTTCCTCACCCAACGTCAGTCGTCAACCTCGCCGGCACCTAACGCTGGACGTGCGAGCCACTTCAGGCATTCCGGCTTCGGGAATGGCTGGCCACGCTAGGAAGGTAGCGCAACCCAGCTGGTGATCCTTCCTCACCCCGCGTCAGTCGTCAACCTCGCCGGCACCTAACGCTGGACGTGCAAGCCACTTCAGGCATTCCGGCTTCGGGAATGGCTGGCCACGCTAGGAAGGTAGCGCAACCCAGCTGGTGATCCTTCCTCACCCCGCCTCAGTCGTCGACCTCGCCGGCACCTAACGCTGGACGTGCGAGCCACTTCAGGCATTCCGGCTTCGGGAATGGCTGGCCACGCTAGGAAGGTAGCGCAACCCAGCTGGTGATTCTTCCTCACCCCGCGTCAGTCGTCGACCTCGCCGGCACCTAACGCTGGACGTGCGAGCCACTTCAGGCATTCCGGCTTCGGGAATGGCTGGCCACGCTAGGAGCGTAGCCCAGCCTAGCTGGTGATCCTTCCTCAACAAGTGTCGCGGGCCACGTCAGGCATTCCGGCTTCGGGAATGGCTGGCCACGCTAGGAACGTAGCCCAGCCTAGCTGGTGATCCTTCCTCAACAAGTGTCTCGGGCTACGCCAGGCATTCCGGCCTCGGGTATGGCTCGCCACGCTAGGAACGTAGCCTAGTCATGCTGGTGATCCTTCCTCACACCGCGTCAGTCGTCGGCTTCGCCGGCACCTGACGCTTGACGTGCGAGCCACCTTAGGCATTCCGGCTTCGGAAATGGCTGGCCACGCTAGGAACGTAGTCCAGTCATGCTGGTGATCCTTCCTCACCCAACGTCAGTCGTCAGCTTCGCCTGCACCTGACGCTGGACGTGCAAGCCACTTCAGGCATTCCGGCTTCGAGAATGGCTGGCCACGCTAGGAACGTAGCCTAGTCATGCTGGTGATCCTTCCTCACCCCGCGTCAGTCGTCAACCTCGCCGGCACCAAACGCTGGACGTGCGAGCCACTTTAGGCATTCCGGCTTCGGGAATGGCTGGCCACGCTAGGAACGTAGCCCAACCTAGCTGGTGATCCTTCCTCACCCCGCGTCACTCGTCGACCTCGCCGGCACCTGACGCTGGACATGCGGACCACGCCAGTCATTCCGGCTTCGAGTGTGGCTGGCCACGCTAGGAACGCAGCCCAACCTAGCTGATGATCCTTCCTCAACAAGTGTCGCGGGCCACGTCAGGCTTTCCGGCTTCGGGTATGGCTGGAAACGCTAGGAACGTAGCCCAGCCTAGCTGGTGATCCTTCCTCACCCCGCGTCAGTCGTCGACCTCGCCGGCACCTGACGCTGGACGTGCGAGCCACTTTAGGCATTCCGGCTTCGGGAATGGCTGACCACGCTAGGAACGTAGCCCGGCCTAGCTGGTGATCCTTCCTCACCTCGCGTCAGTTGTCGACCTCGCTGGCACAAAACGCTGGACCTACGGACCACGTCAGTCATTCCGGCTTCGAGTATGCCTGGCCACGCTGGGAACGTAGCGCTGATGATCCTGATGATCCTTCCTCAACAAGTGTCGCGGGCCACGTCAGGCTTTCCGGCTTCGGGAATGGCTGGCCACGCTAGGAACGTAGCGCAACCCAGCTGGTGATCCTTCCTCAACCATTGTCTCGGGCTACGCCAAGCATTCCGGCCTCGGGTATGGCTCGCCACGCTAGGAACGTAGCCTAGTCATGCTGGTGATCCTTCCTCACCCCGCGTCAGTCGTCGACCTCGCCGGCACCAAACGCTGGACATGCGGACCACGCCAGTCATTCCGGCCTCGGGTATGGCTCGCCACGCTAGGAACGTAGCCTAGTCATGCTGGTGATCCTTCCTCACCCAACGTCAGTCGTCAACCTCGCCGGCACCTAACGCTGGACGTGCGAGCCACTTCAGGCATTCCGGCTTCGGGAATGGCTGGCCACGCTAGGAAGGTAGCGCAACCCAGCTGGTGATCCTTCCTCACCCCGCGTCAGTCGTCAACCTCGCCGGCACCTAACGCTGGACGTGCAAGCCACTTCAGGCATTCCGGCTTCGAGTATGGCTGGCCACGCTAGGAATGTAGCCCAACCTAGCTGGTGATCCTTCCTCACCCCGCGTCAGTCGTCGACCCCGCCGGAACCTGACGCTGGACGTGCGAGCCACTTTAGGCATTCCGGCTTCGGGAATGGCTGGCCACGCTAGGAACGTAGCCCAGCCTAGCTGGTGATCCTTCCTCAACCATTGTCTCGGGCTACGCCAGGCATTCCGGCCTCGGGTATGGCTGGCCACGCTAGGAACGTAGCCCAGCCTAGCTGGTGATCCTTCCTCAACCATTGTCTCGGGCTACGCCAGGCATTCCGGCCTCGGGTATGGCTGGCCACGCTAGGAACGTAGCCTAGTCATGCTGGTGATCCTTCCTCAACCATTGTCTCGGGCTACGCCAGGCATTCCGGCTTCGGGAATGGCTGGCCACGCTAGGAACGTAGCCCAGCCTAGCTGGTGATCCTTCCTCAACCATTGTCTCGGGCTACGCCAGGCATTCCGGCCTCGGGTATGGCTGGCCACGCTAGGAACGTAGCCCAGCCTAGCTGGTGATCCTTCCTCAACAAGTGTCGCGGGCCACGTCAGGCTTTCCGGCTTCGGGTATGGCTGGCCACGCTAGGAACGTAGCCCAACCTAGCTGATCCTTCCTCAACCATTGTCTCGGGCTACGCCAGGCATTCCGGCCTCGGGTATGGCTCGCCACGCTAGGAACGTAGCCTAGTCATGCTGGTGATCCTTCCTCACCCCGCGTCAGTCGTCGACCTCGCCGGCACCTAACGCTGGACGTGCGAGCCACTTCAGGCATTCCGGCTTCGGGAATGGCTGGCCACGCTAGGAAGGTAGCGCAACCCAGCTGGTGATCCTTCCTCACCCCGCGTCAGTCGTCGACCTCGCCGGCACCAAACGCTGGACATGCGGACCACGCCAGTCATTCCGGCCTCGGGTATGGCTCGCCACGCTAGGAACGTAGCCTAGTCATGCTGGTGATCCTTCCTCACCCAACGTCAGTCGTCAACCTCGCCGGCACCTAACGCTGGACGTGCGAGCCACTTCAGGCATTCCGGCTTCGGGAATGGCTGGCCACGCTAGGAAGGTAGCGCAACCCAGCTGGTGATCCTTCCTCACCCCGCGTCAGTCGTCAACCTCGCCGGCACCTAACGCTGGACGTGCGAGCCACTTCAGGCATTCCGGCTTCGGGAATGGCTGGCCACGCTAGGAAGGTAGCGCAACCCAGCTGGTGATCCTTCCTCACCCCGCGTCAGTCGTCGACCTCGCCGGCACCTAACGCTGGACGTGCGAGCCACTTCAGGCATTCCGGCTTCGGGAATGGCTGGCCACGCTAGGAAGGTAGCGCAACCCAGCTGGTGATCCTTCCTCACCCCGCGTCAGTCGTCGACCTCGCCGGCACCTAACGCTGGACGTGCGAGCCACTTCAGGCATTCCGGCTTCGGGAATGGCTGGCCACGCTAGGAGCGTAGCGCAACCCAGCTGGTGATCCTTCCTCACCCCGCGTCAGTCGTCGACCTCGCCGGCACCAAACACTGGACATGCGGACCACGCCAGTCATTCCGGCCTCGGGTATGGCTCGCCACGCTAGGAACGTAGCCTAGTCATGCTGGTGATCCTTCCTCACCCCGCGTCAGTCGTCGACCTCGCCGGCACCAAACGCTGGACATGCGGACCACGCCAGTCATTCCGGCTTCGGGTATGGCTCGCCACGCTAGGAACGTAGCCTAGTCATGCTGGTGATCCTTCCTCACCCCGCGTCAGTCGTCAACCTCGCCGGCACCAAACGCTGGACATGCGGACCACGCCAGTCATTCCGGCTTCGAGTATGGCTGGCCACGCTAGGAATGTAGCCCAACCTAGCTGGTGATCCTTCCTCACCCCGCGTCAGTCGTCGACCCCGCCGGAACCTGACGCTGGACGTGCGAGCCACTTTAGGCATTCCGGCTTCGGGAATGGCTGGCCACGCTAGGAACGTAGCCCAACCTAGCTGGTGATCCTTCCTCACCCCGCGTCAGTCGTCGACCTCGCCGGCACCTGACGCTGGACATGCGGACCACGCCAGTCATTCCGGCTTCGAGTGTGGCTGGCCACGCTAGGAACGCAGCCCAACCTAGCTGATGATCCTTCCTCCACAAGTGTCGCGGGCCACGTCAGGCTTTCCGGCTTCGGGTATGGCTGGAAACGCTAGGAACGTAGCCCAGCCTAGCTGGTGATCCTTCCTCACCCCGCGTCAGTCGTCGACCTCGCCGGCACCTGACGCTGGACGTGCGAGCCACTTTAGGCATTCCGGCTTCGGGAATGCTGGCCACGCTAGGAACGTAGCCCAGCCTAGCTGGTGATCCTTCCTCACACCGCGTCAGTCGTCGGCTTCGCCGGCACCTGACGCTTGACGTGCGAGCCACCTTAGGCATTCCGGCTTCGGGAATGGCTGGCCACGCTAGGAGCGTAGCGCAACCCAGCTGGTGATCCTTCCTCACCCCGCGTCAGTCGTCAGCTTCGCCTGCACCAAACACTGGACATGCGGACCACGCCAGTCATTCCGGCCTCGGGTATGGCTCGCCACGCTAGGAACGTAGCCTAGTCATGCTGGTGATCCTTCCTCACACCGCGTCAGTCGTCGGCTTCGCCGGCACCTGACGCTTGACGTGCGAGCCACCTTAGGCATTCCGGCTTCGGGAATGGCTGGCAACGCTAGGAGCGTAGCGCAACCCAGCTGGTGATCCTTCCTCACCCCGCGTCAGTCGTCAGCTTCGCCTGCACCAAACACTGGACATGCGGACCACGCCAGTCATTCCGGCTTCGAGTGTGGCTGGCCACGCTAGGAACGCAGCCCAACCTAGCTGATGATCCTTCCTCCACAAGTGTCGCGGGCCACGTCAGGCTTTCCGGCTTCGGGTATGGCTGGAAACGCTAGGAACGTAGCCCAGCCTAGCTGGTGATCCTTCCTCACCCCGCGTCAGTCGTCGACCTCGCCGGCACCAAACACTGGACATGCGGACCACGCCAGTCATTCCGGCCTCGGGTATGGCTCGCCACGCTAGGAACGTAGCCTAGTCATGCTGGTGATCCTTCCTCACCCCGCGTCAGTCATCGACCTCGCCGGCACCAAACGCTGGACATGCGGACCACGCCAGTCATTCCGGTTTCGAGTATGGCTGGCCACGCTAGGAACGTAGCCCAGCCTAGCTGGTGATCCTTCCTCACACCGCGTCAGTCGTCGGCTTCGCCGGCACCTGACGCTTGACGTGCGAGCCACCTTAGGCATTCCGGCTTCGGAAATGGCTGGCCACGCTAGGAACGTAGTCCAGTCATGCTGGTGATCCTTCCTCACCCAACGTCAGTCGTCAGCTTCGCCTGCACCAAACACTGGACATGCGCACCACGCCAGTCATTCCGGCCTCGGGTATGGCTGGCCACGCTAGGAACGTAGCCCAACCTAGCTGATGATCCTTCCTCACCCCGCGTCAGTCGTCAACCTCGCCGGCACCTAACGCTGGACGTGCGAGCCACTTCAGGCATTCCGGCTTCGGGAATGGCTGGCCACGCTAGGAAGGTAGCGCAACCCAGCTGGTGATCCTTCCTCACCCCGCGTCAGTCGTCGACCTCGCCGGCACCAAACGCTGGACATGCGGACCACCCCAGTCATTCCGGCCTCGGGTATGGCTCGCCACGCTAGGAACGTAGCCTAGTCATGCTGGTGATCCTTCCTCACCCAACGTCAGTCGTCAACCTCGCCGGCACCTAACGCTGGACGTGCGAGCCACTTCAGGCATTCCGGCTTCGGGAATGCCTGGCCACGCTAGGAACGTAGCCCAGCCTAGCTGGTGATCCTTCCTCAACCATTGTCTCGAGCTACGCCAGGCATTCCGACCTTGGGTATGGCTGGCCACGCTAGGAACGTAGCCTAGTCATGCTGGTGATCCTTCCTCACCCCGCGTCAGTCGTCGACCTCGCCGGCACTTGACGCTGGACGTGCGAGCCACTTTAGGCATTCCGGCTTCGGGAATGGCTGGCCACGCTAGGAACGTAGCCCAGCCTAGCTGGTGATCCTTCCTCACCCCGCGTCAGTTGTCGACCTCGCCGGCACAAAACGCTGGACCTACGGACCACGTCAGTCATTCCGGCTTCGAGTATGCCTGGCCACGCTGGGAACGTAGCGCTGATGATCCTGATGATCCTTCCTCAACAAGTGTCGCGGGCCACGTCAGGCTTTCCGGCTTCGGGAATGGCTGGCCACGCTAGGAACGTAGCGCAACCCAGCTGGTGATCCTTCCTCAACCATTGTCTCGGGCTACGCCAAGCATTCCGGCCTCGGGTATGGCTGGCCACGCTAGGAACGTAGCCCAACCTAGCTGATGATCCTTCCTCACCCCGCGTCAGTCGTCAACCTCGCCGGCACCTAACGCTGGACGTGCGAGCCACTTCAGGCATTCCGGCTTCGGGAATGGCTGGCCACGCTAGGAGCGTAGCGCAACCCAGCTGGTGATCCTTCCTCACCCCGCGTCAGTCGTCGACCTCGCCGGCACCAAACACTGGACATGCGGACCACGCCAGTCATTCCGGCCTCGGGTATGGCTCGCCACGCTAGGAACGTAGCCTAGTCATGCTGGTGATCCTTCCTCACCCCGCGTCAGTCGTCGACCTCGCCGGCACCAAACGCTGGACATGCGGACCACGCCAGTCATTCCGGTTTCGAGTATGGCTGGCCACGCTAGGAACGTAGCCCAACCTAGCGGATGATCCTTCCTCACCCCGCGTCAGTCGTCAACCTCGCCGGCACCTAACGCTGGACGTGCGAGCCACTTCAGGCATTCCGGCTTCGGGAATGGCTGGCCACGCTAGGAAGGTAGCGCAACCCAGCTGGTGATCCTTCCTCACCCCGCGTCAGTCGTCGACCTCGCCGGCACCAAACGCTGGACATGCGGACCACGCCAGTCATTCCGGCCTCGGGTATGGCTCGCCACGCTAGGAACGTAGCCTAGTCATGCTGGTGATCCTTCCTCACCCAACGTCAGTCGTCAACCTCGCCGGCACCTAACGCTGGACGTGCGAGCCACTTCAGGCATTCCGGCTTCGGGAATGGCTGGCCACGCTAGGAAGGTAGCGCAACCCAGCTGGTGATCCTTCCTCACCCCGCGTCAGTCGTCAACCTCGCCGGCACCTAACGCTGGACGTGCAAGCCACTTCAGGCATTCCGGCTTCGGGAATGGCTGGCCACGCTAGGAAGGTAGCGCAACCCAGCTGGTGATCCTTCCTCACCCCGCCTCAGTCGTCGACCTCGCCGGCACCTAACGCTGGACGTGCGAGCCACTTCAGGCATTCCGGCTTCGGGAATGGCTGGCCACGCTAGGAAGGTAGCGCAACCCAGCTGGTGATTCTTCCTCACCCCGCGTCAGTCGTCGACCTCGCCGGCACCTAACGCTGGACGTGCGAGCCACTTCAGGCATTCCGGCTTCGGGAATGGCTGGCCACGCTAGGAGCGTAGCCCAGCCTAGCTGGTGATCCTTCCTCAACAAGTGTCGCGGGCCACGTCAGGCATTCCGGCTTCGGGAATGGCTGGCCACGCTAGGAACGTAGCCCAGCCTAGCTGGTGATCCTTCCTCAACAAGTGTCTCGGGCTACGCCAGGCATTCCGGCCTCGGGTATGGCTCGCCACGCTAGGAACGTAGCCTAGTCATGCTGGTGATCCTTCCTCACACCGCGTCAGTCGTCGGCTTCGCCGGCACCTGACGCTTGACGTGCGAGCCACCTTAGGCATTCCGGCTTCGGAAATGGCTGGCCACGCTAGGAACGTAGTCCAGTCATGCTGGTGATCCTTCCTCACCCAACGTCAGTCGTCAGCTTCGCCTGCACCTGACGCTGGACGTGCAAGCCACTTCAGGCATTCCGGCTTCGAGAATGGCTGGCCACGCTAGGAACGTAGCCTAGTCATGCTGGTGATCCTTCCTCACCCCGCGTCAGTCGTCAACCTCGCCGGCACCAAACGCTGGACGTGCGAGCCACTTTAGGCATTCCGGCTTCGGGAATGGCTGGCCACGCTAGGAACGTAGCCCAACCTAGCTGGTGATCCTTCCTCACCCCGCGTCACTCGTCGACCTCGCCGGCACCTGACGCTGGACATGCGGACCACGCCAGTCATTCCGGCTTCGAGTGTGGCTGGCCACGCTAGGAACGCAGCCCAACCTAGCTGATGATCCTTCCTCAACAAGTGTCGCGGGCCACGTCAGGCTTTCCGGCTTCGGGTATGGCTGGAAACGCTAGGAACGTAGCCCAGCCTAGCTGGTGATCCTTCCTCACCCCGCGTCAGTCGTCGACCTCGCCGGCACCTGACGCTGGACGTGCGAGCCACTTTAGGCATTCCGGCTTCGGGAATGGCTGACCACGCTAGGAACGTAGCCCGGCCTAGCTGGTGATCCTTCCTCACCTCGCGTCAGTTGTCGACCTCGCTGGCACAAAACGCTGGACCTACGGACCACGTCAGTCATTCCGGCTTCGAGTATGCCTGGCCACGCTGGGAACGTAGCGCTGATGATCCTGATGATCCTTCCTCAACAAGTGTCGCGGGCCACGTCAGGCTTTCCGGCTTCGGGAATGGCTGGCCACGCTAGGAACGTAGCGCAACCCAGCTGGTGATCCTTCCTCAACCATTGTCTCGGGCTACGCCAAGCATTCCGGCCTCGGGTATGGCTCGCCACGCTAGGAACGTAGCCTAGTCATGCTGGTGATCCTTCCTCACCCCGCGTCAGTCGTCGACCTCGCCGGCACCAAACGCTGGACATGCGGACCACGCCAGTCATTCCGGCCTCGGGTATGGCTCGCCACGCTAGGAACGTAGCCTAGTCATGCTGGTGATCCTTCCTCACCCAACGTCAGTCGTCAACCTCGCCGGCACCTAACGCTGGACGTGCGAGCCACTTCAGGCATTCCGGCTTCGGGAATGGCTGGCCACGCTAGGAAGGTAGCGCAACCCAGCTGGTGATCCTTCCTCACCCCGCGTCAGTCGTCAACCTCGCCGGCACCTAACGCTGGACGTGCAAGCCACTTCAGGCATTCCGGCTTCGAGTATGGCTGGCCACGCTAGGAATGTAGCCCAACCTAGCTGGTGATCCTTCCTCACCCCGCGTCAGTCGTCGACCCCGCCGGAACCTGACGCTGGACGTGCGAGCCACTTTAGGCATTCCGGCTTCGGGAATGGCTGGCCACGCTAGGAACGTAGCCCAGCCTAGCTGGTGATCCTTCCTCAACCATTGTCTCGGGCTACGCCAGGCATTCCGGCCTCGGGTATGGCTGGCCACGCTAGGAACGTAGCCCAGCCTAGCTGGTGATCCTTCCTCAACCATTGTCTCGGGCTACGCCAGGCATTCCGGCCTCGGGTATGGCTGGCCACGCTAGGAACGTAGCCTAGTCATGCTGGTGATCCTTCCTCAACCATTGTCTCGGGCTACGCCAGGCATTCCGGCTTCGGGAATGGCTGGCCACGCTAGGAACGTAGCCCAGCCTAGCTGGTGATCCTTCCTCAACCATTGTCTCGGGCTACGCCAGGCATTCCGGCCTCGGGTATGGCTGGCCACGCTAGGAACGTAGCCCAGCCTAGCTGGTGATCCTTCCTCAACAAGTGTCGCGGGCCACGTCAGGCTTTCCGGCTTCGGGTATGGCTGGCCACGCTAGGAACGTAGCCCAACCTAGCTGATCCTTCCTCAACCATTGTCTCGGGCTACGCCAGGCATTCCGGCCTCGGGTATGGCTCGCCACGCTAGGAACGTAGCCTAGTCATGCTGGTGATCCTTCCTCACCCCGCGTCAGTCGTCGACCTCGCCGGCACCTAACGCTGGACGTGCGAGCCACTTCAGGCATTCCGGCTTCGGGAATGGCTGGCCACGCTAGGAAGGTAGCGCAACCCAGCTGGTGATCCTTCCTCACCCCGCGTCAGTCGTCGACCTCGCCGGCACCAAACGCTGGACATGCGGACCACGCCAGTCATTCCGGCCTCGGGTATGGCTCGCCACGCTAGGAACGTAGCCTAGTCATGCTGGTGATCCTTCCTCACCCAACGTCAGTCGTCAACCTCGCCGGCACCTAACGCTGGACGTGCGAGCCACTTCAGGCATTCCGGCTTCGGGAATGGCTGGCCACGCTAGGAAGGTAGCGCAACCCAGCTGGTGATCCTTCCTCACCCCGCGTCAGTCGTCAACCTCGCCGGCACCTAACGCTGGACGTGCGAGCCACTTCAGGCATTCCGGCTTCGGGAATGGCTGGCCACGCTAGGAAGGTAGCGCAACCCAGCTGGTGATCCTTCCTCACCCCGCGTCAGTCGTCGACCTCGCCGGCACCTAACGCTGGACGTGCGAGCCACTTCAGGCATTCCGGCTTCGGGAATGGCTGGCCACGCTAGGAAGGTAGCGCAACCCAGCTGGTGATCCTTCCTCACCCCGCGTCAGTCGTCGACCTCGCCGGCACCTAACGCTGGACGTGCGAGCCACTTCAGGCATTCCGGCTTCGGGAATGGCTGGCCACGCTAGGAGCGTAGCGCAACCCAGCTGGTGATCCTTCCTCACCCCGCGTCAGTCGTCGACCTCGCCGGCACCAAACACTGGACATGCGGACCACGCCAGTCATTCCGGCCTCGGGTATGGCTCGCCACGCTAGGAACGTAGCCTAGTCATGCTGGTGATCCTTCCTCACCCCGCGTCAGTCGTCGACCTCGCCGGCACCAAACGCTGGACATGCGGACCACGCCAGTCATTCCGGCTTCGAGTATGGCTGGCCACGCTAGGAATGTAGCCCAACCTAGCTGGTGATCCTTCCTCACCCCGCGTCAGTCGTCGACCCCGCCGGAACCTGACGCTGGACGTGCGAGCCACTTTAGGCATTCCGGCTTCGGGAATGGCTGGCCACGCTAGGAACGTAGCCCAACCTAGCTGGTGATCCTTCCTCACCCCGCGTCAGTCGTCGACCTCGCCGGCACCTGACGCTGGACATGCGGACCACGCCAGTCATTCCGGCTTCGAGTGTGGCTGGCCACGCTAGGAACGCAGCCCAACCTAGCTGATGATCCTTCCTCCACAAGTGTCGCGGGCCACGTCAGGCTTTCCGGCTTCGGGTATGGCTGGAAACGCTAGGAACGTAGCCCAGCCTAGCTGGTGATCCTTCCTCACCCCGCGTCAGTCGTCGACCTCGCCGGCACCTGACGCTGGACGTGCGAGCCACTTTAGGCATTCCGGCTTCGGGAATGCTGGCCACGCTAGGAACGTAGCCCAGCCTAGCTGGTGATCCTTCCTCACACCGCGTCAGTCGTCGGCTTCGCCGGCACCTGACGCTTGACGTGCGAGCCAACTTAGGCATTCCGGCTTCGGGAATGGCTGGCCACGCTAGGAGCGTAGCGCAACCCAGCTGGTGATCCTTCCTCACCCCGCGTCAGTCGTCAGCTTCGCCTGCACCAAACACTGGACATGCGGACCACGCCAGTCATTCCGGCCTCGGGTATGGCTCGCCACGCTAGGAACGTAGCCTAGTCATGCTGGTGATCCTTCCTCACACCGCGTCAGTCGTCGGCTTCGCCGGCACCTGACGCTTGACGTGCGAGCCACCTTAGGCATTCCGGCTTCGGGAATGGCTGGCCACGCTAGGAGCGTAGCGCAACCCAGCTGGTGATCCTTCCTCACCCCGCGTCAGTCGTCAGCTTCGCCTGCACCAAACACTGGACATGCGGACCACGCCAGTCATTCCGGCTTCGAGTGTGGCTGGCCACGCTAGGAACGCAGCCCAACCTAGCTGATGATCCTTCCTCCACAAGTGTCGCGGGCCACGTCAGGCTTTCCGGCTTCGGGTATGGCTGGAAACGCTAGGAACGTAGCCCAGCCTAGCTGGTGATCCTTCCTCACCCCGCGTCAGTCGTCGACCTCGCCGGCACCAAACACTGGACATGCGGACCACGCCAGTCATTCCGGCCTCGGGTATGGCTCGCCACGCTAGGAACGTAGCCTAGTCATGCTGGTGATCCTTCCTCACCCCGCGTCAGTCATCGACCTCGCCGGCACCAAACGCTGGACATGCGGACCACGCCAGTCATTCCGGTTTCGAGTATGGCTGGCCACGCTAGGAACGTAGCCCAGCCTAGCTGGTGATCCTTCCTCACCCCGCGTCAGTCGTCGACCCCGCCGGAACCTGACGCTGGACGTGCGAGCCACTTTAGGCATTCCGGCTTCGAGTGTGGCTGGCCACGCTAGGAACGCAGCCCAGCCTAGCTGGTGATCCTTCCTCACCCCGCGTCAGTCGTCGACCTCGCCGGCACCAAACACTGGACATGCGGACCACGCCAGTCATTCCGGCCTCGGGTATGGCTCGCCACGCTAGGAACGTAGCCCAACCTAGCTGATGATCCTTCCTCCACAAGTGTCGCGGGCCACGTCAGGCTTTCCGGCTTCGGGTATGGCTGGAAACGCTAGGAACGTAGCCCAGCCTAGCTGGTGATCCTTCCTCACCCCGCGTCAGTCGTCGACCTCGCCGGCACCTGACGCTGGACGTGCGAGCCACTTTAGGCATTCCGGCTTCGGGAATGCTGGCCACGCTAGGAACGTAGCCCAGCCTAGCTGGTGATCCTTCCTCACACCGCGTCAGTCGTCGGCTTCGCCGGCACCTGACGCTTGACGTGCGAGCCACCTTAGGCATTCCGGCTTCGGGAATGGCTGGCCACGCTAGGAGCGTAGCGCAACCCAGCTGGTGATCCTTCCTCACCCCGCGTCAGTCGTCAGCTTCGCCTGCACCAAACACTGGACATGCGGACCACGCCAGTCATTCCGGCCTCGGGTATGGCTCGCCACGCTAGGAACGTAGCCTAGTCATGCTGGTGATCCTTCCTCACACCGCGTCAGTCGTCGGCTTCGCCGGCACCTGACGCTTGACGTGCGAGCCACCTTAGGCATTCCGGCTTCGGGAATGGCTGGCCACGCTAGGAGCGTAGCGCAACCCAGCTGGTGATCCTTCCTCACCCCGCGTCAGTCGTCAGCTTCGCCTGCACCAAACACTGGACATGCGGACCACGCCAGTCATTCCGGCTTCGAGTGTGGCTGGCCACGCTAGGAACGCAGCCCAACCTAGCTGATGATCCTTCCTCCACAAGTGTCGCGGGCCACGTCAGGCTTTCCGGCTTCGGGTATGGCTGGAAACGCTAGGAACGTAGCCCAGCCTAGCTGGTGATCCTTCCTCACCCCGCGTCAGTCGTCGACCTCGCCGGCACCAAACACTGGACATGCGGACCACGCCAGTCATTCCGGCCTCGGGTATGGCTCGCCACGCTAGGAACGTAGCCTAGTCATGCTGGTGATCCTTCCTCACCCCGCGTCAGTCATCGACCTCGCCGGCACCAAACGCTGGACATGCGGACCACGCCAGTCATTCCGGTTTCGAGTATGGCTGGCCACGCTAGGAACGTAGCCCAGCCTAGCTGGTGATCCTTCTTCACACCGCGTCAGTCGTCGGCTTCGCCGGCACCTGACGCTTGACGTGCGAGCCACCTTAGGCATTCCGGCTTCGGAAATGGCTGGCCACGCTAGGAACGTAGTCCAGTCATGCTGGTGATCCTTCCTCACCCAACGTCAGTCGTCAGCTTCGCCTGCACCAAACACTGGACATGCGCACCACGCCAGTCATTCCGGCCTCGGGTATGGCTGGCCACGCTAGGAACGTAGCCCAACCTAGCTGATGATCCTTCCTCACCCCGCGTCAGTCGTCAACCTCGCCGGCACCTAACGCTGGACGTGCGAGCCACTTCAGGCATTCCGGCTTCGGGAATGGCTGGCCACGCTAGGAAGGTAGCGCAACCCAGCTGGTGATCCTTCCTCACCCCGCGTCAGTCGTCGACCTCGCCGGCACCAAACGCTGGACATGCGGACCACCCCAGTCATTCCGGCCTCGGGTATGGCTCGCCACGCTAGTAACGTAGCCTAGTCATGCTGGTGATCCTTCCTCACCCAACGTCAGTCGTCAACCTCGCCGGCACCTAACGCTGGACGTGCGAGCCACTTCAGGCATTCCGGCTTCGGGAATGCCTGGCCACGCTAGGAACGTAGCCCAGCCTAGCTGGTGATCCTTCCTCAACCATTGTCTCGAGCTACGCCAGGCATTCCGACCTTGGGTATGGCTGGCCACGCTAGGAACGTAGCCTAGTCATGCTGGTGATCCTTCCTCACACCGCGTCAGTCGTCGGCTTCGCCGGCACCTGACGCTTGACGTGCGAGCCACCTTAGGCATTCCGGCTTCGGGAATGGCTGGCCACGCTAGGAGCGTAGCGCAACCCAGCTGGTGATCCTTCCTCACCCCGCGTCAGTCGTCAGCTTCGCCTGCACCAAACACTGGACATGCGGACCACGCCAGTCATTCCGGCTTCGAGTGTGGCTGGCCACGCTAGGAACGCAGCCCAACCTAGCTGATGATCCTTCCTCCACAAGTGTCGCGGGCCACGTCAGGCTTTCCGGCTTCGGGTATGGCTGGAAACGCTAGGAACGTAGCCCAGCCTAGCTGGTGATCCTTCCTCACCCCGCGTCAGTCGTCGACCTCGCCGGCACCAAACACTGGACATGCGGACCACGCCAGTCATTCCGGCCTCGGGTATGGCTCGCCACGCTAGGAACGTAGCCTAGTCATGCTGGTGATCCTTCCTCACCCCGCGTCAGTCATCGACCTCGCCGGCACCAAACGCTGGACATGCGGACCACGCCAGTCATTCCGGTTTCGAGTATGGCTGACCACGCTAGGAACGTAGCCCAGCCTAGCTGGTGATCCTTCCTCACACCGCGTCAGTCGTCGGCTTCGCCGGCACCTGACGCTTGACGTGCGAGCCACCTTAGGCATTCCGGCTTCGGAAATGGCTGGCCACGCTAGGAACGTAGTCCAGTCATGCTGGTGATCCTTCCTCACCCAACGTCAGTCGTCAGCTTCGCCTGCACCAAACACTGGACATGCGCACCACGCCAGTCATTCCGGCCTCGGGTATGGCTGGCCACGCTAGGAACGTAGCCCAACCTAGCTGATGATCCTTCCTCACCCCGCGTCAGTCGTCAACCTCGCCGGCACCTAACGCTGGACGTGCGAGCCACTTCAGGCATTCCGGCTTCGGGAATGGCTGGCCACGCTAGGAAGGTAGCGCAACCCAGCTGGTGATCCTTCCTCACCCCGCGTCAGTCGTCGACCTCGCCGGCACCAAACGCTGGACATGCGGACCACCCCAGTCATTCCGGCCTCGGGTATGGCTCGCCACGCTAGTAACGTAGCCTAGTCATGCTGGTGATCCTTCCTCACCCAACGTCAGTCGTCAACCTCGCCGGCACCTAACGCTGGACGTGCGAGCCACTTCAGGCATTCCGGCTTCGGGAATGCCTGGCCACGCTAGGAACGTAGCCCAGCCTAGCTGGTGATCCTTCCTCAACCATTGTCTCGAGCTACGCCAGGCATTCCGACCTTGGGTATGGCTGGCCACGCTAGGAACGTAGCCTAGTCATGCTGGTGATCCTTCCTCACCCCGCGTCAGTCGTCGACCTCGCCGGCACTTGACGCTGGACGTGCGAGCCACTTTAGGCATTCCGGCTTCGGGAATGGCTGGCCACGCTAGGAACGTAGCCCAGCCTAGCTGGTGATCCTTCCTCACCCCGCGTCAGTTGTCGACCTCGCCGGCACAAAACGCTGGACCTACGGACCACGTCAGTCATTCCGGCTTCGAGTATGCCTGGCCACGCTGGGAACGTAGCGCTGATGATCCTGATGATCCTTCCTCAACAAGTGTCGCGGGCCACGTCAGGCTTTCCGGCTTCGGGAATGGCTGGCCACGCTAGGAACGTAGCGCAACCCAGCTGGTGATCCTTCCTCAACCATTGTCTCGGGCTACGCCAAGCATTCCGGCCTCGGGTATGGCTGGCCACGCTAGGAACGTAGCCCAACCTAGCTGATGATCCTTCCTCACCCCGCGTCAGTCGTCAACCTCGCCGGCACCTAACGCTGGACGTGCGAGCCACTTCAGGCATTCCGGCTTCGGGAATGGCTGGCCACGCTAGGAGCGTAGCGCAACCCAGCTGGTGATCCTTCCTCACCCCGCGTCAGTCGTCGACCTCGCCGGCACCAAACACTGGACATGCGGACCACGCCAGTCATTCCGGCCTCGGGTATGGCTCGCCACGCTAGGAACGTAGCCTAGTCATGCTGGTGATCCTTCCTCACCCCGCGTCAGTCGTCGACCTCGCCGGCACCAAACGCTGGACGTGCGAGCCACTTAAGGCATTCCGGCTTCGGGAATGGCTGGCCACGCTAGGAAGGTAGCGCAACCCAGCTGGTGATCCTTCCTCACCCCGCGTCAGTCGTCAACCTCGCCGGCACCTAACGCTGGACGTGCAAGCCACTTCAGGCATTCCGGCTTCGGGAATGGCTGGCCACGCTAGGAAGGTAGCGCAACCCAGCTAGTGATCCTTCCTCACCCCGCCTCAGTCGTCGACCTCGCCGGCACCTAACGCTGGACGTGCGAGCCACTTCAGGCATTCCGGCTTCGGGAATGGCTGGCCACGCTAGGAAGGTAGCGCAACCCAGCTGGTGATTCTTCCTCACCCCGCGTCAGTCGTCGACCTCGCCGGCACCTAACGCTGGACGTGCGAGCCACTTCAGGCATTCCGGCTTCGGGAATGGCTGGCCACGCTAGGAACGTAGCCCAGCCTAGCTGGTGATCCTTCCTCAACAAGTGTCGCGGGCCACGTCAGGCATTCCGGCTTCGGGAATGGCTGGCCACGCTAGGAACGTAGCCCAGCCTAGCTGGTGATCCTTCCTCAACAAGTGTCTCGGGCTACGCCAGGCATTCCGGCCTCGGGTATGGCTCGCCACGCTAGGAACGTAGCCTAGTCATGCTGGTGATCCTTCCTCACACCGCGTCAGTCGTCGGCTTCGCCGGCACCTGACGCTTGACGTGCGAGCCACCTTAGGCATTCCGGCTTCGGAAATGGCTGGCCACGCTAGGAACGTAGTCCAGTCATGCTGGTGATCCTTCCTCACCCAACGTCAGTCGTTAGCTTCGCCTGCACCTGACGCTGGACGTGCAAGCCACTTCAGGCATTCCGGCTTCGAGAATGGCTGGCCACGCTAGGAACGTAGCCTAGTCATGCTGGTGATCCTTCCTCACCCCGCGTCAGTCGTCAACCTCGCCGGCACCAAACGCTGGACATGCGGACCACGCCAGTCATTCCGGCTTCGAGTATGGCTGGCCACGCTAGGAATGTAGCCCAACCTAGCTGGTGATCCTTCCTCACCCCGCGTCAGTCGTCGACCCCGCCGGAACCTGACGCTGGACGTGCGAGCCACTTTAGGCATTCCGGCTTCGGGAATGGCTGGCCACGCTAGGAACGTAGCCCAACCTAGCTGGTGATCCTTCCTCACCCCGCGTCACTCGTCGACCTCGCCGGCACCTGACGCTGGACATGCGGACCACGCCAGTCATTCCGGTTCGAGTGTGGCTGGCCACGCTAGGAACGCAGCCCAACCTAGCTGATGATCCTTCCTCAACAAGTGTCGCGGGCCACGTCAGGCTTTCCGGCTTCGGGTATGGCTGGAAACGCTAGGAACGTAGCCCAGCCTAGCTGGTGATCCTTCCTCACCCCGCGTCAGTCGTCGACCTCGCCGGCACCTGACGCTGGACGTGCGAGCCACTTTAGGCATTCCGGCTTCGGGAATGGCTGACCACGCTAGGAACGTAGCCCAGCCTAGCTGGTGATCCTTCCTCACCTCGCGTCAGTTGTCGACCTCGCTGGCACAAAACGCTGGACCTACGGACCACGTCAGTCATTCCGGCTTCGAGTATGCCTGGCCACGCTGGGAACGTAGCGCTGATGATCCTGATGATCCTTCCTCAACAAGTGTCGCGGGCCACGTCAGGCTTTCCGGCTTCGGGAATGGCTGGCCACGCTAGGAACGTAGCGCAACCCAGCTGGTGATCCTTCCTCAACCATTGTCTCGGGCTACGCCAAGCATTCCGGCCTCGGGTATGGCTCGCCACGCTAGGAACGTAGCCTAGTCATGCTGGTGATCCTTCCTCACCCCGCGTCAGTCGTCGACCTCGCCGGCACCAAACGCTGGACATGCGGACCACGCCAGTCATTCCGGTTTCGAGTATGGCTGGCCACGCTAGGAACGTAGCCCAACCTAGCTGATGATCCTTCCTCACCCCGCGTCAGTCGTCAACCTCGCCGGCACCTAACGCTGGACGTGCGAGCCACTTCAGGCATTCCGGCTTCGGGAATGGCTGGCCACGCTAGGAGCGTAGCGCAACCCAGCTGGTGATCCTTCCTCACCCCGCGTCAGTCGTCGACCTCGCCGGCACCAAACACTGGACATGCGGACCACGCCAGACATTCCGGTTTCGAGTATGGCTGGCCACGCTAGGAACGTAGCCCAACCTAGCTGATGATCCTTCCTCACCCCGCGTCAGTCGTCAACCTCGCCGGCACCTAACGCTGGACGTGCGAGCCACTTCAGGCATTCCGGCTTCGGGAATGGCTGGCCACGCTAGGAAGGTAGCGCAACCCAGCTGGTGATCCTTCCTCACCCCGCGTCAGTCGTCGACCTCGCCGGCACCAAACGCTGGACATGCGGACCACGCCAGTCATTCCGGCCTCGGGTATGGCTCGCCACGCTAGGAACGTAGCCTAGTCATGCTGGTGATCCTTCCTCACCCCGCGTCAGTCGTCAACCTCGCCGGCACCAAACGCTGGACATGCGGACCACGCCAGTCATTCCGGCTTCGAGTATGGCTGGCCACGCTAGGAATGTAGCCCAACCTAGCTGGTGATCCTTCCTCACCCCGCGTCAGTCGTCGACCCCGCCGGAACCTGACGCTGGACGTGCGAGCCACTTTAGGCATTCCGGCTTCGGGAATGGCTGGCCACGCTAGGAACGTAGCCCAGTCATGCTGGTGATCCTTCCTCACCCCGCGTCAGTCGTCGACCTCGCCGGCACCAAACACTGGACATGCGGACCACGCCAGTCATTCCGGCTTCGGGTATGGCTCGCCACGCTAGGAACGTAGCCTAGTCATGCTGGTGATCCTTCCTCACCCCGCGTCAGTCGTCGACCTCTCCGGCACCAAACGCTGGACATGCGGACCACGCCAGTCATTCCGGTTTCGAGTATGGCTGGCCACGCTAGGAACGTAGCCCAACCTAGCTGATGATCCTTCCTCACCCCGCGTCAGTCGTCAACCTCGCTGGCACCTAACGCTGGACGTGCGAGCCACTTCAGGCATTCCGGCTTCGGGAATGGCTGGCCACGCTAGGAAGGTAGCGCAACCCAGCTGGTGATCCTTCCTCACCCCGCGTCAGTCGTCGACCTCGCCGGCACCAAACGCTGGACATGCGGACCACGCCAGTCATTCCGGCCTCGGGTATGGCTCGCCACGCTAGGAACGTAGCCCAACCTAGCTGGTGATCCTTCCTCACCCCGCGTCAGTCGTCGACCTCTCCGGCACCTGACGCTGGACATGCGGACCACGCCAGTCATTCCGGCTTCGAGTGTGGCTGGCCACGCTAGGAACGCAGCCCAACCTAGCTGATGATCCTTCCTCAACAAGTGTCGCGGGCCACGTCAGGCTTTCCGGCTTCGGGTATGGCTGGCCACGCTAGGAACGTAGCCCAACCTAGCTGATCCTTCCACACCCCGCGCCAGTCGTCGGCTTCGCCGGCACCAAACGCTGGACATGCGGACCACGCCAGTCATTCCGGCTTCGGGAATGGCTGGCCACGCTAGGAACGTAGCCTAGTCATGCTGGTGATCCTTCCTCACCCCGCGTCAGTCGTCGACCTCGCCGGCACCAAACGCTGGACGTGCGAACCACTTTAGGCATTCCGGCTTCGGGAATGGCTGGCCACGCTAGGAACGTAGCCCAGTCATGCTGGTGATCCTTCCTCACCCCGCGTCAGTCGTCGACCTCGCCGGCACCAAACACTGGACATGCGGACCACGCCAGTCATTCCGGCTTCGGGTATGGCTCGCCACGCTAGGAACGTAGCCTAGTCATGCTGGTGATCCTTCCTCACCCCGCGTCAGTCGTCGACCTCGCCGGCACCAAACGCTGGACATGCGGACCACGCCAGTCATTCCGGTTTCGAGTATGGCTGGCCACGCTAGGAACGTAGCCCAACCTAGCTGATGATCCTTCCTCACCCCGCGTCAGTCGTCGACCTCGCCGGCACCAAACGCTGGACATGCGGACCACGCCAGTCATTCCGGTTTCGAGTATGGCTGGCCACGCTAGGAACGTAGCCCAACCTAGCTCATGATCCTTCCTCACCCCGCGTCAGTCGTCAACCTCGCCGGCACCTAACGCTGGACGTGCGAGCCACTTCAGGCATTCCGGCTTCGGGAATGGCTGGCCACGCTAGGAAGGTAGCGCAACCCAGCTGGTGATCCTTCCTCACCCCGCTTCAGTCGTCGACCTCGCCGGCACCAAACGCTGGACATGCGGACCACGCCAGTCATTCCGGCCTCGGGTATGGCTCGCCACGCTAGTAACGTAGCCTAGTCATGCTGGTGATCCTTCCTCACCCCGCGTCAGTCGTCAACCTCGCCGGCACCAAACGCTGGACATGCGGACCACGCCAGTCATTCCGGCTTCGAGTATGGCTGGCCACGCTAGGAATGTAGCCCAACCTAGCTGGTGATCCTTCCTCACCCCGCGTCAGTCGTCGACCCCGCCGGAACCTGACGCTGGACGTGCGAGCCACTTTAGGCATTCCGGCTTCGGGAATGGCTGGCCACGCTAGGAACGTAGCCCAACCTAGCTGGTGATCCTTCCTCACCCCGCGTCAGTCGTCGACCTCGCCGGCACCTGACGCTGGACATGCGGACCACGCCAGTCATTCCGGCTTCGAGTGTGGCTGGCCACGCTAGGAACGCAGCCCAACCTAGCTGATGATCCTTCCTCAACAAGTGTCGCGGGCCACGTCAGGCTTTCCGGCTTCGGGTATGGCTGGAAACGCTAGGAACGTAGCCCAGCCTAGCTGGTGATCCTTCCTCACCCCGCGTCAGTCGTCGACCTCGCCGGCACCTGACGCTGGACGTGCGAGCCACTTTAGGCATTCCGGCTTCGGGAATGGCTGGCCACGCTAGGAACGTAGCCCAACCTAGCTGGTGATCCTTCCTCACCCCGCGTCAGTCGTCGACCTCGCCGGCACCTGACGCTGGACATGCGGACCACGCCAGTCATTCCGGCTTCGAGTATGGCTGGCCACGCTAGGAACGTAGCCCAACCTAGCTGATGATCCTTCCTCAACAAGTGTCGCGGGCCACGTCAGGCTTTCCGGCTTCGGGTATGGCTGGCCACGCTAGGAACGTAGCCCAACCTAGCTGATCCTTCCACACCCCGCGCCAGTCGTCGGCTTCGCCGGCACCAAACGCTGGACATGCGGACCACGCCAGTCATTCCGGCTTCGGGAATGGCTGGCCACGCTAGGAACGTAGTGCAACCCAGCTGGTGATCCTTCCTCACCCCGCGTCAGTCGTCGACCTCGCCGGCACCAAACGCTGGACGTGCGAACCACTTTAGGCATTCCGGCTTCGGGAATGGCTGGCCACGCTAGGAACGTAGCCCAGTCATGCTTGTGATCCTTCCTCACCCCGCGTCAGTCGTCGACCTCGCCGGCACCTGACGCTGGACATGCGGACCACGCCAGTCATTCCGGCTTCGAGTATGGCTGGCCACGCTAGGAACGTAGCCCAACCTAGCTGATGATCCTTCCTCAACAAGTGTCGCGGGCCACGTCAGGCTTTCCGGCTTCGGGTATGGCTGGCCACGCTAGGAACGTAGCCCAACCTAGCTGGTGATCCTTCCTCACCCCGCGTCAGTCGTCGACCCCGCCGGAACCTGACGCTGGACGTGCGAGCCACTTTAGGCATTCCGGCTTCGGGAATGGCTGGCCACGCTAGGAACGTAGCCCAACCTAGCTGGTGATCCTTCCTCACCCCGCGTCAGTCGTCGACCTCGCCGGCACCTGACGCTGGACATGCGGACCACGCCAGTCATTCCGGCTTCGGGAATGGCTGGCCACGCTAGGAACGTAGCGCAACCCAGCTGGTGATCCTTCCTCAACCATTGTCTCGGGCTACGCCAAGCATTCCGGCCTCGGGTATGGCTGGCCACGCTAGGAACGTAGCCCAACCTAGCTGATGATCCTTCCTCACCCCGCGTCAGTCGTCAACCTCGCCGGCACCTAACGCTGGACGTGCGAGCCACTTCAGGCATTCCGGCTTCGGGAATGGCTGGCCACGCTAGGAGCGTAGCGCAACCCAGCTGGTGATCCTTCCTCACCCCGCGTCAGTCGTCGACCTCGCCGGCACCAAACACTGGACATGCGGACCACGCCAGTCATTCCGGCCTCGGGTATGGCTCGCCACGCTAGGAACGTAGCCTAGTCATGCTGGTGATCCTTCCTCACCCCGCGTCAGTCGTCGACCTCGCCGGCACCAAACGCTGGACATGCGGACCACGCCAGTCATTCCGGTTTCGAGTATGGCTGGCCACGCTAGGAACGTAGCCCAACCTAGCGGATGATCCTTCCTCACCCCGCGTCAGTCGTCAACCTCGCCGGCACCTAACGCTGGACGTGCGAGCCACTTCAGGCATTCCGGCTTCGGGAATGGCTGGCCACGCTAGGAAGGTAGCGCAACCCAGCTGGTGATCCTTCCTCACCCCGCGTCAGTCGTCGACCTCGCCGGCACCAAACGCTGGACATGCGGACCACGCCAGTCATTCCGGCCTCGGGTATGGCTCGCCACGCTAGGAACGTAGCCTAGTCATGCTGGTGATCCTTCCTCACCCAACGTCAGTCGTCAACCTCGCCGGCACCTAACGCTGGACGTGCGAGCCACTTAAGGCATTCCGGCTTCGGGAATGGCTGGCCACGCTAGGAAGGTAGCGCAACCCAGCTGGTGATCCTTCCTCACCCCGCGTCAGTCGTCAACCTCGCCGGCACCTAACGCTGGACGTGCAAGCCACTTCAGGCATTCCGGCTTCGGGAATGGCTGGCCACGCTAGGAAGGTAGCGCAACCCAGCTGGTGATCCTTCCTCACCCCGCCTCAGTCGTCGACCTCGCCGGCACCTAACGCTGGACGTGCGAGCCACTTCAGGCATTCCGGCTTCGGGAATGGCTGGCCACGCTAGGAAGGTAGCGCAACCCAGCTGGTGATTCTTCCTCACCCCGCGTCAGTCGTCGACCTCGCCGGCACCTAACGCTGGACGTGCGAGCCACTTCAGGCATTCCGGCTTCGGGAATGGCTGGCCACGCTAGGAACGTAGCCCAGCCTAGCTGGTGATCCTTCCTCAACAAGTGTCGCGGGCCACGTCAGGCATTCCGGCTTCGGGAATGGCTGGCCACGCTAGGAACGTAGCCCAGCCTAGCTGGTGATCCTTCCTCAACAAGTGTCTCGGGCTACGCCAGGCATTCCGGCCTCGGGTATGGCTCGCCACGCTAGGAACGTAGCCTAGTCATGCTGGTGATCCTTCCTCACCCAACGTCAGTCGTCAACCTCGCCGGCACCTAACGCTGGACGTGCGAGCCACTTAAGGCATTCCGGCTTCGGGAATGGCTGGCCACGCTAGGAAGGTAGCGCAACCCAGCTGGTGATCCTTCCTCACCCCGCGTCAGTCGTCAACCTCGCCGGCACCTAACGCTGGACGTGCAAGCCACTTCAGGCATTCCGGCTTCGGGAATGGCTGGCCACGCTAGGAAGGTAGCGCAACCCAGCTGGTGATCCTTCCTCACCCCGCCTCAGTCGTCGACCTCGCCGGCACCTAACGCTGGACGTGCGAGCCACTTCAGGCATTCCGGCTTCGGGAATGGCTGGCCACGCTAGGAAGGTAGCGCAACCCAGCTGGTGATTCTTCCTCACCCCGCGTCAGTCGTCGACCTCGCCGGCACCTAACGCTGGACGTGCGAGCCACTTCAGGCATTCCGGCTTCGGGAATGGCTGGCCACGCTAGGAACGTAGCCCAGCCTAGCTGGTGATCCTTCCTCAACAAGTGTCGCGGGCCACGTCAGGCATTCCGGCTTCGGGAATGGCTGGCCACGCTAGGAACGTAGCCCAGCCTAGCTGGTGATCCTTCCTCAACAAGTGTCTCGGGCTACGCCAGGCATTCCGGCCTCGGGTATGGCTCGCCACGCTAGGAACGTAGCCTAGTCATGCTGGTGATCCTTCCTCACACCGCGTCAGTCGTCGGCTTCGCCGGCACCTGACGCTTGACGTGCGAGCCACCTTAGGCATTCCGGCTTCGGAAATGGCTGGCCACGCTAGGAACGTAGTCCAGTCATGCTGGTGATCCTTCCTCACCCAACGTCAGTCGTCAGCTTCGCCTGCACCTGACGCTGGACGTGCAAGCCACTTCAGGCATTCCGGCTTCGAGAATGGCTGGCCACGCTAGGAACGTAGCCTAGTCATGCTGGTGATCCTTCCTCACCCCGCGTCAGTCGTCAACCTCGCCGGCACCAAACGCTGGACATGCGGACCACGCCAGTCATTCCGGCTTCGAGTATGGCTGGCCACGCTAGGAATGTAGCCCAACCTAGCTGGTGATCCTTCCTCACCCCGCGTCAGTCGTCGACCCCGCCGGAACCTGACGCTGGACGTGCGAGCCACTTTAGGCATTCCGGCTTCGGGAATGGCTGGCCACGCTAGGAACGTAGCCCAACCTAGCTGGTGATCCTTCCTCACCCCGCGTCACTCGTCGACCTCGCCGGCACCTGACGCTGGACATGCGGACCACGCCAGTCATTCCGGCTTCGAGTGTGGCTGGCCACGCTAGGAACGCAGCCCAACCTAGCTGATGATCCTTCCTCAACAAGTGTCGCGGGCCACGTCAGGCTTTCCGGCTTCGGGTATGGCTGGAAACGCTAGGAACGTAGCCCAGCCTAGCTGGTGATCCTTCCTCACCCCGCGTCAGTCGTCGACCTCGCCGGCACCTGACGCTGGACGTGCGAGCCACTTTAGGCATTCCGGCTTCGGGAATGGCTGACCACGCTAGGAACGTAGCCCAGCCTAGCTGGTGATCCTTCCTCACCTCGCGTCAGTTGTCGACCTCGCTGGCACAAAACGCTGGACCTACGGACCACGTCAGTCATTCCGGCTTCGAGTATGCCTGGCCACGCTGGGAACGTAGCGCTGATGATCCTGATGATCCTTCCTCAACAAGTGTCGCGGGCCACGTCAGGCTTTCCGGCTTCGGGAATGGCTGGCCACGCTAGGAACGTAGCGCAACCCAGCTGGTGATCCTTCCTCAACCATTGTCTCGGGCTACGCCAAGCATTCCGGCCTCGGGTATGGCTCGCCACGCTAGGAACGTAGCCTAGTCATGCTGGTGATCCTTCCTCACCCCGCGTCAGTCGTCGACCTCGCCGGCACCAAACGCTGGACATGCGGACCACGCCAGTCATTCCGGTTTCGAGTATGGCTGGCCACGCTAGGAACGTAGCCCAACCTAGCTGATGATCCTTCCTCACCCCGCGTCAGTCGTCAACCTCGCCGGCACCTAACGCTGGACGTGCGAGCCACTTCAGGCATTCCGGCTTCGGGAATGGCTGGCCACGCTAGGAGCGTAGCGCAACCCAGCTGGTGATCCTTCCTCACCCCGCGTCAGTCGTCGACCTCGCCGGCACCAAACACTGGACATGCGGACCACGCCAGACATTCCGGTTTCGAGTATGGCTGGCCACGCTAGGAACGTAGCCCAACCTAGCTGATGATCCTTCCTCACCCCGCGTCAGTCGTCAACCTCGCCGGCACCTAACGCTGGACGTGCGAGCCACTTCAGGCATTCCGGCTTCGGGAATGGCTGGCCACGCTAGGAAGGTAGCGCAACCCAGCTGGTGATCCTTCCTCACCCCGCGTCAGTCGTCGACCTCGCCGGCACCAAACGCTGGACATGCGGACCACGCCAGTCATTCCGGCCTCGGGTATGGCTCGCCACGCTAGGAACGTAGCCTAGTCATGCTGGTGATCCTTCCTCACCCCGCGTCAGTCGTCAACCTCGCCGGCACCAAACGCTGGACATGCGGACCACGCCAGTCATTCCGGCTTCGAGTATGGCTGGCCACGCTAGGAATGTAGCCCAACCTAGCTGGTGATCCTTCCTCACCCCGCGTCAGTCGTCGACCCCGCCGGAACCTGACGCTGGACGTGCGAGCCACTTTAGGCATTCCGGCTTCGGGAATGGCTGGCCACGCTAGGAACGTAGCCCAGTCATGCTGGTGATCCTTCCTCACCCCGCGTCAGTCGTCGACCTCGCCGGCACCAAACACTGGACATGCGGACCACGCCAGTCATTCCGGCTTCGGGTATGGCTCGCCACGCTAGGAACGTAGCCTAGTCATGCTGGTGATCCTTCCTCACCCCGCGTCAGTCGTCGACCTCTCCGGCACCAAACGCTGGACATGCGGACCACGCCAGTCATTCCGGTTTCGAGTATGGCTGGCCACGCTAGGAACGTAGCCCAACCTAGCTGATGATCCTTCCTCACCCCGCGTCAGTCGTCAACCTCGCTGGCACCTAACGCTGGACGTGCGAGCCACTTCAGGCATTCCGGCTTCGGGAATGGCTGGCCACGCTAGGAAGGTAGCGCAACCCAGCTGGTGATCCTTCCTCACCCCGCGTCAGTCGTCGACCTCGCCGGCACCAAACGCTGGACATGCGGACCACGCCAGTCATTCCGGCCTCGGGTATGGCTCGCCACGCTAGGAACGTAGCCCAACCTAGCTGGTGATCCTTCCTCACCCCGCGTCAGTCGTCGACCTCTCCGGCACCTGACGCTGGACATGCGGACCACGCCAGTCATTCCGGCTTCGAGTGTGGCTGGCCATGCTAGGAACGCAGCCCAACCTAGCTGATGATCCTTCCTCAACAAGTGTCGCGGGCCACGTCAGGCTTTCCGGCTTCGGGTATGGCTGGCCACGCTAGGAACGTAGCCCAACCTAGCTGATCCTTCCACACCCCGCGCCAGTCGTCGGCTTCGCCGGCACCAAACGCTGGACATGCGGACCACGCCAGTCATTCCGGCTTCGGGAATGGCTGGCCACGCTAGGAACGTAGCCTAGTCATGCTGGTGATCCTTCCTCACCCCGCGTCAGTCGTCGACCTCGCCGGCACCAAACGCTGGACGTGCGAACCACTTTAGGCATTCCGGCTTCGGGAATGGCTGGCCACGCTAGGAACGTAGCCCAGTCATGCTGGTGATCCTTCCTCACCCCGCGTCAGTCGTCGACCTCGCCGGCACCAAACACTGGACATGCGGACCACGCCAGTCATTCCGGCTTCGGGTATGGCTCGCCACGCTAGGAACGTAGCCTAGTCATGCTGGTGATCCTTCCTCACCCCGCGTCAGTCGTCGACCTCGCCGGCACCAAACGCTGGACATGCGGACCACGCCAGTCATTCCGGTTTCGAGTATGGCTGGCCACGCTAGGAACGTAGCCCAACCTAGCTGATGATCCTTCCTCACCCCGCGTCAGTCGTCGACCTCGCCGGCACCAAACGCTGGACATGCGGACCACGCCAGTCATTCCGGTTTCGAGTATGGCTGGCCACGCTAGGAACGTAGCCCAACCTAGCTCATGATCCTTCCTCACCCCGCGTCAGTCGTCAACCTCGCCGGCACCTAACGCTGGACGTGCGAGCCACTTCAGGCATTCCGGCTTCGGGAATGGCTGGCCACGCTAGGAAGGTAGCGCAACCCAGCTGGTGATCCTTCCTCACCCCGCGTCAGTCGTCGACCTCGCCGGCACCAAACGCTGGACATGCGGACCACGCCAGTCATTCCGGCCTCGGGTATGGCTCGCCACGCTAGTAACGTAGCCTAGTCATGCTGGTGATCCTTCCTCACCCCGCGTCAGTCGTCAACCTCGCCGGCACCAAACGCTGGACATGCGGACCACGCCAGTCATTCCGGCTTCGAGTATGGCTGGCCACGCTAGGAATGTAGCCCAACCTAGCTGGTGATCCTTCCTCACCCCGCGTCAGTCGTCGACCCCGCCGGAACCTGACGCTGGACGTGCGAGCCACTTTAGGCATTCCGGCTTCGGGAATGGCTGGCCACGCTAGGAACGTAGCCCAACCTAGCTGGTGATCCTTCCTCACCCCGCGTCAGTCGTCGACCTCGCCGGCACCTGACGCTGGACATGCGGACCACGCCAGTCATTCCGGCTTCGAGTGTGGCTGGCCACGCTAGGAACGCAGCCCAACCTAGCTGATGATCCTTCCTCAACAAGTGTCGCGGGCCACGTCAGGCTTTCCGGCTTCGGGTATGGCTGGAAACGCTAGGAACGTAGCCCAGCCTAGCTGGTGATCCTTCCTCACCCCGCGTCAGTCGTCGACCTCGCCGGCACCTGACGCTGGACGTGCGAGCCACTTTAGGCATTCCGGCTTCGGGAATGGCTGGCCACGCTAGGAACGTAGCCCAACCTAGCTGGTGATCCTTCCTCACCCCGCGTCAGTCGTCGACCTCGCCGGCACCTGACGCTGGACATGCGGACCACGCCAGTCATTCCGGCTTCGAGTATGGCTGGCCACGCTAGGAACGTAGCCCAACCTAGCTGATGATCCTTCCTCAACAAGTGTCGCGGGCCACGTCAGGCTTTCCGGCTTCGGGTATGGCTGGCCACGCTAGGAACGTAGCCCAACCTAGCTGATCCTTCCACACCCCGCGCCAGTCGTCGGCTTCGCCGGCACCAAACGCTGGACATGCGGACCACGCCAGTCATTCCGGCTTCGGGAATGGCTGGCCACGCTAGGAACGTAGTGCAACCCAGCTGGTGATCCTTCCTCACCCCGCGTCAGTCGTCGACCTCGCCGGCACCAAACGCTGGACGTGCGAACCACTTTAGGCATTCCGGCTTCGGGAATGGCTGGCCACGCTAGGAACGTAGCCCAGTCATGCTTGTGATCCTTCCTCACCCCGCGTCAGTCGTCGACCTCGCCGGACCCAAACGCTGGACATGCGGACCACGCCAGTCATTCCGGCTTCGAGTATGGCTGGCCACGCTAGGAACGTAGCCCAACCTAGCTGATCCTTCCACACCCCGCGCCAGTCGTCGGCTTCGCCGGCACCTGACGCTGGACGTGCGAGGCACTTTAGGCGTTCCGGCTTCGGGAATGCTGGCCACGCTAGGAACGTAGCCCAGCCTAGCTGGTGATCCTTCCTCACCCCGCGTCAGTCGTCGACCTCGCCGGCACCTGACGCTGGACATGCGGACCACGCCAGTCATTCCGGCTTCGAGTGTGGCTGGCCACGCTAGGAACGCAGCCCAACCTAGCTGATGATCCTTCCTCAACAA
Source organism: Heligmosomoides polygyrus polygyrus (assembly GCA_947396885.1). Classification (NCBI taxonomy): domain Eukaryota; kingdom Metazoa; phylum Nematoda; class Chromadorea; order Rhabditida; family Heligmosomidae; genus Heligmosomoides; species Heligmosomoides polygyrus. The sequence goes on from OX377206.1 coordinate 44,725,822, forward strand.
GTGTCGCGGGCCACGTCAGGCTTTCCGGCTTCGGGTATGGCTGGAAACGCTAGGAACGTAGCCCAGCCTAGCTGGTGATCCTTCCTCACCCCGCGTCAGTCGTCGACCTCGCCGGCACCTGACGCTGGACGTGCGAGCCACTTTAGGCATTCCGGCTTCGGGAATGGCTGGCCACGCTAGGAACGTAGCCCAACCTAGCTGGTGATCCTTCCTCACCCCGCGTCAGTCGTCGACCTCGCCGGCACCTGACGCTGGACATGCGGACCACGCCAGTCATTCCGGCTTCGAGTATGGCTGGCCACGCTAGGAACGTAGCCCAACCTAGCTGATGATCCTTCCTCAACAAGTGTCGCGGGCCACGTCAGGCTTTCCGGCTTCGGGTATGGCTGGCCACGCTAGGAACGTAGCCCAACCTAGCTGATCCTTCCACACCCCGCGCCAGTCGTCGGCTTCGCCGGCACCAAACGCTGGACATGCGGACCACGCCAGTCATTCCGGCTTCGGGAATGGCTGGCCACGCTAGGAACGTAGTGCAACCCAGCTGGTGATCCTTCCTCACCCCGCGTCAGTCGTCGACCTCGCCGGCACCAAACGCTGGACGTGCGAACCACTTTAGGCATTCCGGCTTCGGGAATGGCTGGCCACGCTAGGAACGTAGCCCAGTCATGCTGGTGATCCTTCCTCACCCCGCGTCAGTCGTCGACCTCGCCGGCACCAAACGCTGGACATGCGGACCACGCCAGTCATTCCGGCTTCGAGTATGGCTGGCCACGCTAGGAACGTAGCCCAACCTAGCTGATCCTTCCACACCCCGCGCCAGTCGTCGGCTTCGCCGGCACCTGACGCTGGACGTGCGAGGCACTTTAGGCGTTCCGGCTTCGGGAATGCTGGCCACGCTAGGAACGTAGCCCAGCCTAGCTGGTGATCCTTCCTCAACCATTGTCTCGAGCTACGCCAGGCATTCCGGCCTCGGGTATGGCTGGCCACGCTAGGAACGTAGCCTAGTCATGCTGGTGATCCTTCCTCACCCCGCGTCAGTCGTCGACCTCGCCGGCACTTGACGCTGGACGTGCGAGCCACTTTAGGCATTCCGGCTTCGGGAATGGCTGGCCACGCTAGGAACGTAGCCCAGCCTAGCTGGTGATCCTTCCTCACCCCGCGTCAGTTGTCGACCTCGCCGGCGCAAAACGCTGGACCTACGGACCACGTCAGTCATTCCGGCTTCGAGTATGCCTGGCCACGCTGGGAACGTAGCGCTGATGATCCTGATGATCCTTCCTCAACAAGTGTCGCGGGCCACGTCAGGCTTTCCGGCTTCGGGAATGGCTGGCCACGCTAGGAACGTAGCGCAACCCAGCTGGTGATCCTTCCTCAACCATTGTCCCGGGCTACGCCAGGCATTCCGGCCTCGGGTATGGCTCGCCACGCTAGGAACGTAGCGTAGTCATGCTGGTGATCCTTCCTCACCCCGCGTCAGTCGTCGACCTCGCCGGCACCAAACGCTGGACATGCGGACCACGCCAGTCATTCCGGTTTCGAGTATGGCTGGCCACGCTAGGAACCTAGCCCAACCTAGCTGGTGATCCTTCCTCACCCCGCGTCAGTCGTCGACCTCGCCGGCACCTGACGCTGGACGTGCGAGCCACTTTAGGCATTCCGGCTTCGGGAATGGCTGGCCACGCTAGGAACGTAGCCCAGCCTAGCTGGTGATCCTTCCTCACCTCGCGTCAGTTGTCGACCTCGCCGGCACAAAACGCTGGACCTACGGACCACGTCAGTCATTCCGGCTTCGAGTATGCCTGGCCACGCTGGGAACGTAGCGCTGATGATCCTGATGATCCTTCCTCAACAAGTGTCGCGGGCCACGTCAGGCTTTCCGGCTTCGGGAATGGCTGGCCACGCTAGGAACGTAGCGCAACCCAGCTGGTGATCCTTCCTCAACCATTGTCTCGGGCTACGCCAAGCATTCCGGCCTCGGGTATGGCTCGCCACGCTAGGAACGTAGCCTAGTCATGCTGGTGATCCTTCCTCACCCCGCGTCAGTCGTCGACCTCGCCGGCACCAAACGCTGGACATGCGGACCACGCCAGTCATTCCGGTTTCGAGTATGGCTGGCCACGCTAGGAACGTAGCCCAACCTAGCTGATGATCCTTCCTCACCCCGCGTCAGTCGTCAACCTCGCCGGCACCTAACGCTGGACGTGCGAGCCACTTCAGGCATTCCGGCTTCGGGAATGGCTGGCCACGCTAGGAGCGTAGCGCAACCCAGCTGGTGATCCTTCACACCCCGCGTCAGTGGTCGACCTCGCCGGCACCAAACACTGGACATGCGGACCACGCCAGTCATTCCGGCCTCGGGTATGGCTCGCCACGCTAGGAACGTAGCCTAGTCATGCTGGTGATCCTTCCTCACCCCGCGTCAGTCGTCGACCTCGCCGGCACCAAACGCTGGACATGCGGACCACGCCAGACATTCCGGTTTCGAGTATGGCTGGCCACGCTAGGAACGTAGCCCAACCTAGCTGATGATCCTTCCTCACCCCGCGTCAGTCGTCAACCTCGCCGGCACCTAACGCTGGACGTGCGAGCCACTTCAGGCATTCCGGCTTCGGGAATGGCTGGCCACGCTAGGAAGGTAGCGCAACCCAGCTGGTGATCCTTCCTCACCCCGCGTCAGTCGTCGACCTCGCCGGCACCAAACGCTGGACATGCGGACCACGCCAGTCATTCCGGCCTCGGGTATGGCTCGCCACGCTAGGAACGTAGCCTAGTCATGCTGGTGATCCTTCCTCACCCCGCGTCAGTCGTCAACCTCGCCGGCACCAAACGCTGGACATGCGGACCACGCCAGTCATTCCGGCTTCGAGTATGGCTGGCCACGCTAGGAATGTAGCCCAACCTAGCTGGTGATCCTTCCTCACCCCGCGTCAGTCGTCGACCCCGCCGGAACCTGACGCTGGACGTGCGAGCCACTTTAGGCATTCCGGCTTCGGGAATGGCTGGCCACGCTAGGAACGTAGCCCAACCTAGCTGGTGATCCTTCCTCACCCCGCGTCAGTCGTCGACCTCGCCGGCACCTGACGCTGGACATGCGGACCACGCCAGTCATTCCGGCTTCGAGTGTGGCTGGCCACGCTAGGAACGCAGCCCAACCTAGCTGATGATCCTTCCTCAACAAGTGTCGCGGGCCACGTCAGGCTTTCCGGCTTCGGGTATGGCTGGAAACGCTAGGAACGTAGCCCAGCCTAGCTGGTGATCCTTCCTCACCCCGCGTCAGTCGTCGACCTCGCCGGCACCTGACGCTGGACATGCGGACCACGCCAGTCATTCCGGCTTCGAGTATGGCTGGCCACGCTAGGAACGTAGCCCAACCTAGCTGATGATCCTTCCTCAACAAGTGTCGCGGGCCACGTCAGGCTTTCCGGCTTCGGGTATGGCTGGCCACGCTAGGAACGTAGCCCAACCTAGCTGATCCTTCCACACCCCGCGCCAGTCGTCGGCTTCGCCGGCACCAAACGCTGGACATGCGGACCACGCCAGTCATTCCGGCTTCGGGAATGGCTGGCCACGCTAGGAACGTAGCGCAACCCAGCTGGTGATCCTTCCTCACCCCGCGTCAGTCGTCGACCTCGCCGGCACCAAACGCTGGACGTGCGAACCACTTTAGGCATTCCGGCTTCGGGAATGGCTGGCCACGCTAGGAACGTAGCCCAGTCATGCTGGTGATCCTTCCTCACCCCGCGTCAGTCGTCGACCTCGCCGGCACCAAACACTGCACATGCGGACCACGCCAGTCATTCCGGCTTCGGGTATGGCTCGCCACGCTAGGAACGTAGCCTAGTCATGCTGGTGATCCTTCCTCACCCCGCGTCAGTCGTCGACCTCGCCGGCACCAAACGCTGGACATGCGGACCACGCCAGTCATTCCGGTTTCGAGTATGGCTGGCCACGCTAGGAACGTAGCCCAACCTAGCTGATGATCCTTCCTCACCCCGCGTCAGTCGTCGACCTCGCCGGCACCAAACGCTGGACATGCGGACCACGCCAGTCATTCCGGTTTCGAGTATGGCTGGCCACGCTAGGAACGTAGCCCAACCTAGCTGATGATCCTTCCTCACCCCGCGTCAGTCGTCAACCTCGCCGGCACCTAACGCTGGACGTGCGAGCCACTTCAGGCATTCCGGCTTCGGGAATGGCTGGCCACGCTAGGAAGGTAGCGCAACCCAGCTGGTGATCCTTCCTCACCCCGCGTCAGTCGTCGACCTCGCCGGCACCAAACGCTGGACATGCGGACCACGCCAGTCATTCCGGCCTCGGGTATGGCTCGCCACGCTAGGAACGTAGCCTAGTCATGCTGGTGATCCTTCCTCACCCCGCGTCAGTCGTCAACCTCGCCGGCACCAAACGCTGGACATGCGGACCACGCCAGTCATTCCGGCTTCGAGTATGGCTGGCCACGCTAGGAATGTAGCCCAACCTAGCTGGTGATCCTTCCTCACCCCGCGTCAGTCGTCGACCCCGCCGGAACCTGACGCTGGACGTGCGAGCCACTTTAGGCATTCCGGCTTCGGGAATGGCTGGCCACGCTAGGAACGTAGCCCAACCTAGCTGGTGATCCTTCCTCACCCCGCGTCAGTCGTCGACCTCGCCGGCACCTGACGCTGGACATGCGGACCACGCCAGTCATTCCGGCTTCGAGTGTGGCTGGCCACGCTAGGAACGCAGCCCAACCTAGCTGATGATCCTTCCTCAACAAGTGTCGCGGGCCACGTCAGGCTTTCCGGCTTCGGGTATGGCTGGAAACGCTAGGAACGTAGCCCAGCCTAGCTGGTGATCCTTCCTCACCCCGCGTCAGTCGTCGACCTCGCCGGCACCTGACGCTGGACGTGCGAGCCACTTTAGGCATTCCGGCTTCGGGAATGGCTGGCCACGCTAGGAACGTAGCCCAACCTAGCTGGTGATCCTTCCTCACCCCGCGTCAGTCGTCGACCTCGCCGGCACCTGACGCTGGACATGCGGACCACGCCAGTCATTCCGGCTTCGAGTATGGCTGGCCACGCTAGGAACGTAGCCCAACCTAGCTGATGATCCTTCCTCAACAAGTGTCGCGGGCCACGTCAGGCTTTCCGGCTTCGGGTATGGCTGGCCACGCTAGGAACGTAGCCCAACCTAGCTGATCCTTCCACACCCCGCGCCAGTCGTCGGCTTCGCCGGCACCAAACGCTGGACATGCGGACCACGCCAGTCATTCCGGCTTCGGGAATGGCTGGCCACGTTAGGAACGTAGCGCAACCCAGCTGGTGATCCTTCCTCACCCCGCGTCAGTCGTCGACCTCGCCGGCACCAAACGCTGGACGTGCGAACCACTTTAGGCATTCCGGCTTCGGGAATGGCTGGCCACGCTAGGAACGTAGCCCAGTCATGCTGGTGATCCTTCCTCACCCCGCGTCAGTCGTCGACCTCGCCGGCACCAAACGCTGGACATGCGGACCACGCCAGTCATTCCGGCTTCGAGTATGGCTGGCCACGCTAGGAACGTAGCCCAACCTAGCTGATCCTTCCACACCCCGCGCCAGTCGTCGGCTTCGCCGGCACCTGACGCTGGACGTGCGAGGCACTTTAGGCGTTCCGGCTTCGGGAATGCTGGCCACGCTAGGAACGTAGCCCAGCCTAGCTGGTGATCCTTCCTCAACCATTGTCTCGAGCTACGCCAGGCATTCCGGCCTCGGGTATGGCTGGCCACGCTAGGAACGTAGCCTAGTCATGCTGGTGATCCTTCCTCACCCCGCGTCAGTCGTCGACCTCGCCGGCACTTGACGCTGGACGTGCGAGCCACTTTAGGCATTCCGGCTTCGGGAATGGCTGGCCACGCTAGGAACGTAGCCCAGCCTAGCTGGTGATCCTTCCTCACCCCGCGTCAGTTGTCGACCTCGCCGGCACAAAACGCTGGACCTACGGACCACGTCAGTCATTCCGGCTTCGAGTATGCCTGGCCACGCTGGGAACGTAGCGCTGATGATCCTGATGATCCTTCCTCAACAAGTGTCGCGGGCCACGTCAGGCTTTCCGGCTTCGGGAATGGCTGGCCACGCTAGGAACGTAGCGCAACCCAGCTGGTGATCCTTCCTCAACCATTGTCCCGGGCTACGCCAGGCATTCCGGCCTCGGGTATGGCTCGCCACGCTAGGAACGTAGCGTAGTCATGCTGGTGATCCTTCCTCACCCCGCGTCAGTCGTCGACCTCGCCGGCACCAAACGCTGGACATGCGGACCACGCCAGTCATTCCGGTTTCGAGTATGGCTGGCCACGCTAGGAACCTAGCCCAACCTAGCTGGTGATCCTTCCTCAACCAGTGTCTCGGGCTACGCCAGGCATTCCGGCTTCGGGAATGGCTGGCCACGCTAGGAACGTAGCCCAGCCTAGCTGGTGATCCTTCCTCACCCCGCGTCAGTCATCGACCTCGCCGGCACCTGACGCTGGACGTGCGGACCACGCCAGTCATTCCGGCTTCGAGTATGCCTGGCCACGCTGGGAACGTAGCGCTGATGATCCTGATGATCCTTCCTCAACAAGTGTCGCGGGCCACGTCAGGCTTTCCGGCTTCGGGAATGGCTGGCCACGCTAGGAACGTAGCGCAACCCAGCTGGTGATCCTTCCTCAACCATTGTCCCGGGCTACGCCAGGCATTCCGGCCTCGGGTATGGCTCGCCACGCTAGGAACGTAGCGTAGTCATGCTGGTGATCCTTCCTCACCCCGCGTCAGTCGTCGACCTCGCCGGCACCAAACGCTGGACATGCGGACCACGCCAGTCATTCCG